>CM061556.1:254179401-254779401 GCA_030864225.1 Capsicum baccatum var. pendulum
GACATTTGAACCCCACAATCGAAATTAAATGTGTATAGTTATTAATTCATCATTTTAAATATCCAAACTTTACTAGGAAAGGATACGTGCTATATATGCACATAAAAGCAATTCTACATTTTATTATTTATATATATATATATATATATATATATATATATATATATATATATATATATATATATATATATATATATATATATATATATATATATATATATATATATATATATATATTTTGCCGCATTCGTGTTGAATCCTTCAAAAATACACTATTCTTAGAGAATTCGACATACACCCTTTGATATTTTTGAAAAATCAAAGCAAAATAGATTCTATTATATGTTTTATTTGAGTCAAGGACAAAGATAAGATGTGTTACATCACTTACACTATCCTCTCTAAACTATGTTTGTAGAATTGACCGAGTATGTTATTGTTTCCACAAAGATAAAATATATGTCCTAAATGTTTCTTATAAAACTATATTGAATTTGTTGTTGTTGACGGAGACGACATTATCGCTAAATATAAAGATACGTTTGAGATATGGAGTACGATTATTACAAAACCTTAAAATCTATATTTATATTGTTGGTATATAAATCCATTATTTTCTATTAAAAAATCCTTGAGTTTAATTAGGTGGTTGTGTTCTTTTATTTTTATTTTTTATTTTTGGAGTTGATTATTTAAAGCCCGTTTGGAAAGGCTGAAAAAAAGTGGTTGAAAAAAAGTTCTTTAAAAGTGCTAAACTTATTTTAAAAATAAGCAGCTAAGTGTTTGGATAAAAGTGTTAAAACTAAAAAAATTATTGATGTGTTTGGTAAATAATGTTTTTAAGCACTTTTTTTGGTCAAAAAGACTGAAATACCCTTATAGTTGTTAATAATATATAAAGTTGATTATTATTAATTTTTATTGCTCAAATGATTCAAATTCAAATTAATATATATATATATATATATATATATATATATATATATTTAAAAAATATTTTCATGAATGACTATTAATTTGTGCACTAAAAAAATATTTTAAAAAAAAAGTTTAAGTGTTGAATGTTTGTATTTGAAAAAGATAATTTCGTATCATTAAGGGGTAATTTGTGACGACACTTTTTCTTATTAAACTGAACTTGTTGCTTTTAACTTTCGAGGATAATATTAATATATATGTCGAGCTTATCATTAAGCAAAATATGTATGTTACTAATCATTATAATTACATTAATAGATAAATAGTTTCATACAAAAGAGGTACTAATATGGCTAAAGCCTAAAATATACACGCCCAAATGAGATAGGATACACAATTTCATCAAGAATACGATGTTTAATTGACAGAAATATTTTTTTTATCAAGTTATAGATCACAATAAATAAAAATTTACGACAACTAATATACGTAAAGATAACTAGTTCTACTAAATAAATAAATGAAACTAAAAAGTAAATCAACATAATAAGAGGAGGGAGGAGGGAGGAGGGAGGAGGGAGGTATTTCAACCTGAAAACATTAACTATATATTAAAATTTTACTTGAATAATATAACGAATTAAAGATGATTCATGTTCATTTTTATTGAATTTAATTCTTTTCATATCAATTATTGGATCCTAGAATGGATCCTCTCCAATTTTAAAATGATCAAATTGGGTGTAGATCAACTAATTATACTATTTAGATTTGTTTCCTAAATTATTGCATTAGAGTTTTATGTCTATTCGAAATATGGCAGATAATTTAATCATTAACCAGTATTTTAGACTATATTATTAAAAATAAAATAAAAAATATTCCGTAAACACGAGTCCACTTGGAAGATTTGCAAATGTCACTCACCAGCATTGTTTTTATTAAACATAAATAAATATGGTCAAATAATTTCATCATTGTTTGGCAGCGGCGTGGGTTTTGTAATAGAAATGAAAGTGTTTGTGTGAAGTGTGGTTGTAGGAAAATTAGGGCTAAAGGGTAAAATTGAAATAAGTAATAATTATAAAGGATACAAAGATAATTTACTTGGTCAACTTAAATAGATTATAAGTTTCAAAAAAAAAATTAGGATCTGGTGCTTCTTATTTTTGGCTTAAAAATAACTAAAAATAATTTTTTTAAAGCATTTTCAAAAATTGCCAAACACATTTTTAATCAAAAAAAATAATTTATAATCTATTTTAATTAAATTATAATCTCTTTCAAACACCCACTTAAGATAAAATACATAGCCAAAAGTGTACATCTAATCAGTGCGTACGAATAAAAAAGTAGAATGTGCTTTTGCGAAAAGACAACACGTGATCAAACTTTATAATTGCTGCAGCTTATTATATAGTCTGAAAATACACTTGCTATCAATTTCAACAGTTGTGTATACACTTGGCTTTAGTGTATTAAATTGTCCTTTATATATATATATATATACATATAATTTTGGCTCAATAAATTTAATAGATTTGATCAAAAATTTTATACTTGTATCAAAATAGTTCATTGAATATGTAAAATTAATTTATTCTAAACTCAATAATAATTTTTTTTAAGTTTTAGAATTCAAAATTGATAAATTTAAAATTATGGATCCGTTTGCATCAGCCAAGTCAACGAAACAGTCTAGCTATAGAGGAGAAAAAGAAGATAGATGAAGAGGAAGTTCAATCAGAACAACTCTTGTTTGTAGAGTACGTATATAGATAGATAGATAGATATCTAATTATTCATTCAAATAATTAGAGATAATATGGGCAGACATGTCATCTTAGTCACGGTCAATATTGAAAAGATGCGTATGATCTTCATGTTCCATTCCTAGATTGCATGTTATGTACTTGAGTTTTAAGGATTGATATGACGAAGACATTTCATTCTGCTATCCAAATGTTGTGTCATCCTTTGTTATCGTTGTGTCATCCTTTGTTATCCCTTTTGATCTTTTATTTTATTTCTTTTATATCCCTCTTTTGGAATCAAAATAGAGTCTGAAATTTTTTTAAAAAAAGTGTCAAGAAAAAGAATAGAGTTAGAAAAGTGTCAAAAAAAAATTGAGTCGGGAAAAATATATATCTCTCTAAAAAAAAGAGAGAGAAAAGTCAAGAAAAAAAATCAAGCAAAAGAACAAGATGTCTGAACTATGTTTGACCTGATTCTTGCTGTAACAAGATACGTAGGCAGCCCTACTCAGGGGTTCGGTCCAACCAAAAGAAAATTCAAATTACCCAGAATGAAATGAAACTGGGGCAAAGTTTATTTCCTTAAAAAAAAAATCGATTCCAAAAATTGAATGTTTCACCTAATGTTATGTAAATTTTTTAGCCTCATGCTGACATTTCTTTCTAACCCTTTTCAAAAGTCAAGTTACAACCAAAGAAAGACCTTCAGATCGATCTTTGAGAATGTCAAGGCTAAACATGTTATAGGTACATGATGTTTCGTATTTGGGCATTATTTTCAAAAAAAAAATAAAAAATGAATGAGTAAAAATGAGAGAGTCTTATTGGTGAAAACCCGTTTGGGCACCATAAGGCGAAAGTGAGCTGAGAAAGAAATGAAAATGAGATAGGCGTTGGCAAAAACCCATTAAGGTGACACTAGCCGAAGGAGGATTGTGATCTAGAGGGAATATATTCAAGATTGATTCTATTTCAAACTCAATGAGTGAACAAGAGTTGTAATGATTAGTGTGGGTAGATCAGGTTGTTTAATTCAAAATGCATGTCATAATCATTAGAGTTGACTATCATTTTCAGATAATTTTTCTTTATTTTTTTAATTAGAAAGGGATATTCATTGTCTTTTCTTCCTTCTCTATATTTTCCTTTTTTTTCTACTTGAGTAAGTCATTTAATTTTTTTTTATCATTGTCATTTTTCTAGTGTACTTGAGTCAAGTACTTTTCAAAACATGTGAGAAATGGTCTCAAAACTTACTACCAACTTCTTCAATTGCACAAAGCAAGATAAAAAGTCAACACGTGAAAGAGACATGATTGTGAGCCGAAATAAGGCATGCAGAAAGTTTTGTCGGCAGACGAATCTGGGAACTCATGGAAATACTAGGGTTCAAAGGGTTTATTTGAGGAGCATGGCAAAGCAGAAATACTGTGTTTGTTTCAAAGTCACTGTTAATAATATGATTTTGGTTCAATGAAGCATCAAGTTGGTGAAGGATGCTAATGGTTGGAAGCAAGGTTAAATATGACGAGGGCAAGAGTGATTTACACGAAAGCTAAAGCCACAAACCTACCACCATGTTTTTGAACTCACAAATTTTCTTTGATGAAACAGGAAACATGTTGCTTTCAAAGCAAGAACTTCAGAGTATAAATATCAAGGGTTGCAATACCTCATTTCCATAAATGCAGGAAGCAATGTTGTTGCACAGGTTTGATAATCAAGTAATGGTAAAAATTCAACTCCTAGGAGACGCGCTTCCTAATCTGGATAATTCAAGTCTCATTTATTAGGTGATGCACTTCCTAACATAAACCATTCACTCCTAAAAGACGCACTTTCTAGTTGAGTCATTTCATTTAATCCCTAGGAGACGCACTTCTTAGTCTGAATAAGTCAGTTTTCATTTGTTAGGTGAAGCACTTCCTAATTTGAACATTCACTCCTAGAAAACGCACTTTCTAGTAGAGTCATTTCATTTAACCCCTAGGAGATGCACTTCCTAGTCTGAATAAGTCAGTTTTCATTTGTTAGGTGAAGCACTTCCTAACTTGAACATTCACTCCTAGAAGACACACTTTCTAGTCTAGTCCTTCAATTTAACTTTTAGGATACACACTTCCTAATTTTGGTCATCAGTTTTACTCTAACGAGATGCATTTCTTGAGCAGGGCTTTGATTCACACTCTTTCTGTACTTTTCAAAAACTGTAATCAGATGATGCTCACAAAATTTTCTAGTACAAACTGGGTAGAAATTTTGTTCGTGTTTATTGAATTTTACTTTCTGCTTAGAACCCTCCTAAAGAATGGAACAGGACCCTCCTGAAGAATGAAAATTTATTTTATGTCCAAGACCCTCCTGAAGAATAGGATGTTGTTTTTCTGTTTCACCTTTTATTTTGAGTTCAGGAACATATTTTAAAAAATCAGAAAAGAAAATCCAGAAGCTCGCCTGAAGAACAAGTTGAAGAAAAAAAAGAGTTGTAAATCGAGTGTTGAAGTAAATTTCTATTCGAGTTTTCGGTGACGTCGATCGTGCTTCTTGTAGTTAGTTCATTATTCAGAAACACATGTTACCTTCAAATCAATGATTTCAAAGACTAAACATCAAAGGCCGTAATTTCTCAAAGCGGTATTCGTGGGGAGACACACTTCCTTGTTTGGTAATTCAAGCAACATTTGTAAGGAGACACACTTCTTTGTTTGGTAATTCAAGCAACATTCATGAGGAGACGCACTTCCTTGTTTGGTAATTCAAGAAACATTTGTAAGGAGACACACTTCCTCGTTTGGTAATTCAAGTAATATTTGTGGGGAGACGCACTTACTTGTTTGGTAATTCAAGCAACATTTGTAAGGAGACACACTTCTTTGTTTGGTAATTCAAGCAATATTTGTGGGGAGACGCAGTTCCTTATTTGGTAATTCAAGCGACATTTGTAAGGAGACGCACTTCCTTGTTTGGTAATTCAAGCAACATTCGTGGGGAGACACACTTCCTTGTTTTGTAATTCAAGCAACATTTGTAAGGAGGCGCACTTCCTTGTTTGGTAATTCAAGCAACATTTGTGGGGAGACGCATTTCCTTGTTTGGTAATTCAAACGACATTTGTAAGGAGATGCACTTCTTTGTTTAGACAATTCAAGCAACATTTGTAAGAAGACGCACTTCCTGATTTGGGTAATTCAAGCGGCATTTGTAAGGAGATGCACTTCGTAATTTGGGTAATTCAAGCGGCATTGGTAAGGAGATGCACTTCTTTTTTTGGTTAATTCAAGCGACATTTGTAAGGATACACATGTAACACCCCGTACTTAATTACATGCATTAGTCATGGTTATATGTGTTGGAGTATATGTATTGATCATAAGTTAGGTATATATGAGTTTAAGTATAAGTATTGATTATTTTGAGATGGTTTCAAGTGTATAGTTGGATTATATGTGTATAGGAATCGACTTTATTTATACCGGAATTTGCCCGTCGATGGTTCCCTACGAAGGTTATTGAATAAGCTTTCCAACGATATAAATATTTCCAAAAACGGATAAGTTTCGGATATAATCGAGCACGTTCGAAACTATAAAATGGTGGCCGGGATATGTGAACAGTAAATGTGCAGGAAAATTTCCTGCACACAAACTACTGAGGCCTGCCAGTTTTTTGGGTCAATTTTGAACGATCATAACTCCCTCAATATAATTAACTGCGAGAGCTGCGACCTATCAAAAGAAAGATCTTTGACTCTTCTTTCCAATGAAATTGGTTTCATCCAAATCCAACATCTACGTAAGGAGTTATAATCGTTTTAATTCAGCCTCTCAAAACAGTTTTTTAGGGTCAACTTCAAACGATCATAACTCCTTGTACAAGACGAACTGGGTGACCTACTTTGTATGAAATGAAACAACTTTGAATTATCTTTCCAACAATACCAATTTAATCCAAATACGATATCGGATCAAAGAGTTATGGCCGATTTACTTTAGCCTGTCAAAACAGTCCACCATGGACAGATTCGGATTTACTTAAATTTTTAAGGGCAATATGGTCATTTTTCATCACCTCATGGACGAAAATTGGTCATTATATACATATAATTAGTCTCATATCCATCAATTATCATCAAATTATTAAAAATAAGAAACCCTAGCCTAATTTTAACTCCAATTATCTTGTGATTCAACCGTAGAAAATCCAAATTGATTCCGTAGTTGTGTTCACCGTCTCGAGGGCTTAGAGAAGCACCCCTTATTTGTGCCAACAGGACTTCGAAATCAAAAGGGCCATTTTATGGTAAGGATGTAAATTATGTTGGTGTTATTTATATGGATATGTATATATATATATATATATATATATATATATATATATGCATGTGAGCATAAGAAGTATGTTATTTGATTGTTGTTGAAAGATGATTGGGAAATGATGTTGGATTATTCTTGTGCATGGTTGGATTATGTTGAATTGTGAAGGGATTTGGTATTGATTATGTGGTATTGAAATGATTATATATATATATATATATATATATACAAACATAAACCTATTGTTCAAGTTGGTTTTTGGAATGTTTTGCAAATATTGGTTGTATGGAATTATGGAAGAGAATTGTGGTGTTGGGTTGCTAATCCTAGATGCCAAACATTTTATTGTAGATAAGTGATTTGTAAAGGCAAGAAGTTGTGTTGAATTGGTATCTGAATCTACAACGAGGTATGTAAAGCATACTCTAACAATGTTCTTTGGCATGAAAACACCAATGTTCCATCAAGTAAGATTCCGAGGTTGTCCAAAAACATGTATTGTTCTACATTACCAACGAAGTTGTTTCCATTCTATAAAGTGTCAAATGTTTCATTGATATACCAAAAGGCTCCTATTTCATTGTTGTGATATTGATGATTCTGAAACACATTGTTGATGTACCAATGAGTCCTTATTACATCGTTATTGTATAGAAGGTCTATTACTTGATTCCTATTGATGTATGGTTGTTCCAAAGGTACTATATTGGCATGAACACTAATGTAATAATCTCAAAAGCTTTTGAACTAAGTTATTGGAAAGATCTATTATGTGTGTTACTTGATATACGTGTGGGTGGTATCCCAGGGGCATAAGCCTAGCATGGGTTGATCCCTATTTATGTGTTTATGGATGGTATCCCAGGGGCATAAGCCTAGCATGGGTCGATCCCAGTTGATATGTACTGGGGGCAGCCTAATGGTCACCGTACGATACAGTATTGATTATTGTTAGGTGGTTGGAGGTTCGGGAGGAGGAGGTAATGGCGAATGATAATTGTAAAGAATGAAATGAACGAATGTATACCGTTCCACAAATGTGTTTGAATTCAAGAACCCAATCCAGATAAATGATAATGTACATGATCCTAAAAGTGTTTATGAAATGTGGTTCACTTCTATTATGATTTATTCACTTGCGTCTGATTTTCTTGATCCCCCATATCACATATGATCATTTATAGCTTTACATACTCAGTACATATTTCGTACTGACAATGCTGCAGGCACAGGTGCTTCAGCTCACTCACAGCATAATAGGAACCAGGTCATACAACTATTGTTGGTGAGCTCCAGTTTGCTTCGGAGCTTTTCGAGTCGGTTCCTTATGTTTTGTCATTGTACATGAGTGGTGTGTGGGCGGGGGTTTGTCCCGACCCTAGTTATGTCATGTATATCCTAGAGGCTTTGTAGACATAAGGAAGGGTAAAGTCATGGAAGTTTATATAGTGATGTTATATTTGTATATGTGGTGGCCCCGACGGCCAAGTATTATATATATATTTGTGCGTGTTGTGCTGATACAGATAATTAGATTCTTCTATATGCAACAAAGTGTTGTCCAAATTTTTGGTGACATGTAAGTGAAAGTACAGGTATTTGAACGGGTTCTCCCGGGCCTTCTCGGCTTCGGGTGTCAGTCCGGCCTGATGGGATTTTGGGGCTTGACAACACACTTCCTTGATTAGACAATTCAAGCAACATTTGTAAGGAGACGCACTTCCTTGTTTGGGTAATTAAAGAGACATTTGTTAGGAGACGCATTTCCTTGTTTTGGATCATTCAAGAGGTATTTGTAAGGAGACGCACTTCCTTGGTTTGGTAATTCAAGTGACATTGAGACGTACTTCCTTGTTTTAGTAATTCAAGCGGCATTGGAGCCCGCCTGAAGAATAGGGTAAAGAAATAACAAGTCAGGAGCCCGCCTGAAGAATAGGGTGAATTTTCAAAATCAAGTCGCGAAGAGTAGAATCAAGATTCTAGAGATTACAATTTTCATTTGTATTTTTTATTTTTTGTTGGTTATTTGAATGTAAATGGCAGAAGTCGTCAATTGAAAACTCAACGGAATCTCACTCGACTTTAATTTTTTCTCTCACCATGCTACCTTTGAACTACTCGTGACCTGATTCCCTTATAGCCCTGGATAGGTAGGAGGTCCAAAACCAGGACTCGGTCACATTTTTCCTTTTATTTTTATTTTTATCCTTAACTTTCAAATAATTGGAGGGTCAAAAATCATATCTTGTCTACTTCTTTGTATGAAAACTCTTCGAGATTCCACACAAAGAGGGAAAAAATGTAGACACGTGCTTTTTGATCCTCCTTGAATTTTAATTTATTTTTTATATTAAATATTTATATTTGGTATAATATTATTTTATTTTAATTTTAATAAAGTTTTAGTTTTAAAAAATCAATAATTAAATAAATTTAATTTTGAGATTTTTTTATTTTTATTTTATCCTAATTTTAAAAATAATACAAAAATTCAATATATATATATATATATATACACTATTTATTCTAAATTTTAATAAATAAATTAGTAGTTTTAATACTATTTTGTTATATTTATTTTTGTCTATTTATAAATTGTTATTATGTTTTGATTAATATTAAATTAATTAATTATTATATTTATTGTTATTATTATTTTATTATTTTATTGTCTTCAATTAAATATATATATATATATATATATATATATATATATATATATATATATATTCAAAATTCAAAAAATCCTATCCTAATAGATAACCACTCCCCCCATCCCCCCCCCCCCCCCCAAAAAAAAAAAATTTCTCTACTTAAAGGACTCCCACCCCCTAAAAAGAAAAAGTACGTATTTTTACACTGTATTACACACTGGATCAGACAACATAGAAACTGAGAGAAACCAATAGAAAAAAAAGGAAGAAAAACAAGTGAGTAGAAAAGATCAGAAAAAGGGAGAAAAAATAAAGAAAGAAAAGATTTGAAGTTCAGAGTTCCTGCTTGAGGTTTTCGGTGATAACATTCTTGCACAGATACTTAGTTCAATTTGTAATACAGGTTTTTATATCATCTTATGCCATATTTCATAAGTTTTATCGTGAATCAAAGCGTGAATCAAAGTATGAAGGAAGTTTGTTTAGATAGTTTTCATGTATTATTCAGTATGTGTATATGATTTGTTACATAAATTTATTTGTTATTATGTGTTGTATTTTAAATTGTTGAATGTTATATGTTTAAACCCAGAAAATAACATATTCATGTATTACACTGTTTCATACAATACACAGATTCTAACATCCAGACAGACAACAGACACATTAACATAAATAAAATTCATATACAAATTCCTTAGCAACAACAAGAATATTTCCTATCATTTTCTACACATCACACACTAACATACATTGTATGTACGCATATCCTTGTGATTGAAAAAGAAGAAAAAATAAAAATCAGTGAAAGTATGGGAAGAAAGAAGAAAGATTAAGAGAGAAACGATGAGAGAACAGTGTCCGACGAAATCTCATCGAAAATACTGTTTTCCGCAGGCGACTCAAAAACTAGCGAAACCTCTGGTATATCTGTTGCCGGAATCCAGTCAGGTTTGGCGAAAACCCAACCAAAATCGATCGATTCTCTCCATCAGCAAACCAAATCGCTGGAAATCGCCAAAATCACCCAAAACCAGTCCGTCTTGTCGCCATTTCGGTGACCCTCTTCGCCGGAAAATGGCGAAAACCGGCCGACGCTGACCTTCTTTTCCCTTTTTCCTCGCTGTCATCCGCTGCGAACTATCACTGACCGACAAAATATACCCACCAGCCGCGTAAATTCAGCCCAAGTCCTATTGGATCTGGCTATCACCGGTGAATAGACATTGCCATTGGAAAAGACGCTACTTGTTTCTTTTGTTCTTAAAAAATATTGAAGAGATTTAAATATATATATATATATATTTTTCCTTTACAGTGGCCTTAATAATATTAATTTCTTATGATGTTATACAACTTGACAATTTAAATATTACTTTTAGATAGCTTTAAGGAATTTGTTTTTGTTTTGCTTTCATTAAAAAATTATTTTAATCCCTTTATCTGACAATGTTTTTGCCACTTACCAACTTTTAATTAAATGTAACATTAGCTTGAATCCGTATTAATTTAAATTTAAACAATTGTATTTCCCTCAGATTTGTGCATCTTTTATTTCGGATTGTTTATTTTCTTTGTTAATATGTATTCAAAATTAGATTACTAGGATTTTTGTGTTTAATTTGTCAGATAAAAATATGATTTGAGTTAGTATAAATTTAAAAGATTAAACTTTGGAGATAATATTTAATAAAATATGCATAGATTTGTGTATTTTATTTTATTATTTTATTATTTTTTAAATTTTTTTATTATTATTTATTATTATTATTATTTATTGTCATTAATAAAATTTATTAATTATTTATTAAATTGTTTATTCTTTTAAATGATTTTTTCTCGATTTTATTGTTTAAGTGAAATAATATTTCGAACAGATAAATTGTTATGAGTTTATAAAAGACAAATTAGTGTTTTAACATCAAACATTTTTTTGGCATGATTAAAATGTTCGTCTCAATTAAGAATGCGGCATACGCTTCTTTCTGAGACATTTAAAAATTCAAGGATGCAATAATGCACCTTAACAAATATTTTTCTAAAATTAATTTTTACCGATTTATTTAAATATAAGATAATAGCCAAATTTTTTATATAATAAAAATGAGCGATTTTAGGCCTTAATATAATTTATCAAAATAGTTTAAGTCGAGATAAGTCAATAAAAGCGACCGTGCTAGAACCACGGGACTCGAGGGGTACCTAACACCTTCCCTTCGGTCAATAGAATTCCTTACCTGGTCTTCTGTTTTTGCAGACCAAATAAAAAAGTCATTTCCTTTTGACTAGGATTCAAAAAGGTGACTTGGAACACCATAACTCCATTCCAAATGGCGACTCTGTAAATAAAATAATTCTTATTCAAAAGCGTCACTTTAATTGAAAAAATTCTTCGACTCGACCTTTGAGCGGAAAAAGGAATGTGACAAATATAATTTCATAACTAGGTAGTATAATCATAGTCATATCAAAAAAGAATATCATTGGTCATTTCTTACTTTCTATTCTAGCTTACGTGTTGTCCATTTGTGGATTGTATGTGTCAAATAACAACTTTTTTACTTTTAAATGTCAACTTATTCTACTGTATTATTTATAAAGTACTATTTCAAATAAATTTAAATTTATATAAAGATATTATCGCTTGCAATCATATGTATTTTCAATTAAGGGTTGAGTTAAATAAGGTTACTGGGTTCATCCGAATCTCCTTTCACAAAATATTAAATTATTTATAAAACTAAAAGTATTTTTTATCTTTACAAGGTAGATGTTGACTTTTTTTAATTGTTACGTATATTTACTTTTTTATATTTAAAACCTTCTAAGTGAAAATAGTAACTCCACCATTACTTTCAATGTTTCGACTTTCTAAATATTATTAGTTTTTCCCCAATAAATATTATCATGCATGAAATTCTACAAGCAAATTTATAAAAATTATGTGTAACTAATTATGTAAATCATATATTAAAAATATGTAATTCAATAATTTATTTAATTTTACTTGCAATTTAGTGGTCTAAAATTTATAATTGTTAACCTATTTCAAGATATTTTTTTTTTAATTTATCAAAAAATTTTGTTACAAAATTATCATTAAATCAAGCAAATTATTATTATATTGACATTTATACTTTTAATTTATTTTCTTGTATAATTTTTAAATAAATTCAAAAAAATAAAAGCATTAAAAATAGTTGTTTAATTCAAGGAAATATATTAAACCAAATGTTAAAAATTAACACCAGAACATGTCACATTTTAAGGTTAAATAGGTAAATAAGTTGTCATTTATAGATTTTATAAAATGAAAAGTATAAAGTGTGATCTCTATTATCATTTTTATCGTGTTGATTTAAATAATTAGTAATTATTTTTTAAAATAATTAATTAAATATGTGAAAAATATCTTTTATATACTTATTAGATTGTTTATTGCAATTGTAAGTTATGATAATACTTTTTCCTAATTATTGATTTAAATAAATAATTGCAAGTTATAAAAAAAATTTAAAATTATTTTTTAGAACAAAAAAATTATTTTTGCATAATTATTTAGTCAAATTGTCTCCTAAATTTTTATTTTTAATATTTATCTCTCCTCATTAACTCTTTTGATAATCATAGTAGGTGTTATTATTGATTTCAATAATTATTTTATTTTAATTTTTTTAAATTTTATCAGTTAAGTTATCAAATTTATTTTTAAATTAAGGAGTTAAAAATCTGGTAAAGATATTTCTTCAACATACTGATTTCTTTCTTATTCGTTATCAAACATGTTTTTCTTCTTCTTTATTATCAAACATACCATTTTTCTTCTTTATCACGATTTTCTACGAAATTCTCTCCCTTGTTGTCTTCTTCTTCGTCCATGATGTAACATGATTGAATACAAATTATCACAATTCACATTGTATGAAACTTTTTTTAAATTTGGCAATTCAAGAATTTGATTTTTACATAAAACACTCAAATTGATATGGCCTAAAACCTCGCCTAAAATAACAAAATTTTATGAAAGATTTTGATTGAAAAATTATATTTTGTAGGAAAGAAAAAACAAAGTTTATTGAAGAAGGTGAAGAAGAAATGCACCTGAAGAAAAAAAAACGGTTAAAGAGAGATTTGGGTTGCGATTGATATCTCTTATTAATTGTCATCTATTTTTAAGGAAAGAATATTTTATTTTTATTATATAAAATCTATTTTTTCCTTTTTTGATTGGACTTGATTTGCTTATTTAGAAAAAATAAAAATTCTTTTTTATATATTTTTAATAAAAATTACTACAACTTACAAACTAAAAAGATTTGCTATAACACGTATTAACCAAGGGCAATATAATCATTTCACACTAATACTCAACACAATTCTAGAAGTCTCATCTTTATGCTCTCTTTCACTATTTATAGATATTTATGAATTTTTGTTTAAGTTTATTAACATTATAAGTAGAACATTTTCCAGAAACTTATTCTAAAATCTAATGCTATCTTTTATGATATTATTTAAATATTACATGTATTAAGTATATATGTATATTTACGTTTTACTTATCTCTTATTCTTAATTGTTTATGTAGATAAACGAGTTTTGCCATTAATTATTATTTCTAAATTATAATTTAATTACAATATGAATGGATAATCTTTTAGTATTTTATTATAAAATACACCTCTATTTTTTGTTAATTATTTTTATTACTTATAGTAAAATATATCTTTAAAACTATCACTCTCTATGATTTTAACTTGTATAAATAGATATTAAAGTTTTATTATTAATAAATTTTTTAAAAAATTTTTGCTCATTCATTTCATTATTAAACATCAAAATGTATGTACTTAAGTTACTATTTCTCACTTTTCTTTTTTGTCTAACCAATAATGCTTATTTTTTCCTATAGAGATTTGTTATATAATTCTTTTTTAAAAGTCATGATTTGAAGAAGTAAAAAAGAAAAAAATTGACAATGTGATGGCAAACAAACATTTTTAAAAATATTACGGTAAAAGAGAGAAAGTATCTAATATTCATATTGAGAAAACTTTAATTTTTAAAGTAAATTTAAGGATGTAAATAATTCTTGAGCAACTTGCACAAATTTTATGACTGTAGAAGCTAATTACTTTCTCTCTCACAACTTTATAATATACATAAAATTTCATAAAAAGGTAGGCGAATACATTATAAAGAGTCGGATATATTGTGATTTTTGATCCATGGCCAATTAATTTTAAAAATTTGAATTAATTAAATCCTTTAATATAAGGCAAAAATCAAGTAATGCATCTGTGTTTGATTAATTTATTTTATTACTCTTTAGAATAATAAATTCATTAATTTTATTAATATAAGACAGAAACATATATATCTTGGTTATGTAATTTGATTAATTTTATTTTACTATTATTATTTAAATATTAAATTCATTAATTTGATGTATCCAACAAAGTAAATACTTGAATACATGTGTATACAACTGCACACATATACATTCATATATATCATGAACATGCTCTAAACTCTTAGATGCATAAAAAATTGATGAATTTTAAAATTGGATGGACACAAATACATCCATACGTATCGTGAACACATACTAATCTATTTTTATTATATTTTATTTTATTATATAGAAAGATGAGTTGAATGACGATCAAGGGTAAAAATATCATTTTAGCAATTTCGTAATTTAACAACATAATCCAGCTTCAAGCAGTTTATACCAGAGGTCTTAGATTTGAGCCTTGGGAATGAAGAAAATTTTGTTAAAAGTGACACTCCTGCAGTGCGCAATCTGAATTAGTCGGGACTTCAATGCGAGTATCAGACATTGATTGTAAAACCAAGAAAAAATATTTTTATATTTTTAAATTGATTAAATCAACATTTAATTAACCATAGTAAATTAATTCCCTTAATTTCTTTATTTTCTTATTTTAAGATACCAATTAATACTTAATATTTTGTCAAAAATAGTCTTTCTATCACTAAGAGTGGAGATAATGCTTATGTACATTCTACCATTCTCAAAACTATTTTGTGAAATTATATACTAAATCTGTTGCTGTATCAATATAAACTTAATATTATTTTAATAATATTATACAAATAACAATTTATGTGCAAAGAATAATGAAGAAAGAAGTGCAAGAACCATGTTCTTAATAGATCTTCTAAAGAAAATAAAGGAGTTAGGACACCACAGAAAATTCATTAAATATACGATGTGAATTTGACTTCCTTGAATAAAGTATATGTCACATATAATTTAATTCAATCTAACAAATAAAATTATATTTTAAATCGCAATAAATTTATGTCATTATGCGATATTGAAAAGCACATTAAACTTTAGATCCTTAGTGTTTTAGAATAGTAAGAAATGAATGTTTTCATAATAGATATCAAAAATACTTGAAAATATTTGTGAGTTAGATAACTTTATACATAATATTTTATTTATGT
Source organism: Capsicum baccatum var. pendulum (assembly GCA_030864225.1). Taxonomy (NCBI): domain Eukaryota; kingdom Viridiplantae; phylum Streptophyta; class Magnoliopsida; order Solanales; family Solanaceae; genus Capsicum; species Capsicum baccatum. The sequence continues at coordinate 254,195,518 of CM061556.1, forward strand.
TAAAATTTTAGTTGGTACCAATAGAATATTAGTCAAAATGCAAAGTCATATTTTTTTATTAAACTTTTCGTATATATAAAATAAATCTAAAATTTGTAATCAGTTACATTGGGTCTGTTTACAAGCCTTAAAATTATGTAGTAAATAAAATGGAAGGAGGACCTCCAGCAGCTCACTTATTTAATGTTATTCTTATTTATTTTAAATACTCATGATGAAGAGACAGCGATTGCCTGGTTTGTATATGCATATATATCTTGTCGTGCTTATATACTTCCCTGTCTCATTATTGTAGAAAAATTATGGATAGTATCCATCTATCTACAGTAAAGATATAATAAAGGACCAATATGGGTTGTGGTGCAGCGGATGAGGCTGTTCCATCCTTAATCAGAGGTCGAGTGTTCGATCCTGGGCATGGAGAAAACTCTATTGGAACCGCTACCCTCCGAATGGGGCCCTACCCGGCGCGAATCCAAATTAGTCGAGCTCCAATGCGGGGATACCGGACACCAAATGGAAAACTAAAAAAAAATAGAATAAAGGGCTTGGGCTTGTATCTAGGTGTGTGTCAAGTGAGGTCAAAAGTTCGAGGTCATCTACCTCCAAAGCTATTTTTGTAAATCACTTGATATTTGAGCCTCCATTTAGATGTCATCGTCATGTATAAATTTTTGTAAGTTTAATCACGTTAGAATTAACTCCCGGAACATAAGAGAATAAAGTTGCAAAAATCCGCTTCCAAGATTAAAAATCTTGCTTGAATTCCCAAATGAAAATTAAACATTTTTCTAACAGTTAAGAATTACTATCTATATCTATAATCTATATCGATATCTATAATCTATATCTATATCTATAATCTTCTATAATATATTAAAAGTGGGAATTTGAACTTTTTGCCCTTCATTAAAAATTTTCATAATAGACAAAACTGTCATTTACTAATTTTTATATTTAATAATTTAAAATCACTTAAAATTAAATGTAATAAATTAGTAGTTTTTTTAATTTAAACTAGGTAAGAAAACCTAATATTTTGGTATCCTTTTAATTTTGATCGCAATAAAAAACATGAATGGACTAAACAAACAAATATGTACCAACAGGACAAACCAAATTAAAGACAAAATAAATTAGAAGTCCTATTTAAGGTGAAATTTGATTATTCAAACAGTTATTTGAATAATTGTAGAAATCTTCATCCTAAAGGCAAAATAAATTAAAAGTCCTATTTAGGTTGATTTAATTACTCAGACAAGTATCCAAATAGTTGTAGAAATTTATATTATTTTTTTCTATATAATTTGACGGTTACGTTCTTGACGCTTTGAAGTTGTTTTGATTTTCTTCTTTAACCTAATTGTGTGGTTTTTATATGTGTTTTATGGTATTTTGAGATTTTATCCTTAGCTTTTGTTTAAATTGGTTCATATATTATTAGGTCAAATGGTTCAGTGGACCCTTGTACTATGTCCGTTTTGTTATGTGGATACTCCTACTTACATGTTTGTCATTTGAACCCTCAAACCCATTAAAAAGCAACATTTTAAACCCTATTTTGGTGTGTGTACACACTCGCCTCCACGTCAACTGCCACGTCATTTTTAATTATTGTATTAAATTCCACATCAGTTTTCATGTTATTTTAAATACTAAATTAAATGCCACATAAGAAATTAAATATTTAAACAATCAAAAAGCTAAATTTACCTTTATAATATTTTTTTTGGAATAATTATAAATTTAATAAATAAATAGATAATTTTCACCTTCTTCTTCATTCCCTCTCTCCGCCCTTCCCCCACCCCCCAGCCGCTCTCCCCCGTCCCATACCCCAGCTCCCCCACCAGTTTCCCAGCCCGTTTACCCCGTCCCCACCCCCCACCTCCATCCCGCACCAGCAACAACAACCATCCCCGACTCTTCATCGTTTTTGTCCATTTTTGACAAACAAAACAACAAACAACCACTCCAACTCCTATCTTTCTTTCTTATCTCTGTAACACCAACAACATAAAAGACAACAATTAAGAATTTGAATTGAGAGAGAAAAATAGAGAGAAAATCAGTAAACAAAATAGGGAAAAATAGGTTTCTTTAGGTGAGATTTTTGCCGGAATTATAGGTCCATCATAAAATTCAGTCACCATCTCCAAAATTCGACCAAGATAACCACTAAACCATCGCCGAAACATCATTAACAACCTCACTCCCATCTTCACTGTCAAAGCTTCGCCCGAAAAGCTCACCTGAGCTCCAGCAAAGCAGACACATATTGGTTCCATCCAAACACACCAAGATATATACCACAAAAAAAAATTATTCCCACCATGGCTCTTTCAAGAACTTACAGCTCCAAACACAAAAATTTCTAACCAACAATCCACCATTTATATCAATCATCATCACTTTCAATCAAATCCGAATCACCCGAATCAATTCAAGCCAAACACCACAAATTGGGCAATTCCAAAACCTCATTAGCCAATTATCCACACAATTCACATGGAATAAATGTCCACAATCGGACAATTTTCTTATAAAATTAGCATTCTTAAATCACTGCAAACAAATCGCACAGTGTTGCTCCTTTTGGGACCACGCCAGTTGTGGCGATGACGGTGACGGCAATGACGGTGAAGGTGATAAAGAATTTCTCCATCGTTTCTTGGCAATTAGTAACCTGTACTTGTTTAATACTTAATCTATAACAGTGAAAGAATAAACAAAGTTTAAATGAAAAGGAAAATCTCAATTTAATAAAATGGGTAGAAATAATGTCAATTGACATTTTGATGAATTTCATGCAAAGGAAAATTAATTTTTTCTTCTTTTTTAATTATTTTTTCTTTTAAAAAGTCGGATGTTGGGCTCTGGACGAGCCTTTTATGCCTGCATTGCACGTTCTCATGTGGTTTATGCCACATAGGATGCCATGTCAAAAAAAAAGGTTTAAAATATTCGTTTTTATTGAGTTAAAGGGTCCATATGACAAATGTATAAGTAGAAGTATCCACATTACAAAACAGGCATAGTACAAGGGTCCATCGAACCATTTTGCCTATATTATTATTGTCATAATTTATATTTGCTACGTTGTGACCTGATTCAAAACAATGCTACGAGACTAAAAAATTTCAAGTAAGTTTCGAAGCTTTATTGTATTTAGAAAATAAAAATAAAATAAAATATTTTTATATTTTGATTCATAAGATGCACACGTTTACCTTTAGTTTAAATTCATTGCTTTTAAGTGTTGCTTTGATTTTTTAAAAAAAACTAATTGTGTGACTTTTTATGCGTATTTTGTGGTATTTTGAGATTTTATACTTAATATTTTTAAAATTGATTTATATTGTTTAATTTTCATAATTTATGTTCATTAGATTGTGACCTGATCTAGAAGAATGCAGCAAGACTGAATATTTCAAGTAAGATTCAAAACTTTGTTGTGTTCAGAAAATATAATAAAATTTAAATTTTTATTTTTTGTTATTATAATTGATTAGGAGTCGTGATAAAAGTGTTTTATTTTTTGGCACTATATTAATAGATTATTAATATTAAACATAAATAAATAAATTGTGTAGGTCCTTAGAAAGAACTTTTTGTGAATCCTTAAAAGACTCTACAATAGATAAAATTGGTATTTATTATTTTTCTCAAGTTTTTATTTAATTTTTTAATTTCAATTTATGTTATTATAATTCGTTAGGAGTCGTAATAAAAGTTTTTTCTTTATAAATTAATAAAATTTGAAGGTCCTTAAAACAATAGATAAAATTGTTGTTTACTATTTTTATTCAATTTCTTATTTAATTATTTTATAATATTTTCTCCTAAAATATGTAGAAAGAATTGTAATAAAATAAGGACTCTTAAATCATGAAAAATTAAGAATTTGTAAAATATATGATATTAAAGGGTAATTTGTGTCAATATGAAGTAGTTGATGCGAAATATTTTTTGGAGACACGTTAGACATAAAATAATTAAACTCATAAATAGAAATATAGAAAGACAAAATTAGAAGGTAGTTTCTAAGGGCAACGATTTGTCTAAGGAATGATTTTATGGTACAATCAAACTTATGTACATTGTACAACATAAATATGATTATCTAGAATTATTTGGTTAATTAGATCTTAGTTTTTTGCTATTTTGTTATTTCTCTTTTTCGTAATTATATGTCTAACACCTTTTTCTTTTTTGAGATGAGGATCTATGGAAAACAATATCTCTACCTCACAAATATAGAAGATAAAATCTGCGTACATTCTATATTTTTCAAACTCCATTTTAAAATTAAATTAGATGTGTTCTTATTCTTTATCATGTTCAAATTCTATATTTTTCAAACTCCATTTTAAAATTAAATTGGATGTATTGTTCCTCTTTATTATGTTCAAATTAACGATATTATATTTGTTTTGCATATTTTATTGATTAACGTTACACATAAATTCAATACGTACACTTCTATATGTAACTTTTTTGTATCGGTGTGATACATTTGTTGATTACTTAGAGAATTATTGTACTTTTTATTATTAAGGATAATATTAAATCAAATAATAGATTAGTTATTTTCAAAAAATTGCAATTTGCATCTGTTGTAAGCTTCATTTTTATTACACATAAGTTAGATAAATTTTCTTTTAAGTTACGTATTATATTAAAATATTGTTATTTTTAAATTTGTATGTCATGGAATGAACGTCGGTAGTCAATTCAGTTACTCATGTTAACAAATTAGGTAATACACCTGCATATGATAGTGATCGAAGAACTTAAAGGAATTTAAAAAGTACGTCAATCACCTCTCAATCTTACATTAAATGAATTTTATTTTATATAAAGAAATATTTGGATTCTTTATTATAGTTAAATCCCTAATTAAAATGTTGATTGACGTTTTTTCTAAAAAAAAAGTTATTTACTCGACATAAGTACATACACAAAACGCATACACTAAACTAGTATTTTAAAATATGCATGTTTCCCGTTGATACATGTATTTGAACAAAAGTATATATGGAAAAAAAAGAGTATATGTGGTTGACATTCTTTCCATATATATAATTAGTATTTTTTTTTTTAATAATAATGTGTGAACTCCAGTCAAATATATTTAGAGTTCATGCATATGGCACGAAAAGGAAATCCAATTTCGATAGGAATTGATCTGAATTGTAGTTCAGATTCAAGTTTAGTGAGGGCGACCGCGAAAGTCACCAAATGGGTCAGTCTTTTAGTTCTCCCATATTAGAATATCAAAGGAGGACGTTGCAGATACCCGGGGCGGACACGACTTCTTCTAGGGCTAGAAAACCACTGGAAGACTATAGCATGTCGTAAAAGAATCACACTGGACGGGCGTTCTTCGACCGTGTCTCCGGGATATGAATATATGATTAAACCCCAATAAAGAATGACTTAACATGGGTACTGGAGTTTAAGAAAATAAAGAATAATTTTGAATCTTGTGGTTTTTAAATTAAAGTTGTGACAAATTTATCAAAATGTAATTTGATTTTATGATCTTAAACATGCCATGTGGAAAGTTAAAACTAAAATATTATAAAAAAAAAAGAAAAAAAAATCATTTTTTTTTAAACGGATTAAAAAAAAACATATAGGTCATTTCTTTGAAATAGGGGGAATAATATTTTCTTTTCCCATGTAAGGTCAGCCAATAATAAGAGAAAATTTAAATGTATTTTCATAAATAATTAATACTACAGTACTTATAAAGAAGAAGGAGAAAAGGCCAAGGAAGAACAACCTTTCGTCTGAAGTTTAATTTGTTATACTGGTTATAAGTTAAATAATTTGAAAAAAACTGAATATAACTTAAATAGCAAGGTAAAAATCGACCATCTGCTAGCTCAAAAAATGGCATATTATTTTACTTGATTTGGTTTTCAATTTAAAACACTCAGCGTGGTTAGCTTTGGTTCCATAGTTAAGAGAAAAAATAAATTAAATCACACCATACCATAAACATATATTCCTACATGCACCTCCTAAGAATTGGATTAAAGACTATTAAATATATATCCCTAACCAATTTAAAAAAAGTAGACCATTTATACAAATTTTGCAGGAAAAAGGGGTTCTTTTGTAAGTCTGTATGGTATACATGAATGATGAATCAAATTAGCATCATATACATGTAGAAGTAGAACATAAGTCGCGTCGAATAAATAAATATTTCTTTTACGAAAACTATAGTTGTAGACATGCCACATTTAACTATCACATCCCTATTATGACACAGTATTTTAAGAAATAACGCGCAATCTGCAACTTTTAACTGTTCAAAAAATGAACCTAATCACAATAATTGAAATTCTACAATATGGAAAACTCCATAACTATGAAGGGGCCAGGTAACTACTAGTGTTACACAATTCATCATGGACCACCATTATTCAAAAGTTTATAGGGGAAATCTTTTGATCAAGGAAAAGAATATTCATTTTTCTGTAAAGATGGAACATTGACGTCCCCTACAATTGGGACTAGTAATGAATTAATTAACATAAATTTGGGGGTCATTTGACTGTGATTAGGAAGTGATTTATTTATGTATGAAAACATTTATAACTTGTATATATGTATAAATTCAACTCATAAAATACGGTATTTGGTCAGCAATTCAGGATCTTTCTAGTACATGTATAAGTTTTGTTGAGAGAATATATATTATTTTATGCAAGATAGAAGAAGATAGAACCAATACATAAATAATTAATAAATAAATAAATAAATCCAGCATAATTAATTAATAAATGAATAGCTAAACCAACATAAGTAATCTTTACATAATTAATCCATGCATACCCTAATTTCTTTATTCGATCAAAATATAGTAAGTTATATACAATTACCAGAGTGTACAGGGTAGCTAGAAATGTGGAAGCTTGGTTTAAAAAATAATAATAATAAAAAATATATAAAATTTTCTTGAACTTCATACTTTATCGTTAGAGACGAGTTTTTTTGGTTACGTAAATATTAGGACATATTGAAGATGAATGTTTCAAGCGTATTATCGTCACAAAAATGTTATTGCAAAGATTTAAAAGATCACAAACTTCAAAAAAAACTTCATTTCTCTCTTAAATTTTGTATCCGGTCAACAAGATCTTTTTATTTCATTATTGAAGAATTAACCTAAAAGCCATCCACCCAACTGCTTAAACCAAATAAGGTGACATAGGTATAAGATATGTATAATTCATGCATAATAGAAAAGTAACATTGGATTCGATTAGCTATTAATTTGTGTAAAGATTATATTTTCCGCTCGATATTGAATGTCCTTTTTGGGTCCTTATTATATCGCCCTGAAACAGTGTCACTTGTTGAGGGGTAATTAAACTGCTCCGCAGTAAAGCCAACTCCATTCACCGAGCCTGAATACGCATGATCGAGATCTTTAGTTAAAGATGAAGAAATACTTCTAACTTCACTATAACCTTTATTAATTGGTGGTTTCTAGTCAAACAAGATAGTTAAAATCAACATTACTAGAAATGGAGGTTTTTTTGCATAGTGAATCAAATTTGTGTTATAAAATATAATTTTCTCATCTATTTTTCACTGAATCGGCTCACTTGAAAAACACATGTTCGGAAAGACTCGTTGAAATATTGTGAAGCTTTCAAAATTTTCTGTATGAAAATACTACTATTTTTTCCCTTTTCCCCGATTTAATTAAAATATATGTGATAATAGCTACTGAAAATTTTCTGCGAATAGCTACTCAACATTTTTTCGTGAGAAAATTTAATGGAATAATAGTGATTTTTTTAGTAAAAGAACTAGAGGAGTAACATTATTATTATTATTTTGATTTTCTATGTCCGATATTCGCATTGAAGTCCATTAATTCGGATTTGCGCGGGTAGGGCCGCGCTCTCTACCAAAGATTTTTTCATATCCAAGGCTCGAACCCGAGACCTCTTATTAAGGAAGGAACAATCTCATCCACTACACCACATCCTTTGGTGGTAGTAACATTATTATTATGGACAATTGTTTCAATCAAGCAGCTTTGAATTCATAACATCAGTCAAATATGTGTAATTAATTAATAACTAATCAGTAGTACGGCTGGGAGATAATTAAGATTGATTAAAAGTTACTCAATGCATAATGCATAAAACTAGTTAAAGATGTGTGTCTGTTTCTCATTATCAGCAAGTCCAAAGCTGGAATCTTAAAGACTTTACTCACCTAACTTTCCATTTGTGTGCTAATACTCATGTCTTTTCAGTTTGCTTCACTTCAAACTCTAATCATATAATTAGGTTAATTCCATGCCTTAAGGCTTAATTTTTTTTTTCTGCATGTGTTTGGTGAACCTTCCTTTCACAAGTTAATTATATAGGACCCTCATTCATTACCTGAATTAATTTTTAATCTCCTAATTATATTCCACATCTGAGTATTATAATATTTGGAAAGTTCTCCCTCTAAAATTTGGTTTCTGATGATGTATTAATTGGAAATCACTAGTGGTCACAATAAATTAATAAAAAGAATAATTTGATGCACTAAAGAAGATCAAAATTACTCATTCCTTTTTATGGATATATAGTCTTTATCTTTGTGTTGTAAATTAAACCCTTACGAAGTGAAATTCAACCACTACCATATATGTGGGAAATTTATATATAGAAAAATTAAAGTCCAATGCACTAATAATTCCACATTCATGAGGGATCGGGAAAGGATTGTGAATAGTGCAATGTAAGGAGTCTACTATGATGCAAAGCATTCGTAACTAATTTCATGGCTCGAATCAATTAATGACTTCGCTATAAGTCACATGAAAACAACTTTACTGTTGCTAAAAGATCATTCTCTTTCACACATTTATCCATAAATTAGAAATTTAACAAAAAAAAATAAAAATATAAGAAATCACTTGTCAATCCTAATTAGGATTTGAACCTCCGAGCTAGAGTATATTTTATGAACCACCTTCACTCTATATAGCTACGCCCTCCTTAATCCCAAGCAGTCTAGATCACCAAGATAAACTAAAAAGAAAGTCCGCCACATAAATTGGAATGGAATATAGGCGCAAAAAAATTACATAGACACTGATATTTCTACGTACGTACGCACAAACATTCATGAAAAACAGTTTGGTGGGAGGTATAAGGGATAAATGGTTCCGGAATAAAATGGACTATTTTATCCCATGTTTCGTGTAAGGTATTGGTTAGAGCCGGGATCATTTATCCCACAATTTGCGCCATAGTGATAGAATAACTTATTACATATATATGATGGGATAACTAATTTCAAGATTAATTATTCCAAAATAATTTTTTCCTAACCAAACGACCCGTAAGTGTGGCCAGAAGTTAGGACGTATAAGAGAAGTGTTCATGAATGGGAATATTAATGTACAAAGCTAAAGATTGATATGACATAGAAATGTACCAAACAGTAAAATCGTGGCTATGCTTCCCACATTAGGGACATTTCAGTATGGACAATAGCAACTGCACAGTATCAGTTTTTCTTGAAAAGGAAAAATGTGGGACATATAATATGGTTACATTATATATTCAATTTGAAGAAAGAATGCAAACCCTAGTTCATATGGAAACATACAGTAAATAAAAAGACAACTAGACATAATATTCTACAAAAATTTCTACCTTTTCAAGGTTGAGGACAGAGACTGCAGGTACTCAAAAAGCTCATTATGCATGCAGGCAAATGCAGGCAGGTAGAGCTGGGCATTAGTACGGTAGATGCCGAAATTGAAAATTTTGATATCGCGGTTTCAATATGTTGATGTTTGTCACACCCCATTTTTTTTCACCGCATCCGACCTCTGCTAGGCAGTCGGTTTTAGAGAAAATGGATTTTCCCAATTGAAGTGACGTTTTGAAAAAGGGATTATTTTATTTACAGAGTCGCCACTTGGAATTGAGTTTGGGTGTTCCAAGTCACCTTATTGAATCCCTATTCAAAAGGAAATGACTCTTTAATTTTTTTTTTTTTTTTTTTTTGATCTGCGAACTAGAAATCCGGATAAGGAATTCTGTTGACCGAGGGGAAGGTGTTAGGCACCCCTCGAGTCCCGTGGTTCTAGCACGGTCGCTTTAATGACTTACGTCCGGCTTAAATTAATTTTTTTTGGGTTTTGGATTCACAATATTTGTTAACCTAAAAGATTTTTGCCTCCCGCTTTTAATTTATTTTGAAATTATTTATTAATAAACACGTCCTAAACACCCAATAGGAAAGTCAATTTATTACAGCTTAAACAAATAGTTGTAAAGATACTGAATATTTAGAACTCATTTTCTTTAACTTTCATTAAAATAACAAGAAAGGTTTTATCACCTTTAGACAAAATTCAAACTTTTCAAATATATATGATTAACTAAAATTAATTAATATAAATACGATTATATAGTCATGAAGATCCGATAACCAAAACTAAAATTTCAGTTATGAACTAAATGTTACTTTGCAAATATGTGATAAATAATATATCATATATAACACCAATTGATTTTTTTTTAATTTCTTGTTTTGCTATTTCACTTTTTTTTTTTTTTTTTTTTAAGTCTTATGTATGTATTCCCCTTTTCTGTTCCTAAAGCATGCATGGTGTATGTGTGTGCATGTATTTATTTCTTTTTTTTTTTTTTGCATACATGGATCATATCTTATATCAAATCTCATTCCAAATTTAATCATGACAGAGTTGAATGCTTTAATATCATAATAACAAATGTAAAATAAGAGCATCTCTATATCATAATATTGAAATTGAATTTCACATTATTGCGATATTACATTATTCAAAGAAAGATAGATGGTTACCTCTTGCGGGAATAATTCTTAACAACAACAAGAAGAAGCCTCGAACTTAAACCGTGACCAAAACTCAAAGTCTTTTGATGTGAGGAATTTTTGGTTTTTATTTTTTCTCTATATGTTCCTTATGTGTGCATGTGTGTGGGTTTTTTTTCTCAAATTAGTCCATATGTCCTTTTCTTCTCTCTTTATGTGTGTGTTTATATAGGGAGTGTGTAAGTATGTAGTATGTTGAAGGTAATAGGAAAGTTAGGGGAATGTTGGAGGTAATGGGAAGTAGGGTAATTTTTTTTTAGTTTTAATGGAAAAGTTAGGGGAATGTTGGAGGTAATGGGAAGTAGGGTAATTTTTTTTTTTAGTTTTAATGGGAAAGTTAGGGGAATGTTGGAGGTAATGGGAAGTAGGGTAATTTTTTTTTAGTTTTAATGGGAAAGTTAGGGGAATGTTGGAGGTAATGGGAAGTAGGGTAATTTTTTTTTTAGTTTTAATGGGAAAGTTAGGGGAATGTTGGAGGTAATGGGAAGTAGGGTAATTTTTTTTTAGTTTTAATGGGAAAGTTAGGGGAATGTTGGAGGTAATGGGAAGTAGGGTAATTTTTTTTTAGTTTTAATGTGAAAGTTAGGGGAATGTTGGAGGTAATGGGAAGTTGGGTAGTTTTTTTTTTTTAATTATTATATTTGTTGAATATAAAAATAAAAATAATAAAATAATATATATATATATATATATATATATATATTTATATATATACATATATAAATAAACTAAATGGCTAGTCTTAGAAATATGATTAAGAAATATTAATATCACTACAAAAAGTTAAAAGAGAAAAATAACATAATTTAATTAGTTTTTGTTTATTTATTTATTTATTTATTTTAAATAAATAAATAAATAATAATAAAACTTATCTAAAATGTGATTCTATTTTTGTAATTTTCAAAATTTTTAACGAACCTCAAAGTAAGATAAATTTAAAATGCCTAAAAATAAAAATAAAATAAAATAACATAAAAATTAATTGAACATTAAAATGGTATAAAAATATTAGGTTCGGGTCAAAAATTAGGTGTTTACAGAATGCCCTCTTTGCTTGGAAATATGAAGAATTTTCAAGTAAAGAAGTAAACATGACTAATTTTTGGCTCAACCCTTTATTCAGTATTAATACGTAAATAAGTGGGAAAGAGGTGTGACCGAGCCCTGGCTTTGGGCATCCTACATATCTCGGGTTATAAGAGAATCAGGTCACGTGTAGTTCAAATAGGTGTAGAAATGAGTGAATGAGTTGGAGAGTCGAGTTGAGGTCCCGTCGAGTTTTCGGTTCGTGGCTCTTTTATTACATCAGAAAAAAGAAAAATAAAACTAAAATGAAAGATACAAAATCCTATTTATTCTAAGTATCTTGATTCTCTTGCTTCAGATCTTCTTCTTGGATCTTCAGTTATCGCCTCACTTTCTTCTAGTGGGTACCTCGATCCCAAGATTTGATCTTGAAGTTAGGATTTGAGATTTGAACCTGCAACTTGGATTGAGTCATTGACACTCCGCCAAAGAACAGTCCATAAAATACTTTGGATGCTTATTCTCCTTATCAGAAGCTAAAAAGATGTCTCTTGAGCTATTGGGCTGCTACAGATTCAGAGCTGACTCTAACTATCTTCAACCTGATCATTCTTCTATATTCTGACCGGAGATGAAATTCCATTCTTGGATAAACCTGTGCTTCGCAGAAAACCTGCAAGCCATCAAAGAAGAGGAAACAAAACAAACAAAATTTTCTGCCCCAGTTTACACTAGGAAATTTTTTTGAGTTATTAGAAAAACTATAATCTAAAAATAAATGAATGAATGAATGAATGGATAGAAATTTAGGCTAGGAGAGCGATAAGATAAGGACCCTATTCTTAATGATGCAACCAAAGGAAGTTATCCTAATGAATGCATGGGAAAGAATTAGGATTTTCGCTTATAAAAATGTGATGCGGGATTGTCATGCCCTGTGAAGACATGAAGAAGAAAAATAGGAAGATTTATATCATAGAATGCCAATTAGGGGATGGCGCCCTATGAAGATGAATAAAATGTCAACTAGGGGATAACGCCCTATGAAGACGAGATAAGATGTCAACTAGGGGATGACGCCCTATGAAGACGAGATAGAATGTCAACTAGGGGATGGTGCCCTATGGAGACGAAAAAGATGTCAACTAGGGTATGGCGCCCTATGAAGACGAGATAAGATGTCAACTAGGGGATGGTGCCCTATAAAGACGAAATAAGATGTCAACTAGGAGATGACGCCCTATGAAGACGAAAAAGATGTCAACTAGGGGATGGTGCCCTATGAAAACAAAAAAGATGTCAACTAGGGGATGGTGCCTTATGAAAACAAAAAAGATGTCAACTAGGGGATGGTGCCCTATGAAGACGAAAAGGATGTCAACTAGGGGATGACGCCCTATGAAGACGAAATAAGATGTCAACTAGGGGATGGCACCCTATGAAGACGAAATAAGATTCAACTAGGGGATGGTGCCCTATGAAGACGAAAAGATGTCAACTAGGGGATGGTGCCCTATGAAGACGAGATAAGATGTCAACTAGGGGAAGGTGCCCTATGAAGACGAAAAGATGTCAACTAGGGGATGATGACCTATGAAGACGAGATAAGATGTCAACTAGGGGATGGTACCCTATGAAGACGAAAAGAATGTCAGCTAGGGGATGGTGCCCTATGAAGACGAAATAAGATGTCAACTAGGGGATGGCTCCCTATGAAGACGAGATCGGATGTCAACTAGGGGATGGCGCCCTATGAAGACGAGATAAGATGTCAACTAGGGGATGACGCCTTATGAAGATGAAAAAGATGTCAACTAGGGGATGGCGCCCTATGAAGACGAGATAGGATGTCAACTAGGGGATGGTGCCCTATGAAGACGAAAAATATGTCAACTAGGGGATGGCGCCCTATGAACACGAATAGGATATCAACTAGGGGAAGGCGCTCTATGAAAACGAGATAAACATGTCAACTAGGGGATGGCGCCCTATGAAGACGAGATAAAGATGTCAACTAGGGAATGGCGCCCTATGAAGAAGAAATAAAGATGTCAACTAGGGAATGGCGCCCTATGAAAAAAAAATAAAGATGTCAACTAGGGAATGGCGCCCTATGAAGACGAAAAGGATATCGACTAAGGGAAGGCGCCCTATGAAAACGGGATAAAGATGTCAACTAGGGGATGGCACCCTATGAAGACGAAAAGGATGTCAACTAGGGGATGGGGCCCTATGAAGACGAGATAAGATGTCAACTAGGGGATGGCGCCCTATGAAGATGAGATAAGATGTCAACTAGGGGATGGCGCCCTATGAAGATGAAAAAGATGTCAACTAGGGGATGGCGCCCTATGAAGACGAGATAGGATGTCAACTAGGGGATGGTGCCCTATGAAGACGAAAAATATGTCAACTAGGGGATGGCGCCCTATGAAGACGAATAGGATATCAACTAGGGGAAGACGCCCTATGAAAATGAGATAAACATGTCAACTAGGGGATGACGCCCTATGAAGACGAGATAAAGATGTCAACTAGGGAATGGCGCCCTATGAAGAAGAAATAAAGATGTCAACTAGGGAATGGCGCCCTATGAAGAAGAAATAAAGATGTCAACTAGGGAATGGCGCCCTATGAAGACGAAAAGGATATCGACTAGGGGAAGGCGCCCTATGAAAACGGGATAAAGATGTCAACTAGGGGATGGCACCCTATGAAGACGAAAAGGATGTCAACTAGGGGATGGGGCCCTATGAAGACGAGATAAGATGTCAACTAGGGGATGGCGCCCTATGAAGACGAAAAGGATGTCAACTGGGGGATGGCACCCTATGAAGACGAATAGGATATCAACTAGGGGAAGACGCCCTATGAAAACGAGATAAACATGTCAACTAGGGGATGACGCCCTATGAAGACGATATAGAGATGTCAACTAGGGAATGACGCCCTATGAAGAAGAAATAAAGATGTCAACTAGGGAATGGCGCCCTATGAAGACGAAAAGGATATCGACTAGGGGAAGGCGCCCTATGAAAACGGGATAAAGATGTCAACTAGGGGATGGTATCCTATGAATATGAAAATGATGTCAACTAGGGGATGGCGCCCTATGAAGACGAAAAAGATGTCAACTAGGGGATGGTGCCCTATGAAGACGAAAAGAAGTCAACTAGGGGATGGTTCCCTATGAAGACGAAAAAGATGTCAACTAGGGGATGGTGCCCTATGAAGACGAAATAAAGATGTCAACTAGGGGATGGCACCCTATGAAAACGAAAAGGATGTCAACTAGGGAATGGTGCCCTATGAAGACGAGATAAGATGTCAACTAGGGGATGGCGCCCTATGAAGACGAAAAAGATGTCAACTAGGGGATGGTGCCCTATGAAGACGAAAAAGATGTCAACTAGGGGATGTCGCCCTATGAAGACGAAAAGGATGTCAACTAGGGGATGACGCCCTATGAAGACGAAATAAGATATCAACTAGGGGATGGTGCCCTATGAAGATGAGATAAGATGTTAACTAGGGGATGGCGCCCTATGAAGATGAAAAAGATATCAACTAGGGGATGGTGCCCTATGAAGACGAAAAAGATATCAACTAGGGGATGGTGCCCTATGAAGACGAAAAGGATGTCAACTAGGGGATGGTGTTCTATGAAGACGAAATAAGATATCAACTAGGGGATGGTGCCCTATGAAGATGAGATAAGATGTCAACTAGGGGATGGTGCCCTATGAAGATGAGAAAGATGTCAACTAGGGGATGGTGCCCTATGAAGAAGAGATAAGATGTCAACTAGGGGAAGACGCCCTATGAAGACAAGATAAGATGTCAACTAAGGGATGGTGCCCTATGAAGACGAAAAGATGTCAACTAGGGGATGGCGCCCTATGAAGACGAGAAAGATGTCAACTAGGGAATGGTGCCCTATGAAGACGAAAAGATGTCAACTAGGGGATGGTGCCCTATGAAGACGAAAAGGATGTCAACTAGGGGATGGTGCCCTATGAAGACGAAATAAGATATCAACTAGGGGATGGTGCCCTATGAAGATGAGATAAGATGTCAACTAGGGGATGGTACCCTATGAAGACGAGAAAGATGTCAACTAGGGGATGGTGCCCTATGAAGACGAAAAGATGTAAACTAGGGGATGGTGCCCTATGAAAACAAAAAAGATGTCAACTAGGGGATGGTGCCCTATGAAGACGAAAAGGATGTCAACTAGGGGATGGCGCCCTATGAAGACGAAAAAGATGTCAACTAGGGAATGGTACCCTATGAAGACGAGATAAGATCTAGGGGATGGTGCCCTATGAAGACGAAAAAGATGTCAACTAGGAGATGGTGCCCTATGAAGACGAAAAGGATGTCAACTAGGGGATGGCGCCCTATGAAGACGAGATAAGATGTCAACTAGGAGATGGTGTCCTATGAAGATGAAAAAGATGTCAACTAGGGAATGGTACCCTATGAAGACGAGATAAGATCTAGGGGATGGTGCCTTATGAAGACGAAAAAGATGTCAACTAGGGGATGGTGCCCTATGAAGACGAAAAGGATGTCAACTAGGGGATGGCGCCCTATGAAGACGAGATAAGATGTCAACTAGGAGATGGTGTCCTATGAAGATGAGATAAGATGTCAACTAGGGGATGGTGCCCTATGAAGACGAAAAGGATGTCAACTAGGGGATAACGCCCTATGAAGACGAGATAAGATGTCAACTAGGAGATGGTGTCCTATGAAGATGAGATAAGATGTCAACTAGGGGATGGTGCCCTATGAAGACGAAAAGATGTCAACTAGGGGATGGAGCCCTATGAAGACGAGATAGATGTCAACTAGGGGATGGTTCCCTATGAAGACGAAAAGGATGTCAACTAGAGGATGGTGCCCTATGAAAACAAAAAAATGTCAACTAGGGGATGGTGCCCTATGAAGACGAGAAGGATGTCAACTAGGGGATGGCGCCCTATGAAGACGAAAAAGATGTCAACTAGGGAATGGTACCCTATGAAGACGAGATAAGATCTAGGATTTTTTTTTTGTTAGAAAAGAAAAAAAAATGCCCCAGTCTTGAATATGCGGGGTTTTATTATTATTATTATATTGATATGTACCTAGAATTATAGGAGTATAACAAAAAAAAAAGAAAATTCAAGAAAACTTAGCTTGCTATACTTGTTTTTTCCTCACTAAACTTCACAAGCTTGCTTTGCCCCTGTTCAAACAAAGAGAGGAAAAAAAATATGAGTTTTAAAATTTATGGTTGGTTTGTGGCCTTGAGTTCCTTGGAGGTTTTCCTTATCTCTGCCCCAACTTGATATAGTTGATTCAACTAATTGGTTGGCGAGCTTGATTCTTTGTTTTTCAAATTCTGTTGCATCTCTGTTTGTTTCAGTACGATTCTGCTCTTCACTTTCAAATGCTTCATTTTTAACACTTATCTTAACTGGCTCTCTGTCCTTGTTAAGGTGGTGAGTGCCCAACAATCTCTGCTCAACTTCACTGGGAGCCATGGTCAATTTTGCTCGTTTTTCTTTATTTTGCATTTGGTGTGAGACTTACCCATAAAAAAAACAGAGCGTGTAAAAATGAAATAAGGAAAACAAAAAAAAAGAATAAAAGCAACATGTTTGAATAGAAGGTATTTCTACCAGTAAAGTAGGAAAGCTTATTTGGAGGTGTATATTGACTTCAATAACGCATGCCATGCAACTTGGAGTAGACCTTCAAAACTGTCTAATCTCAAATTAGGCTGCACCTTTCAATCAAATCAAATCATTCTTGATCTTTGTTCTGTCATGAAAACTTTGTTTGACTAAAGTGATTCCTTCTAGGATTTTCTCAATTGACCCCTCTAATTTGGATTGTTTCGTTCATCATTGTCTTATGGCGCCTCTGAGGGTTTTCACCAATAAGATTTATTTTTTTTTTGATTTTTTTTTTTTTTTTGATTTTTTCTTTTTTTGATATCTTGTGGTGCCTCCATGGGTTTTCACCAATAAGATTTTTTTTATTTTTTTTTGAATCTTGTGGTGCCTTTATGGGTTTTCACCTACAAGCCCTTTTATATATATATATATATATAGAACACACAAGGCTTGACATTCTCAAAAATTGATCGGAAGGTCTTTAATGGACAAAGGAAAGGATTTTTTTTTATTTAGGATAAATTACAACTTGGGAGCCATGTAAAAGTGACAATAGGATATATATCTCATTTTTTTTTTAAAATACCAAGATTTTTTTTATTTTTATTTTGTCGGACCGAACCCCAAGATAGGGCTGCCTACGTATCCATTTAGGAATCAGGTCGAACGTAGTTCAATAGTAATGCATTATCTTTTTTTTTTCGGCTCCAAAGAGGGTAAGCAAGGAAAGGTAAATAAGGCTCGAAGGGCTGACAAGGGATTAATGGCATTTAGTTAAGTAGAACGATGGCCTTTCGTCATCTCAACTTGAGAATGTTAAGCACAAGTGTGTCAAATATAATATCTTTTGACTGAATCGACATTGATAGCTTTTCTGTCATTTTTTCGTCCAGATCTGCAAGCTGCAAAGCTCCATTTGATAGTACTTGGTTAACTATGTATAGACCTTGCCAGTTTGGAGCAAACTTTCCTTTAGCCTCTTCTTGGTGTGGAAGGATGCGTTTTAAAACAAGTTGGCCGACCTCGAATTTTCTAGGACGTACCTTCTTATTGTAAGCTTGCGTCATCCTCTGCTGGTATAATTGACCAAAGCAAACAGGTTTCGGTGGGACCAGCACGGGAGGATTTGCCAAATATTCTTTAATCTTATCAAATGATTCTTGACATTTGTCTGTCCATTGGATAGCAACATCCCTTTTTAGCAATTTAAATATCGGTTCGCATGTAGTGCTGAGCTGAGCAATGAATCTGCTTATATAATTCAGTCCTCCAAGAAAACTCATGACCTCAGTTTTATTCTTCGGAGTCGGCAATTCTCGAATGGATTTTACCTTGGCGGGGTCCAATTCAATGCCTCTGCGGCTAATTATGAAGCCCAAAAGTTTTCTGGATGGAACTCCAAATGCACACTTGGCTGGATTGAGCTTAAGATTATACTTTCGCAACCTTTTGAATTTCCTCAAGTCACCTACATGATCGACTCGTGTCTTAGATTTGAGAATGACATCATCAACATATACTTCTACTTCCTTGTGCATCATGCCATGAAAAATAGTAGTCATAGTTCTCATGTACGTAGCTCCCGCATTCTTTAAACTAAACGGCATGACCCTATAGCAATAAGTAACCCACGGGGTGGTGAAAGCAGTCTTATCTGCATCTGTTTCATCCATCAAGATCTGGTGATATCTGACATACCAATCCACGAAAGATTGGATCTCATGTTTAGCATAATTATCAACAAGGATATGAATGTTGGGCAGCGGAAAGTTGTCTTTAGGACTTGCTTTGTTCAAATCCCTATAGTCAACACAGACTCTGATTTTGCCATCTTTCTTTAGTACGAGCACCACATTATCCAACCATGTGGTGTAATGAGCAACCCTGATCACGTTCGCACTCAATTGCTTCATGACTTCCTCTTTGATTTTATCGCTCACGTCAGTTTTAAACTTTCTTTACTTTTGCTGGACCGGTAAAAAATCAGGATATGTAGGTAGTTTGTGGACTACCAAATCCGTGCTTAGACCCGACATATTATCATAAGACCAAGCAAAGACATCCTTATACTCGATCAAAATCTGAATAATATCATTCCTGATATTCTGATCTGCATGAATACTTATTTTTATTTCTCTAACTTCCTCACCCGTTCCCAAATTTACTATGTCAGTGTCATGTAAATTGGGTTTAGGCTTATCCTTAAATTGATCCAATCCTTTTTTGAATTCTTTATCAGCTTCACCTTCATCGTATCCCTCTACCGTTTGGTTTGCTGATTCGAGATTAGACAACTTTTTAGGATCTAAAAGTGAACTCCACGTACATTCCATGTTATCGGAGCCAGTATTAACATAACGAAATAAGAAAAATAAAAATTAAAAGAGGGAAGAAAATATAAATTTACTAGAAAACGTGAATTTAATTTCATTGGATCGGAAAGGATAGGAGGGTTAACATGAAAGTAGAGCAACTAAATTATGTGGACTACAACCCTGATAATAGTCCAAAATACAAAAGAAAGAAAAACGAAACAACAAAATAAATTACCAAGACTCCTTCCTTGTGGGGAGAGGAGTGGCTTCACAATTAGTGAGCTTGATATTTGGCTCGACGGACTGCACATCCGCATGGCTAGGGCCTTCACCTATCTGAACCATGTTTACTTCATAAAATATTTCCTTGAGGCCTTGACATATTTCATCCACATCCTTGTTAGCATATAGGTATTGATTTTCTTCCTTTTGAGCTTTCGTGAAAGATTGGCTAATGTGTGGAACTGGACTTGTCAATTTCCAAGCCTTCTTCTTATGCTCTTTTGCCCATTTTCTATTTGCTGTGGTAGGCTTAAAGCCTAATCCAAAGGAGTTATGGCTACCACACGGATCTACAGGGTTTATAATTCCTTGCAGCAAAACCCTTAATCCTTTTCCCCGTTCATGACTATTTTGTAGCATTTGGCTAGCCACCATGATTGAAGTAGAAGAGAGATAAGGCCCTGTAATTGGCGTACCTTCCATGACTTGATCAGCTGTCACGCTTTCAAAGGCTTGATAAATGGGAGATTCACAACCCCCTTTTGTTTCGATAGGGTACAGAAGGATCTCGATGTATGGGAAGGTCATCCTCTCCATGTACAATGACTTTCTGATTGTCGTGTTCAAACTTAACTACTTGATGCAAAGTAGAAGGTATGGCTCTGGTCATGTGGATCCATGGTCTTCCTAAAAGTAGGTTGTAGGAAGTATCCATGTCTATTACTTGAAAGGTGATTGTAAACTCAACTGGTCCAATAACCAAAGCAAGATCTACTTCACCAATTGTGTCTCGTTTTGCATCGTCAAAAGCCCGAACACATATATTATTGGACCGAATTCTATCTGGGCTGATTTTTAACTTTTGCAAAGTAGAGAGAGGACAGATATCTACTCCTGAATCTCCATCAATCATTACCTTTTTTTTTTTAGATAAATTATTTTACTTAAAAGCCGGTCAACATTCGATATGGCATTTTCTATAATGCAACAAGTAGCACATGAAATGCACATAATAGTCTCAAAAGGCGACACTTGGCCTAGACGAACCCGACCCCAGGGTCGAGCCCCACTAAGTCAAAAAATACACGTGATACAAATAAACGCAATCTATTAGGGATAGCCATGTCTAAGCTCCAGTTATGCTAGGTTCAACCTGGTGGAGTTAGGTCTCTAGACTGTCAATGAAACGAGTGGACAACTCGAGTCGGCAAGGGACAGCTTTACCGGTAGCAGGGCTTTCCGGCCTCACTGTTGGTCCCTTTCCATCCTAAATAATGGGTGACTACAGAATCCTTCCCAGGAGCGTTGCCGCATCTCTGGTATCTCAAGCTCGGGAGCGTATACCGCATCTCCGAATATACAGTATCTCAGAAGACTCAGATGGGTGCGCGAGAGAAGACAGTTTATATTGCAATTCAAATAATATCAAAGCGATAAACATGTAGGCAAAGAACACATTTAGACCAACAATATACAATATCAAAATTAAATAAAGCCAAACAAGTCAATATGAAAGCTCGAATTCTGATTATATCCCCAGCAGAGTCGCCATCTGTCACACCCCATTTTTTTTTCACCGCATCCGACCCCTGCTAGGCAGTCGGTTTTAGAGAAAATGGGTTTTCCCAATTGAAGTGACGTTTTGAAAAAAGGATTATTTTATTTACAGAGTCGCCACTTAGAATTGAGTTTGGGTGTTCCAAGTCACCTTATTGAATCCCTATTCAAAAGGAAATGACTCTTTAATTTTTATTATTTTTTTTTTCGTCTGCGAACTAGAAATCCGGATAAGGAATTCTGTTGACCGAGGGGAAGGTGTTAGGCACCCCTCGAGTCCCGTGGTTCTAGCACGGTCGCTTTAATGACTTACGTCCGGCTTAAATTAATTTTTTTTGGGTTTTGGATTCACAATATTTGTTAACCTAAAAGTTTTTTGCCTCCCGCTTTTAATTTATTTTGAAATTATTTATTAATAAACACGTCCTAAACACCCAATAGGAAAGTCAATTTATTACAGCTTAAACAAATAGTTGTAAAGATACTGAATATTTAGAACTCATTTTCTTTAACTTTCATTAAAATAACAAGAAAGGTTTTATCACCTTTAGACAAAATTCAAACTTTTCAAATATATATGATTAACTAAAATTAATTAATATAAATACGATTATATAGTCATGAAGATCCGATAACCAAAACTAAAATTTCAGTTATGAACTAAATGTTACTTTGCAAATATGTGATAAATAATATATCATATATAACACCAATTGATTTTTTTTTAATTTCTTGTTTTGCTATTTCACTTTTTTTTTTTTTTTTTTTTAAGTCTTATGTATGTATTCCCCTTTTCTGTTCCTAAAGCATGCATGGTGTATGTGTGTGCATGTATTTATTTCTTTTTTTTTTTTTGCATACATGGATCATATCTTATATCAAATCTCATTCCAAATTTAATCATGACAGAGTTGAATGCTTTAATATCATAATAACAAATGTAAAATAAGAGCATCTCTATATCATAATATTGAAATTGAATTTCACATTATTGCGATATTACATTATTCAAAGAAAGATAGATGGTTACCTCTTGCGGGAATAATTCTTAACAACAACAAGAAGAAGCCTCGAACTTAAACCGTGACCAAAACTCAAAGTCTTTTGATGTGAGGAATTTTTGGTTTTTATTTTTTCTCTATATGTTCCTTATGTGTGCATGTGTGTGGGTTTTTTTTCTCAAATTAGTCCATATGTCCTTTTCTTCTCTCTTTATGTGTGTGTTTATATAGGGAGTGTGTAAGTATGTAGTATGTTGAAGGTAATAGGAAAGTTAGGGGAATGTTGGAGGTAATGGGAAGTAGGGTAATTTTTTTTTAGTTTTAATGGAAAAGTTAGGGGAATGTTGGAGGTAATGGGAAGTAGGGTAATTTTTTTTTTTAGTTTTAATGGGAAAGTTAGGGGAATGTTGGAGGTAATGGGAAGTAGGGTAATTTTTTTTTTAGTTTTAATGGAAAAGTTAGGGGAATGTTGGAGGTAATGGGAAGTAGGGTAATTTTTTTTTTAGTTTTAATGGGAAAGTTAGGGGAATGTTGGAGGTAATGGGAAGTAGGGTAATTTTTTTTTAGTTTTAATGGGAAAGTTAGGGGAATGTTGGAGGTAATGGGAAGTAGGGTAATTTTTTTTTAGTTTTAATGTGAAAGTTAGGGGAATGTTGGAGGTAATGGGAAGTTGGGTAGTTTTTTTTTTTTAATTATTATATTTGTTGAATATAAAAATAAAAATAATAAAATAATATATATATATATATATTTATATATATACATATATAAATAAACTAAATGGCTAGTCTTAGAAATATGATTAAGAAATATTAATATCACTACAAAAAGTTAAAAGAGAAAAATAACATAATTTAATTAGTTTTTGTTTATTTATTTATTTATTTATTTTAAATAAATAAATAAATAATAATAAAACTTATCTAAAATGTGATTCTATTTTTGTAATTTTCAAAATTTTTAACGAACCTCAAAGTAAGATAAATTTAAAATGCCTAAAAATAAAAATAAAATAAAATAACATAAAAATTAATTGAACATTAAAATGGTATAAAAATATTAGGTTCGGGTCAAAAATTAGGTGTTTACAATGTTTGATATGGTATATTTGATATATACGTTATATAGGGGTCGTTTGGTAGGAGGTATAACATGGGATATTCCATAGATAAAATATATACCAGGCTTGGTTGATGGTATAAAGTTATTCCTGAACTACTTTATACCATCGACCAAGCATGGTTTAAAGCTAGCTAATACCCAATGTAGTTTTGGTATAACCCATATCTCCTCAACTATGGGACTATTTTATACCATCTCCCACTGATATAAAATAGCACTCCGATCCACGAATTATAACTTTAGGATAATTTAATCTACATACCAAATGACCCCTCCAAGTCTTTTTAGTATCAGTATGGTATTCAAGCGATATTTATAGAAAATCTTGAAATATCGAAGTGTATATATATATGGAGTATGCATTATTATAATACTAGCAAATTATATATAAATTAATATTAATACAAAACTAATTGTCTAGCCGTTAGAACTTTGACTACTCTATATATCTTGATTGAAATGTCTTGTTTGATATTGACCATATAACAAAGAAAATTGCTTGTGGTTTCTATTGACTATATCAACCCGTATAAAATGTTATTATGATATAATTAATTGAGACGTTTCTTGAAAAAATAAAGATAATTCTCTATACTATAAGGGGTCGTTTGGTTGGGAATATAGTTATACTGGAATTAGTTATGCTGAGATTATTTTTTATTGAGTGTTTGGTTTGTTGTATTCAAAGTAATATGCATGGTATAATTTCTAAAAATAAATTAATTGATTATCAAAATACCCTCTATCTTATTTAACTATATATATATATATATATATATATATATATATATATATATATATATAAATATATATATATATATATATTTCTTTTCAAACTTTAAATATTTATTCTTAAAAATAAAACTTTCATCTTATTTAGCTTTAATTTTTTTTGCGTGTTCCTTCCCATGATTATGCCATGTGTGTTTAAAACTTTCATCTGATTTAGCTTTCATTATTTAGTATCATTAATATTTGGAGAGTCAAATTATATTTTTTAAAAAATTAAATTTTTAAATATTTTTAGCTAAATATAAAAATATTTTTTATTTAATAATTAAGCATTTATTAAGCTAGAAAGGGAATGTCAACATACTTTAATAACTTGTCCATGATAAATTTGTTAGAAAAAAAATGAAAATTTATGTCTATGATAAATTTATTAGGAAAAATAAAAATTTATGTCCATGATAAATTTGTAGGAAAAATAAAAATCTAAAGTACGATCAATAAACATTTCTACAAAATAGAAAAACAATAAATCCTTGCATCAATTTTGAACTTGATTGTATAAATAATTTTTACGGTGTCACTATCATTTTTCTATTACTCATCACTTATGCAGCTTTTAATAAGTCCATATAATTGTTCAAATTTATCAAAATGAATGAAATTTGTAGAGTAATTAAAATTTAAATTAGGAATAAAATGATTAAAAAAATATTTGATGCGAGAACTGTTAAAATCTCACATTCTCTTTTATATATAGTAGTAAAGTAATATATATATATATATATATATATATATATATATATATATCAATAAAATCATTTGAAAAAATGTTACTTATAGGTTTGAAAAAAGATTTTAAAATAATAGCTAGCTAGATTCTCCATTACTCAACATAAAAAATTATTTATTTGACTCATATGAATTTTCTCTTTATTTGTAACTTTGAATTTTTTACTTTCTTTAAAACATATATAACGGTGAATTGTGCGGTAGCTAGAATTTTTTTTTTTTTGGATTTTTAGATAAAATTATTTGAGTAAATTGATAGAAAAAGTAAAATAAAAACGATGAAAAACCTGTGTAGAAACAACAAAATATTATGCACAAAATTTTGTATTTTATTTTTTCATCTCATTTAAAAATTTGAACTTCATATGATAAGTTTCATGTTCATTCGCATTAAAATCTAACTTATCTCATTATACAAATACCTTATATTTTATATAAAAAAAGTAAAGTAATATATATATATAAAGTGATAATCTTAGAATTTGGTGGGCAATTGTGTCCTTTTCTAATTTTATCCCAAGATAAATAACGATGGGATTGTTATCCCACCAAATGGATGAATAACTTATGCCGGTACTATTTATTAATTTCGGGATAAATTATTTCAAATATTATCAACCAAATATACATTAAAAATTTTATCTCAAAATTATTTATTTTGTACCTTACACCAAATGATCCCTAAATATATATAAATCCAATAAACTATGATTACTGATATCTACAGAGAAAGAGTTGTTACACGTATAGAAGTACAATATGTATGGAGCAGTTTTTGAACTTACTTTTTAGAATTTTATATTGGTCCCTCCCCAAATCCATTGAATAATTATTTTTTTCACAAAATGGACACTAATAATTGGTTATTGGTTAACTCGTTTTGTCCTTTTCTCTGCCGACTAAAGGTGGACATAAGCCCTAAAGCGTAAAAGGGCTCTCCAAATATCTGATGAGTCCAGTCTTTTTATTTTTGAATTTGTGGTTTTAAAATAAAAATATGTTAAGTGTATTAAAATATTTTTTATGTTGTGATCTTAATTTTTTTATGTGAAAAGTTGAAATTAAAGAGTTATTACAAAAATATCTATTTTTTTGAAATAGATTAAAAAGAAAAAAATTCATTTTTTTTGAAATAAATTAAAAAAAAAGTAAGTCAAACAAATTAAAATAGAAATCATTTGGTATTGTACATGCATTAGGTTAGATTGGTGTTAATTGTTAAAGTTCAAGAAATAAATGCACATAGCACAAAGAAAATTTGGAAAATAAAATAGTTTTTATATTCATTTTATTATATTTAGTATGTAAATAAAAAATATTATTTTAAAAATATATAATCTAAGCAGATAGTATGAGTTGGGAGTCTCGGGTATATGGGTGTTGGATAGTGCGGATATATAGGATTTATGGGGAGGAAGACAAGGTGTGTTGGAGGGTGGAAGAATACAATAAAATACCTATCATTGAACTTTATTTTTTCCCGATTTTATTGAAAAAAGTCAGTTTCCTTAGAATTTATTTTCTAGAAAAGTTATTTTGTAAAAATAATTGATCAATAGAACAAGAAAGTTGATCCAACACACTAGATTAAAAAAATTATGGACGTCGCATTTTTATTTCATGTGCAAGCATTATGTGACTCGACGTTAAGTTTATATAACTACGTACTAAATTTACTTACATGACATATTATTGATGGCGGCCCCAACAGAAAAAAAAACACTAGGTTGAATGTTGAACAAAAATAGTACGATGTTAGACATTTGGAATGTATTAAAATGAGAAAAGTATCAAGTTATTGAAACATATGGAGTATTATTGTTTTATTATGTTCAACAAGAATAAGTTATTTTAGGTGAAAAGTCATAATCACAAGATGTATAGTTATTTTTATATACCTTTATACTAGTACATATTTTATTATTTTAATTTTGAAAGAATTGATCTAACTAGTTGATCACCAATTAATTTTAATTAAAAATGGTAGGTAGATGTATAATATATTGTATAATACATGCATCTTGTGCGTTTGTATAACAAGAGTATAATCTATTTATATTGTTAGAAAAAGTAAGGAGAGAATCTGGCCAGCTATTTATATAAAGACCCGTTTAATCTTTTTGCAGATGACTTATATACTTGTATAATCTAATCATGTGATTTAGTGAAATAATTTCATAAAGATTGAAATATCAAAATACGAATATACACTTGGATTTTTATTATACGTCCACCTACTCTTTTGTATTTAACTTGGATCTCTTTAACTTGTTAGCTTCTCCTTTGAATCTTATTATTCTTTCACTTTAGTTTTAGTTTCAATTTATGTGACATAATTTGATTTGGATAAAGACTAATAAGTAATTATAACACATATATGTGCCTATATTGGATTTTTGAAACTTTATGTTAAATATGTTTATATAATCTCTGTGCATGTAAAGTCTTTTCATTATGAAGAACCGGAAACTTCAAAGTTAATTTTTAAAAAATACAAAATCTATCATTCTTTTTCTTACTGACTAATAACGAAATAATGTCACTTATACATATGGAGTGCTAATGAAAGAAAAATGTATTCATTAGCTTAAATGAGTCTTTCAGAAATTGCCCTTCTACAACTAGGTAAGTGTAAGAAATAATGGGCAAGAAGCAAGGGCGTAGCAGCTGAGTGAAAATCATTGCGCCCTAGCGTATCCCTTTTTTTGTAGGAGTGCTAACACATGACCTTACGTTTTCTTCTGCTTGCTCTGCAGTACGAGCCTCATACAGAGCTGCACTCCTTCTTTCTAGTCCACTCAGAGGGGTGCGGACACACCTTTGCGGATTACAGGTGACAACTACAAGATGGCGGGGAAGTTGACAGTATCCGATGACATTCAGGGATGGATGTAGACTCATAGAATACGTACATGTATACACCATCATTTTCAAACCTTACTTGTGAAATTACTCTCGATATTTTGTTATTGTTCATGTTATTGAGATATAAGCATATTGAGGATACATAACATTCCCCACAAATCTTTTTAACATTTAGAGGGACACATGTTTGCTTGATTGGCTTAAAACTTGGGGCCATTAATTTGGCAAAAATTCTTGCTTTTATTGTTATATATATGATGATGAGTTTGTCAATTTTAATTTTCTCTTTAAAAGGCCTAGCTAGTCCTTTTGTTTTTTCCATTTTCCACTCTGGAATATTTAGTCTTTTAGCAGAAAGTATTGATCAGTACATTTGTCTGGGATTATGTTTCCCCCACTTTGATTTTTGATAAAAAAGAAACATGTTCTGCAAGTGGGAAATTTGTTGTTGGTTCACCATCATTCTTTCAAATATAAAGTGGAAATTTTTGATCAATTGTCCTTTTTCCAAGGAAGTACTAAGTCGTTCGGTGTAAGTAATAATAGTATTGGGATAAAATATGGGAATATTTATTATGCATTTAGCCGGAGGTATTAGTTAGTTTCAGGATTATTTATCCCACCATTTACACCATAGTCATGCGACAAGCTATCTCATATATATGCATGGTGGGATTAATTATTCAGGGATAACTCTTTCCCAACCATGTATATGGGATAACTTATCTCATCACTATGGTATAAAGGTGGGGTAAATAATCTCGGGATTAACTAATATCTCCAACTAAACGCGGGATAAAATAATTCAAGAAACTATGTTGAAATAGTTTTTTAAGGCTTTGCGTAACAAGTTACTAGCTCAAGAAGTGATGACTGTCACCTGAGATAGTGCAAGGAGATCAAGTCATTCCTCCCACCACCAATATGAGACTCACAGCTCACTAGCTCGAGAAGTGATGATTGCCCGAGGTTATACTAGGAGATCAATTCATTCATCCCTCCACTGATATTGGACTTAATACCACTATTGCAAGCTCATAACTGGATATTTGAAACATGAACTAGCTATATATTTATTATATGGATTATATATCAGATAAACAGCTTTGATATCATGATAAGAAATGAAGCTATATATTGCTTGAGAAAAACTGCTTGGATACACCCAAACAGCTCCTCAACAACTTGTGGTAGAATTTACGAATCTATATAGTATGAAGATCTTTTCTTTCACAGAGACAAATATAACAAAATATTTAACAGAATTGCAATGTTCAACTTCACTTATTAGTCCATTTTCATAGAAAACCAATTTGTACATGGTGTTATTTATAAGGGCCCAAGTAAAATCACAAAATGGGGTAGGAATGGGCTTGTATGTCAGTTTAGCCCAATATGGGAATGTGATGGTCCAAGTGTATCCATAGAGTCCATATGGCCCCATATTCCTTTATGGGCAAAATTCACAAATAGCATCCTTAAAATCATAATTATTAATTTCATAGCAACACTTTCATAATTACTTAGTATAGAAATTTGTATTTTGTATTTTTAGAAACTGTTGCTATAAAAATACATATACAGCTAATTTTACTGCCCTTAATTAACTGAAAGTGGTTGAGCTAAATATGATATAATTGCCCATTAATTAAATGTATAGATTCCTTTTCTATTAAAACCTTTTAAATCACGTGATTTTCGTTATATGTTAACAACACTAAGAAAAATTCAAATTTTAATTTTTTTCGTTAACGTGTTCATCCAAAGAAAAAAAATAGTAAAATCAAAATCAGATGAACCTTTTTTTGTGCAATTTGTTCGAATTCAACTGTCATTTTGAAATTCAACTCTTAATATTGTTGAATCAAATTCGACTGAAATTACTTCGAATTCAACATCAGTTTCAAAACGAAACATTAATGTTGTTGAATCAAATTCAATTGTAGATTCTTCAGTTCAATTTGTTCGAATTCAACAATCGGTTGCAAATTCAACCATTACTG
The DNA here is from genome assembly GCA_030864225.1 of Capsicum baccatum var. pendulum. Taxonomy (NCBI): domain Eukaryota; kingdom Viridiplantae; phylum Streptophyta; class Magnoliopsida; order Solanales; family Solanaceae; genus Capsicum; species Capsicum baccatum. Next base: position 254,225,715 of record CM061556.1, read on the forward strand.
TTGTTGAAGGTACTTAATCAGTATTGTTTTTCGGTTTGAATTTTTTTTCAACCATTACTGATGCTCCATTTAATTTTTTTGTTGTTCTCATTAATTTATTTTTAAAAATTTTGTAAACGAATATCGAGTTAAAAACAATGCAACAGTAAATTCAACAGATAGAATAAAAAAGTTATCAAAATTGATTTTTTATGCTAAAAAAATTTAATTTTTTGGAGGTCTGATTCTAGAAATTTAAGACTTTCTGTAATTTCGATTATGTATATTTTAGTTGTGTTCGATTATGGAGGTCAACAGCTTTGTCAGTAATTAACGTAGAATAAATAATTTGTTATTATATTTTCTATTGGAAATTCTGATTGTGTTTGTATTTTAAATTTAACAAATTTGTTGCAATTGTATTTTCTGCTGGAAATTTAGATTGTGCTTGTATTTTAAGTTTAAGAAATTTGTTGCAATTGTGTTTTAAGTTTAACATTGATTACTGCATATCGGTATGAAATGTATATGTTGTTGTATGAATATGGGCGTATGTGCTTTAAAAAGAATTGTTAAGTTAGTTAATGTTCTCTGTTATGCAGAAAAATACATATGCAATAAACAATATACAGTAATCAATGTTCAGTGTTAAATACATATGCAGTAATTCATATGTATATTTGTGGAATTTGTTGGTATTAAATTTGTTATTGTATTTATAAGTACACATATGTAGTAAGCATCAAAAATATATATGTTGTTAGCAATATGTGTATTTACATTTTGCAGCTGTGTTTTCAAAAAAAAAAATATATATATTTTGCATCGTTTTGCAGCATATGCATTTACATATTTGTGTTTGACCTTTTTTAATTTAACTTTTTAAGAATATTATTAGATTATACCAGCCGCAGAGTATGTGTACACGATGCATGACAAAAGAAACGCATTTCATTGTTTGCCTCAAGGAAAAAACATGCTCATGTAACACATTTCAACTGGATGAGATAGCAAGAATCTCCTCAAGGGGTCATATTATTGTGATCTGTATAAGCCAAAAACAGTCTTGAAAACATATAATATTTCAATCTATCCTTTACCACACAAGGATGACTGGATAATTTTAGATATCATACTTGGTGAAATAGTACTGCCTCCGAAGTACAAACGACCTCCTGGAAAATCTGTATAGAAGGATCGTGAAAAATTGGGAAGGGATATGTTTGAAAAAAAGAACATCAACTCATGCAGTGGTTATGGGTGTAAGGGTCACAATAGACGTTCGTGTAGGAAATATCGTAAATGATACATTTGTTCTTCTGTATTCTTTCTTTATAATTTTTTTTACTCTTTTAATAATTATGAAAACGTTAAATTTGTTTTGTGACATTTATCTACCGTTTACTATAATGCTTTATAAATGACTATTAGGTATACATAACTGTATTACTAAATTTGAAAGACAAAAACATATGCTTTTGCTGTGAAAAATATATATGTTTTAGGGCATATGTATTTCAAATATGGTGAGCTATTTGTCTAAATGTATTTGTTAAACTATATACTATAACAACACGTAGCAATCTATATAGTGTATGAACAGGTAGTAAAATACATATATGAAGCAGATTATGTATTTGATATTATACGATAATACAATAAAATAGATATATAAAGCAATATATGTATTTGAAATCACATAAATAAAGAGTAAAATACATATGTTGTTAACTGCATATGTATTTTGAAGTTTAATCTGAAAACTGCATATGTATATATTGCAACTCTGCACAGTGCATGTGTATTTTTAAATTTAAAGTGTACCAAATCATACTGAACACTGGAATAAAACACATACTACAAACTTATAGAAAACATATTCAACATAAAAGACTAAAATGAATAACTTACATTCACTTTACAATTAGTAACTTTGATTCACTTCAAAACATAAAATAACTTTTTAAAATTAATTTCAACATTCAGTTTAATCTTATCACTACATAATATAATAAAATCATCAATCATCAGACATCAAATATTTTCGTGACACTTGTTATCTTGCTTTCCCTAACAGGCCTCAATGGTGTTTTGTCGTCACTTTGAGCGTTCATAAATTTCTTTTGATAGTGGATCCTGAAAATCATCATCTGAATCAACTGAACATTTATCATCAACTCCATCCTGCTCTAGTATTTCAAACTTTGACATTTCCCTTTGAGTTGGCTCAATGTTCATAAATATAACCTAAGAATATAGAAAAAATATGTTAAAGTATCTGTTAAACAATTGTAACGCAAATGTATATATGTAGACTATAAAATACATATCTCATAAAAAATGAAGTCATACCTATTACTGACACAAATACAAATATGTCCATAGCCACAAATGTATTTGTATATTTCAACATTCCAATATACTGAAAATACATATCAATTATAATAAAAATACATATAGCCAAATACCACTTCATGCATAGTTCATATATAAATGTATTTTTTCATACATGCAAGTTAACAAATTCATTTAACATACAAATACACCTAAATATAGCAGCTTTACAAAAACTACAAATAAATACATGTTAACCTAAAATGTATATTTAACCTATCATCTTCACAAATCAGCTTTACTGAAATTCCTAAATACATATCATCTGATTAGTAAATACATGTTAGCTTCACAAAAAAAATACATACTACCCCATTAACAGAAGAGTTCTCAACATCGTCATCAACATTGCTTGACTCTGCAATTTCTTTTGCTTTTCTTTTCTTCTCATATTTTTTTATTTTTTGGAGAAGAAATTTTTTTCAACCATTTTTTTTTTTTAAATATCAGCCATCTTCAAAAAATTCAACCAACAACAACAATAAATCAACCCAAAATTATCTACAATATCCATTCAACTCCGATTATCCTCCATTAATCACAACAAAACAAAACCCAATTTCAATTCTCATCCAAAATTTAATTTTTTCAACCATATCAACTCATAAAATATCAAATTTCACTGAAAAATAAACAAAATAAAATTTAGCAAATCCGATCACCTTGATTCTCTGTTAACAACTACAAAAATCAAAATCTTAAAGATAAAGTGGAGAAATTATTTACAGTACAAAATTAAAAATTAATAATTGAGAAATTGATAACATGCAATAAATGAATTAATTAGTTATCTGAAATTGTAGAACAATATCCTTATCAGATCGTGCAAAAGATGTTAAGAAGAAAAGAATTTTGAAAGAGAATCTGAGAAAAAGCGTGAAAATAGTAAAGTAGAAAGCAATTAAAGGAAAGAGAAAGATTTTAAGCGTGAATAATGGAACTTACTTTTGAGAGACGGTAATTGTGGTCCCCCACTAAAAATAATGTTAGGTTTGCTACACAAGGTAATTTCATTAAAGTGTTGCTATGTTTTGTAATTTAAGACTTAGATATGCTACTCTATCTCTATGTAGTTTATCCTTCCTTTATTACACATAGTTTGGTAAAAAAATCATTTTAAAGTTATGGACCAATTTGGCAATCCAAGTGATGACCCAAATAAAAGTTAAGAAGCTTCGAACGTCATGGCATCACTCATATTCATATCTTGCATGCAAGTTCTAGCGGTCTCAAGTCCTGAACCCACCAAGAACATTTCTTGCTTTAAGCTTAAAGCTTCAGATTGTAGTAATAGATTTTTTTTTAGTGAAGTCAATCCAACATTATATATTTGACAAAGACTTTAAACTCCTTGTAAATAAAGGATAAGATTCACGAATAACCATTTTTAGAGTATGTAATTGAAAAATATCTAAATATTAAAGAGTTGTAGACAATAGCCATTTTTAATATGAAAAGACAATCTAGATAAAAATATCCCACACTTAAAAAGACAAACTATTGTAAATAAATATTTTGAAATATGCTAAAACGAAAGAGGAGAGGAGAGAGATCTATATAAGAAAAGATTTTGTTTCTTCTTCTTCTTTTTGGTGTGTTTAACAATGTAACATACCATGCCTTTTATAGGCAAGAGTAGGTGTAAAAAGTGTAGTACGTGAAAATACATTTACAAAAGATATGTCTTCTCTACAAGTTACAATACTATGTGCAATAGGTGTAGTATGTGAAGTATGAGTATTATGTGAACATCCATAAATAACTTATTTACAATACTCCCCCTTGGATGTTTATGTAAAAGAAAAATTCTAAAAGAAATAAGATGTACATAGCGGTTTGTAATACGCCTTGTTTGCTGCCTCATTAAAAACCTTACTAGGAAAATCCAATGGGATAAAACCTTGGTGAAGTAAAAAAGAGTGCAGTGCATATTTACCCCCCCTCCCGATTAAAAAAATCACTTAGTATCTAGGAAATGACACATCCCAATCTTGTATCTCAACTTCTCAAAGGTTGATGTTGGCAATGCTTTAGTAAACATATCTGCGAGGTTATTACTTGAACGAACTTGGTGAACATCTATTTCACCCCTCTTTTGAAGATCATGAGTAAAGAATAATTTTGGTGAAATATATTTTATTCTATCTCCTTTGATGTATCCTCCTCTTAATTGAGCTATGCATGCGGTGTTGTCTTCATACAATATTGTTGAAATATTCTTCTTCAAAGTAAGGCCACATATTTTTTGAATATGTTGAGTTATTGACCTCAACCAGACACATTCTCGACTTGCTTCATGAATGACTATTATCTTTGCATGATTTGAAGATATAGAAATCATGGTTTGTTTTGTTGAACGCCATGATGTAGCTGTACTTCTACATGTAAACAAATAACCTGTTTGATATTGACCTTTATGTGGGTCAGACAAATATCCTGCATCTGCATAATCAATTAATTGTGAATCGGACTGATTTGAGTAAAATAGTTCCATATCAATAGTTTCTCGAAGGTATCTAAATATATGTTTAATACCATTCCAATGTCTTCGTGTTGGGGAAGACCTAAATCTTGCTAATAAATTTACAGCAAAAGATACATCTGGTGGTGAATTACTAGCAAGATACATTAATGCCCTAATTGTACTAAGATATGGTACCTCAGCACCAACAAATTGTTCATTATTTTCATGAGGCCGAAATGGATCTTTATTAATATAAAGTGATCTCGCAACCATTGGGGTACTCAATGAATGTGCTTTATCCATATAAAACCTCTTTAAAATATTTTCAGTATATGTGGATTGATGGACAAATATTTCATTTGTAAAATATTTAATTTGTAGACCAAGATAAAATTTTATCTTTTCAAGATCTTTCATTTCAATTTTCTTTTTCAAATATTCTACTGTCTTTGGAAACTCTTCAGGAGTTTCAATGATATTCAAATCATCAACATATACAACTATTATGATAAATTCAGATCCAGACCTTTTAATAAAGACACATGGACAAATTGGGTCATTTTTATACCCTTCTTTAAATAGGTATTCACTAAGGCGAATATACCATATGCGTCCTGATTTTTTTAATCCGTATAAGAATTTCTGAATCTTGATTGAACAATTTTCTCGAGAAGTTTTATATACATCAGGCATTTTAAATCGTTCAGAAATTTTCATATAAATATCACTGTCTAATGAGCCATATAAGTAGGCTGTGACAACGTCCAAAAGATGCATATCAAGCTTTTCATGAACTGCCAAATTAATAAGATACCTGAAGGTGATTGCATCCACCACCGGAGAATATGTCTCCATATAATCAATGACAGGTCTTTGCAAAAATTCTTGTACCACAAGTCGTCCTTTATATCTTACGACTTCATTTTTTCTCATTTCGATTTTGCATAAAAACTTATTTGTACCCCACTGGCTTTATACCTTCAAGTGTTTGGATTATAGGTCCAAAAACTTCGCGTTTTTCAAGCCAAGCCAATTCAATTTTGATTACATCTTTTCATTTTGGCCAATCATTTCTCTGTCTACATTCTTAGATAGATTTTAGTTCAAGATCCTTATCTTATTGCATTATTTCATTAGCAATATTATAAGCAAAAATATTATCGACAATTACATCATTTCGATTTCATATTTTTTTTTATGAGACATAACGGATTGAGATCTCTTTATTTTCATTATTTTTAGGTACCTGAACCTTTTCTGATGTTTCATCAATTGTTATGTCTTTCTGCTCTTCATGAGTAGTTTCCTCCATATTATGATTATTTTAATCATTTGCTCCTCTTTTTTTTCGAGGATTTTTTTCTTTAGAACCGATTGCTCTACCACGTTTTAAGTATGGTTTAGACTCATTTGCATTGCTTAATTATTCTATCGGGACATCAACTATAATAAGAGCATTAGCAGCTGGAATGTGAGATTTTGTAATTTTTGATAGGTTAGTGAATGCATCTGGTAGTTAATTTGCAATGTTTTGCAAATGAATTATCCTTTGAACTTCTAGTTCACATTTATTTGTACGAGGATCTAAGTGAGATAATGATAATGCATTTCAGTCTATCTCCTTTTTCAACTGCTTATTTTTTCCCCCTAATGTTGGATATATTATTTCATCAAAACGACAATCAACAAATCTTACCGTAAATAAATCTCCAGTCATAGGTTTCAAATATTTTATATTAGAAGGAGATTCATACCCAATATATATTCTCAATCTTCTTTGAGGACCCATTTTTGTGCGTTGTGGTGGATCAATTGGAACATATACCGCACATCAAAAAACTCTTAGATGGGAATATTTGGCTCTTGACCAAAAATTAATTGTAATGGGTAGACTTTATGATGACTTGTGGGCCTTATCCACATAAGAGTTGCTGCATGCAAAATAGCATGACCCCATATTGAAATGGGAAGTTTTGTTCTCATAAGCATTGGTCTAGCGATTAATTTGAGGCGTTTAATCAATGATTCTGCTACACCATTTTTGAATATGAACATGGGCAACCGAATTTTCACCTGTTATTCCAGTTGATATACAATAATTATTAAAAGCCTGAAATGTAAATTCACCCGCATTATCAAGACGAATTGTCTTTATTGTATAATCTGAAAATTGTACTCTTAATTTTATTATTTGAGCAAGTAATCTCGCAAATGCCAGATTACGAGTTGATAATAAACACACATGTGACCATCTTGTAGATACATCGATTAAAATCATATAATACTTAAATGGTCCACATGGAGGGTGAATGGACCTACATATATCATCCTTTATACGTTCCAGAAATATAGGGGATTCAATTTCCACTTTCATTATTGATGGCCTAGTAATTAATTTGCCTTGAGAACATGAAACACAAGAAATTCTTTAAATTGAAGAATCTTTTGGTTCTTCAATGAGTGTCCATATGAATTCTCAATTATTTTGCGCATCATATTAGAACAGGAATGACCCAACCGGTCATGCCAAATAATAAAACTATTTGAATTAGTAAACTTTTGATTTACTATGGCATGTGTTTCAACAGTGCTAATACTTGTGTAGTATAAGATTGAAGAAAGAGCGGATTATTTTTCAAGTATATATTTATTACCCGACATTATTGTAGTAATATAAAGATATTCAATTTTTTCATCATTTGTAGTCTCAATATGATAGCCATTTTGGCGAATGTCTTTGAAACTTAATAAGTTTCTTTGAGACTTACTACAATATAATGCTTCATCAATCATCAAATTTGTTCCTCCGGAAAGTAATAAGTTAGCTTTTTTGGAGCCTTCAATTAATCTTGTACTACCACATATAGTATTAACATTGGCTTCTTTCATCACCAAATAAGAGAAGTATTTCTTATCTTTTAGAATAGTATGTGTGGTAGCACTATCTATAAGACATATATCATCGTAACTTATTTTGAATTCAATTGATGATTGGGGAATTTTCATATTCTTCATATAAAAAAATATATTATAAGAAATTTGAAAAACTAACATAAGAAATGTAAAAATTAGAAATACATAGTACTTTAATAAAACAGAAAAACATAATTGCAAACAAAAGAAAATAATAACTTTCTTTATAATTTTTTCTCAACTAAGGTGATCAGTTCTTCAATCAATGTCCTCATATAAATCTTTATCTTTCAAATGGGTAATATCTGAGAGTCCCTTAAAGTCATCATCATTGTAAGCAAGATTTGCCTCAACATCATCATATATATTTGATGAAGCTGCTTCATCATCATCACCTCGAAAGGTCAAGTATATTTCCACGTCATTTTCTTTTATTTTAAGGGAAGCTTGATAAAGTTTGACAAAATGATCAGGCGTACGACAAACACGTGCCCAATGACCTTTCATACCACATTGGTGACAAATATTAACTTTACCCTTTGAAGGATTATTTTGAGAACCTTTATTATTCTCTTGTTTATTTCCACCATTATGATGATAATTATTTCGTCCTTTGCCATGTCCTCACCCACATCCACGATCATTTCCTCGACCACGACCGTGATAATAATTTTACCTTATTTCAGGCTGATCATGTGCTACCATAATATTTGCTTCAGGGAATGGGGAAGATCCAGTGGGACGAGCTTCATGATTTTTCATTAACAAAGTATTATTCTGCTCTGCCACAAGTAGGCATGTAATCAATTCTGAATATTTCTTAAATCCCTTTTCACGATATTATTGTTGTAGCAATACATTAGAAGCATGAAAAGTGGAAAGAAATTTCTCTAGTAAGTCCTCATCAATGATGGTTTCTCCGCATAATCTTAATATTGAACTTACTTTATGAATAGCAGAATTATACTCAACCACAGTTTTAAGATCTTGAAACCGAAGGTGTATCCAGTCATATTTAGGTTTCGATAATACCGTCAATTTCAGGTGGTGATATCGGTCCTTCAAGTTGGTCCATAATTCGAGTAGATCTTTCACAGTTAAATATTTAATTTTTAATCCTTCGTGGAGGTGATGATGAAGAAAAATCATTGCTTTTGCCTTATCTTGACAAGATGCATTATTTTCTTGTTTGATAGAATCCCCAAGACCTCTAGCGTCAAGGTAAATTTCAGCATCAAGGACTCATGATAAATAATTCTTTTCGATAACGTCCAGTGCCACAAACTCAAGTTTTGATAAATTTGACATAATGAAACTTATAAGGGATCTCATGCTGATAACATGTTGTAAATAAATATTCTGAAATATGCTAAAAAGAAAAGGAGAGAAGAGAGATCTATACCAGAAAAGACTTTGTTTCTTCTTCTTCTTCTTGGTGTGTTTAACAATGTAACATACCATGCCTTTTATAGGCAAGAGTAGGTATAAAAAGTGTAGTATGTGAAAATACATTTACAAAAGATATATCTTACTCTACACGCTACAATACTGTGTAATAAGTGTAGTATGTGAAGTATGAGTATTATGTGAACATCCACAAATAACTTATTTGCAATACAAATCAACTTTTTCAGCTTTTTTCAAAAATAACATGGAGTTTCACTTGTTAGAAGTCCATTATTTTTTTCATCAATTCCAATATAATCGTAGCATGTTTTTTTATAAATTCCTTTTTTTTCGTGCTGAATTTCAGTATTTCTTTTATGAAATCCAACACAACATATCATACAATCCCCCATTAGATCAGGGACTATCATCATCCTAATAATCTTGACCTTGACCTTGACCTCGAATATCTTTTTTCCCAGGAGAGAAAGATATTGGAGTTTTTTTTGTATTTTAACTAAGGATAATATTTTCTCGAATTATCTCTGCATTAAAATGGCTATTTTCCAAATATTATACAAACTCCACCTATTTCAATTACTAAAAATTACATAAAGTCACAACTTAAGTATCACTTATTACACAAAATCTCAATTCTCAAAACATATTACAAAAATTTCACTTTTTCAATTTCTCTCTCTAAAAGTACATATACATTACTTTACTATTACCTATTTGCAAATTTCACTCCTTGAAAGATGCCTACAATCAAGGAGCAATTTTCTATGAGTTATCAATTTTGAGTTCTCAATCATATTTGATTCAATCTCTTCTTTAATGAGATTTTTTTTTATCCAGAAACTCCATTAATAACATTCTTAAATTTAAGATTGAAAGTTAGTAAGATTCATTTTTTTTTATACTTTATCAAATCAAGATTTTGACTGAATAAGTATATGTATATATATGAATTGTTGTGTGTATAAACTAAATTATTGAAATATAGAAATTATTGTGTATATGTACTGAATTGTTGGGATAAAGAAATTGTTGTGTATATGAACTGAAAATTTCAGGGTAAACAATATACAAAACACTTTGCTATGTATAAATTTACATATACGTAGAAAATACTTTCATCGTTAATTAGTAACAATACAAACTGGACGTATATATATGTCTACATATACATAGAATTTATGAATAAATATACATATATATTATAAGGAAGGTTAACTACTAATTTTTTGTCAGAATTAACGTATGCTAATGAACACATGGTAACATAAGTGAATGAATGACAAATTTATATAGAATACGCATTAACAACCACAAATTCAACCACAAATCATATATACATAACTAAATATTATAATATACATAAGTTTTACAGGCAATTGTTTTGTGAGCTCAATTGTACGTTAACTTTCGATAATGAGCATGTATTTTCATAACAATATTTTGTAGTTGCACAAATGCATAACAAATTTGTATATAAATACATATTAACACTAGTTTCAATAGTAAATTATGTAGACGGTACTATACTTTGGTTATACATTGAATACACTTATTAATGCAACAGTATGACCTAAATTCTTTCACATGTTTTGACTTAAAGACGGCAATAGCGTGAGGACAAGAAATCTCATCTTTTTAAAATCTCCCACAGATGCACGATCCACTTTCGAGGTCGACGATGTATCTTCTTCGAGAATCATAAACTGAGTAGATATAGGTTGAAGAAGCCTTGACCTGAATAAAAAAAGATTCAGTTTTTTTTGGTAACTAGATGTTTTCGAGGTCCATTTACAATCCTCATTGTAACATCAGAGGACTTAGCTGAAATAGACAATCATAATATGATTAGTAGTAATAGCAATTTATAATTTTTTTCATTTTGGGTGTTACAAATTGATTATACAGAGAAAAAAATTCATATAAAACATAAGATATAAAATATAAATTACAACTCAATAAAGTATGTATGTTTCAGCCTGTTAATCAATTTGTGAATGCAAACAACACATTATCAAAATGTTATTCTACGCATATACAAAACACAGTGAATGTATATGTGAATAATAAACGACATTGCTATGTATATAACATAAACTTGTTTCCCTACAATTTCTAAATTTAGGACATCAATTAATCCAATTCGAAAAAAACAGACAATTTCATGTGCTCAACATGAAAACAATCTCCGCAAAATAAAATTTAACGTCATTCTAATATTCACGCAAATTTAAGTAAACAAATTTCATAACAGAACTAAAAATAATGCCTCTTTTTGCTTGAAAAAATTATTTCCGTTAAAAACAATAGCTCTTTTTTATCTGAAAAAATTGATGAAATCAACCTAAAAAAATCATTGATCCCACAACAATAATACCTAAAAGAATGGCAAAAAAAATACCTCTTTCTATTTCGATTCTCCATTGACTAGAGTACCTCAAAAGAATAGCAATATTCATCATCTTGAATTTCAATTAAATTTTTTCTTCAAAACGATCAGCAAATAGGTGCTTGATTTGTTTTTGTTTTGTGTTTTTTCGTCAGATTTATTTTCAGTGTATTTGTATAATTCAAAATTTGAATTTCAATAGTTGTTACATAATTTAAGGAATGTAGTAATCCACTTAATTAATTGTCTGCAAAAATTACGTCCTTAAAGGAAGAGAATCAATTATTTACATTTTTAATGGCAGTAACAAATTCACATATACACAGGTTGCTATGTATATGTCGGCTATCTTATATATATATTAATCGGGGGAGAAAGTAAAGTAATTAAACAAATGGAAGAGAGTGTAATTACTTGTAAAAGGTTGATATTTATGTTATTTATACTTTCAATTACGGGCCCAAAAAAATGATTAGCTCAACACCTTTTTCTACATGAATCAATGTCAGACCCAATAGTTTTTTCCTTGGATATACTCATATTTTTGGCACTCTTATTAGATGATCACGGTATAAAAGAAGGAGGTGCACAAAAATTACCGTTATGTAAGGACTCTGGAGAAGATCCGAACCACAATGGTTTATTGTGTACGCAGTCGTACATTGCATTTTTGTCAGAGGCTATTTCCACGGTTTGAACCTGTGACCTCTTCCTGACATGAAAAGACAAAAAAAGTATAAAAAAGAAAAATCTAATAATACAACAGAATGAAAGTTCTTATAGTTATTAATTGGAATGTTGAGGTCCCTTTGTGCATTCCATTTGCAAGAATAAACTTATGCTAAATGCTAATAAACCAATCTTTATACTAAAACAGATTCTTAGAGGATAACATTCTATATATGATGTTAATAAAGGTATCTAAAATTGCTTTAAATTTTGATTTCCTTGATGCTAAAGGAGAATATTTATTCTTTAACTTTGTTTAAAGATGTTATGCACTAAATGGAAAACAGAATATATTACATAAAAGGATAATTAGGTTCTGAATTATTCGGCCATCTAATTTACAAGAAATCTATAAAATATACAGATAAAACCTATTTTATACTAAATATACTTTTATTATATATAATATACACAACATATATATGAATAGTGTATATATACTTTATACATTTCGATCATTGTAGTAAATTAGTTGGCCGAAGGGTATCTAAGCATTTAAAAAAAAAGGAAAAAGATACCAGATGATCATTTTTGAAACAAATAGCCCAAGTTTGATATTTTACCAAAAAAATAGTCAGTCGGCTATTTTATTTCCACACTATAGCCATTTCCTAATTTGGGTCATTTTGGCTCATGTAGTTCATATACAGTTTATATTATATTGATACAATCCATATACAATACTGATACAATTTTCAACTTGGGCCATTCGACCCTTTTTTGAAAACATTTCAGTTTTTTTTTTGCTAAAATTTTTTAACTGAAAAATATTCTGCTTTTTTTTGTTGTTTAAAAATAATAATTAAATATAATTATATAAAAATGGTATAATTTTTATATAAAATACGTATCTATATAAAATATACATATAGAAATTGTATAGTTACCAAATAAGTATATGTATAAAATATATATATAAAAACATGTATAGAAAGTGTATAAAAACTATAAAATTATTGTATGAAATGTGTGAAAAAAATTGTACAATTATTGTATAAATTTTGTATCAAAACTATATAATTTTCGTATAGAATATTTATATGTATAAGATATGCATAGAAAATGTGTAGAATAAGCCAACAAATTAAAATGGCTAAAAATAAAATTAAAATTTCATGATCATTTTTGTGAAATTAATTTCGACTGAATGACCATTTATGTCCCTTTTCCTTTAAAAAAATTAGGATAAGGAACATGGATCACCTGAATAACTTTTATAACTCATTATTAATAAAATGGAGATTCTTTTTGTCATTTTCAAATGTCAAAAATAAAAAATAAAAAATAAAAAGCAAAAGAGGTTCTAATCCTTAAGGAATAATTTCGTATATAAGTACTTAAAAAAGTACGGCCACAACTTTAATACGTGTAGGAAGAAGAATTATTTTTATTTATATTATAGAGAAAAAACACTAAATATAATACTATTCGTACTTGATTTGTCAGTAATTAATTATGTGGGTCCTTCAACATTAGCATTGTATTATGTACATGCTAATTAAGATGCTAATTGTATGCTATTTAAAAAAAAAATAGTTTAAGCATAAATATAAAAAGGTTCCCTACCTAAAAGCAATGGACCAACACCATATTTTACCAAAAAAAGTAATGTATTCTTTTGTCTTTTTTATTTGGCTAGAACAATCAATCCATCATACATAATGGAGTAATATTAATAACTTATAAGTTCACAATATTAGTGATTTAATAAATGATGCATAAAACTATTTTACTATTACCATTCACCAATAGGGTAGCAAATGAACTGTTTGAACTGCATTTAGACTCGATTAAAATGAAAGAAAAATTAAGTAAAAAGAACAAGTTAAGTTACAAAACTACTAAAATTCCTTCACTTTAAAAATACTACAAATATCCTAACATTTACTATTTTTACCTTTTGTAGGCAAAAGTTGAGTTATATGTTAAAGACCCTCTTATCCTCCGCCTTTACTTTATCAAATTAAGAACGGTTTCCTTCTCATTCTAGGCCATTATTACAGTTGCGGTTTCAATCCTGTTTTTTCCTCTAATTCAAACTTTTGAATTAAGGTAAAATTTTCCCCTAAAATCATACTCAATATCTTCTAATCTTATCTGACGATCTTTTTGCAAAAAAGAATAATTTGACACTGTTTTTACGAAGTAATTTTTTCGTGATATTGTTGAACAAAGTCTTTGATTATCCTTTTTTCATTCTATATTGTTTGAATTAACATAATGAATAGAGATTCGGGATCATCTTTTAATCTTGTAATCTCTCAATTAGACAATGTCAAAAAATATGAAGAAGTTGTAAACTTTATTCCTGAAATTTTCGACTAAGAATTTGATGATTTTAATGAAAATAGATCCAATCATAAAAATGATCCACTTACTATGAAGAAATTGCGGGAAAAACATGTCAAGAAGGATAAGAAAAAAGTTCATGTTCCTAAGAAAAGTGGATCTAATAGTTCTAGAGGTAAAGTTTCTGCTAAAAGAAGAAAAGTTGTTGAAGTTATTTTTAGAGATGAGCTTCCAAAGGTATTTGCATGTTCAGATCTGTGAAATATTAGGCCGAGATACATATTTAGACATACATTATACGTTTTTTAATTTCTTGTATATCTGGTTCTATGTTTATGCTTTTATATGCATCTCGTGTTTTTTAAGTTTTATTGAAATTAACATACCAAAAGTACATGTTTATTAGCTTAAAGATACATATTGTATTATCTTATATCATTGGTTTACTGTTTGTGCATTTATATTTATCTCGTGTGTTGTAACTTTTATTGAAATAAGCATACCAATAGATACATGTTATTTCAACCAAGATACATATTGTACTATCGTGTTGTAACATCCCGTAGCATTCTCAACTTGATACCACTTGGTAGCATGCTTAAAAAGCTAACAACCTAAAATTTTTTAAGATTTAAAAGGACTTAGTCATATTTTAAGCTCCTAAACTTCGATGAATTCTAAATCAACCTTTTCGATCCCGAGACGTAGAGTTTTGAATTGATTCATGTTCAGGGATGTAAAGGGAATGTCTCGGGGGAGTTTCAGATTTTTCGAAAGGGTTTGAGGCGTGTTTGGAATTTAAAAATAAAAGGACACTGCGATTGCACCGCATCGCGGTGGCTATGGCGATGGGGCCTCCGTCGCGTTGCGATGAAGTTCAAATCGACAGTGGTCAGGTTCCAGTAACTCACCGCGATTGCACCGCATCGCGGTGGGTATGGAGATGAGCATGTCATCGCATCGCGATGAGCACCAAATGCGGGTTTCTGCTAAACTTTTAAATTTCAAAGGGCAGTTTGAACTTTTCCCCATAATCCCAAGTCGTGTGAGAAACTGATTAAAGTATTATTGGGGCACTGTATGCCTATCATTACTCAATTCCTTCAAGAACAATAACCCTAACTCCTCTCCCAAGGATCAATAATCCATTTTTAAGTTCAATATTTCCTAAAAAAGAGTCTAGATTAGAGTCCTATTCTTCAAACTAAGTAATCTAAGGTACATGGGGTTTTTCTAAACTACATGGGCATAGTAAAATATTTTAATAATGTTTTGAATGTTGATAATTCGCATATTTATGAAGGGTTTGAATTTACAATAACACATGCATGGTGAACCCTTTTGATGATAATGCTTTGTTCTTCAAGCCACCCCCTTAAATTTGATTTTCGTTTATATATGTATGTATGTATGTGTGTGTGTGTGTATATATATATAAATCGAGAGCTTGAATAATGAATTTTCCTCTCATGGTGTTATTTCTTGATTGACAATTCATGGATTACTCAATTGCATATCTTAAAGCATGAACCAAGGGTTTTACTATCAACTATAAGTTTTATGTCGATTGTGAATTGAAGAGAGGGATATTTCTTGTTTATACAGGCCGTATAAGATAACCGAAATAATTGAATGATTATTTTGAGAAATTGATCAGCACTTGTTAAAATGTTGAAAAGAGAGAATCTTTGCATGGTTTGACATATGTTTTGAAATATGAATCCTCTTGTACTGTTTGAATGTTTTGATGGTCTGAACATTGTTTTGAATGAAAGATCTATACATGATATTTTATGGCTTAGAAGATATGACTTGCAAGTCTTGGTATAACGATACCAAAACAGATAATGTCACAATAGACTCAGAACAGATTAGAAGTCAAGTTTCATTCAGATTTTCAGAATTTGATTTCATAAAGATGCATGTTTAAAATGTTAAAAATGAGCTTAAGAGATGTTAGGTAGTTCTCAAAGAAGGCACGAGTTCAGAAAACTCATTACCCAAAATCGTGTTTTGCCGATATGGGTTATTATATCCCCAAGAGGAATTATACGCTGGCCTAGTACCCTGTGGCGTATCAGAATTAGAAACTCTAACTCTTGTGGAAAACTTGGGTTGAGGGCTTGGCCATCGAGTTAAGGGCAGACTCTATATAGCCCGTGGGGTCGTAGAATTGTAGGGTGTACCACCTAACTCAGGAGTAAATCAAAGAGGGTGTCATGTTTTCAAGAAAAGTTTCAAAGTCTTTTAAATGTGCCCATGCGTGTTTCTTTATATTGTATGTAAATGTAATACCCCGTATTTCTCAAGCTTAACTTAACTCTCAGTTCATGAGTTATTCAATATAAAATTTTTGAAACGCTTAGTATTTTCCAGTTTAGATCCTGTCATGGTGTAGGAAATTGAATCAGTTTTCCAACGATATAAAATTTGCCTAAATCCGATAACCGGGTAAAAAGTTATGACTATTTTAAGTTTCAATCGTTAAACACCATAATTCAGGCCATTAGCGCGTCGCGGAGTAAGTCAAACTGACAATTGTTAGTTTCCAGTGAGGTACCGCGATGCTGGCGCATCGCGCCAAGGCTCATTTTCACATTTGTCAATTTCTAGTGAGCCAAAGTGATTGTACTGCATCGCGTCGAGCTTTTTCAGGTCCCATCCAGTATTGCAACGCGATTCCACCGTATCACGCCACCAACCACATTCCCAGTTGTCATTTTCTAGTGGTTTGGCGTGATAGCGTCACGTCACTCCAGGGCCCAAAATTGGGTTTTTCTGTATGAATTTTTAAGTCGTTCTTAGGGGTAAATAGGTATTTTTCCACGGCCCTAATCAGTCTAAACACGAAACTTACCTCTAAATAACCCATTATCTCATCATTTATTCATTTTATTCAAAGATTAAGTCATTCTCTCTCAAAAGGGGCTAAACCCTAGCTTCAAGAAACAAGAGCAAAAATCAAGAGTCTCTCCAAGAACCTTCAAGAATTAACAAATTAAGGTATGTTAGGTGTTCATCTATGGGTTCCTTTCACCCATAGAGTCGAAGAATTCGTTTTCAAAATACAATACTGTTGAATTATGAACTTTCATGCTTGAATTAAATTGAATTTATGTTCATGTTAGTGTTGGGTTTTAGTCCATGATTAAATTACATGTTTTTATGAAATTAATCATTGTATGTGTTGAATTACATGATCTTCATGATAAACCCTTCAATTTGCAAGTTGACTGTTGAAACCATGTCAACCCTAAGTGTTTATGATTTAATAATTCAGTTATACCTCCCCACGTGTTTGATTAAATGCCTATGTGAATGAAATAGTGACATTATAACATAATAGCATGTATTATCCATTCATGTATAAGTAGATGCATTACAAGTGTTTGATTAAATGCCTCTATGAGTGAATAATGGACAAGTGTACGTTGTTATGTATTTCAAGATTATGTTATGCCTTTCTTTTATGCTATCGAGTCCTGGGGGTATTTAATGCTCGATGATTTAGTTGTTTACCTAGAGCCAGCGTCAGTAACAAAATCTCAATCATGTCACAATTAGTAGTACTCTCATTCAGTTACAGAACTCAGTAGAACTCAATAGATTACAGAACTCAGGAAAACTCAGTATTTAGTTTAGTGCAGTTCAGTATACTCAGTTCAGTGTCTTTCAGTTGGGAGTAGAATTCAGCACCGAGTGAACCCAAGGATGGGGGCTCACCTGCCAGTAGAGGGTGTGATCCTTAGAAGCAATCCTTGCTTTCCAAAACTATGTAGCCAGTGTAGGTTGAAACATCCAACCTACCAGTTGAGGGTTGATGAGGTGTTTAACTTATCAGATGAGGGTTCCACAATTCTCATTAGAGTACCTACCATATGAGGGTAACTCTTTAGCGTGTTTACCCGTAGCACGGTACTAACACCCTTCCAACTGGGGTCACGGGTTGGACCCCAACTCAATTATCTTATCTTATTTGGGGCATGTTGGTTAGATGATTACCTCCCATAATCTCAGTCTCAGTCTTCAGAATAGAACTCAGTTCAATTTTACAGAATTAGGACTGTAAGATATAGTCAGCCAGTATTAGTAAATCAGTTATCAGTAACTTCAGATATCAGTTAATTAGTATCAGAATTCAGGACTTAGCTCCAGACAGGCTTAGTGGCAGTATTTATTTATATGCACATTAGTGCATACTCAATATTTACAGTAGTATCCGTAATCCTTGTATTCTTCTGATCAGTTACTCTATATCATGTAGTTAGTTATTGTTCATGCATATGAACCATTGCATTCAGCCTTACCTCATCTAGCATACCAGTACTTTCCACGTACTGGCGCTTACTCTTTCTTTGTGCTATGATGTCTCATATCATAGGTTCGGATGCTCAGGTTCCCGATCGCGCATAGATATATTCAGATTCAGCCAACAACAATAGATTAGAAGTGAGTCCTCATTATTCGAGGATATTCTTTTATTTTATTATTTTAGTAGACTCAGTATTTCAGTATATGGAGTTAGTTGGAGGGATTGTCCTATCAACTCTACTTTCAGACAGTTTTAGTTAGAGGCTTTTCAGACAGTGTTTAATTTTACAGATTGTTATTTCAGTTGATACACTTTAGCAGTATTTACAGATTTTTAACTTTATGGTATTTCAGCCTATTTTTTGCCTTTATTACAGTATCATATTTCAGTGCTCACAGTAAATATGGGTTAGCTTGCGGTCCTTCGGTATCGTAAGCATTGTGTAGCGTCTGGGGTATAGACTCGGGGCGTTACAGTAAAATATTTTCACAAATTGCTCTCACTTATGTTATATAAAAGTTCATTATCTTGGATTTCTCTGCATGCCAGTACATTTGTATTGATCCTCTATATTTTAGTATATGAGGCAAAATCCCGGGGTCTTCGCTAAGCAGTAGGTTGAATTCTGTCAGAGATTGCAGTTGGTGAGCCTCCCTTATTTTGGAAGGCCTGTTCTAGAACATTGTTAGTTTATTTGATTCATGGTTCAACTGGGGGTCTTGTCCAGTTTTTAGATAAATGTTGAGTTTAATATTGTTAAAGATTTCGCAGACTGGTGTCGTATGTTTATTAATATTTTGATCTCAAATTTCGTACTATTTAGTTTAATTAAGTGATTGACCATGTTTTCGTCTTTATTATTTTTTTCCGCATTTCTTTATAGTATATGAATGGTGTGCATGATTACCAGATAGAGATGGTGCTCGGGCCTTCATGGTTCGGGATGCCCGTCGCGTCCAGGATCTCGACTCAGGTCATGACACTTGTATATATGGTTACCTGAGTATGAATTTAAATGTATCTAGTGTTTGTTAAGTATTATTGAAATAAGCATACAAAAAATACATGTTTGTAAGCTTAAAGATATATATTGTATTATCTTGTATAACTGGTTCTCTGTTTATGCATTTATATGTATCTTTTATTTTTTATGTTTTAGTGAAAAAAACATGCAAAATATTCACGTTATTAAGCTTAAAGATACATATTCTATTATGTTGTATCTCTGGTACTATGTTCATACATTTTTGTATCACTTGTTCTGTGTTATTGTAGATGTATGTATATCATGTTATTTTAGTATTTGATGTTTTCTTTTTTAGGAATTGAGTTACGTTATAAAGAAAATTCTACTGCATCCTCTAAGATTTAGAAGTTCTTGCAATTTAAAGTTTAAAGATGAGATTAAAGAGGTTGTAGGTTAAGAAGTTATCGACTTATTTGGAAAGATAATTTTTGAATGTTATCTCAACATCCCACTGTCCAATTATATTGGACAAATTACCAATTGTCTTCTTATGCTTGAGATCGATCTAGAAAATCAAGAAGAGATGCATGTGTTTGTGAAAGGAAATATTCTTAAATTTTTCATCTATGAATTTGCCTTGATAACTGGTTTGAAGTATTTTGGAAATGTTGAAGATTTCAAATATAATGATTCTTATTCAAGCAGGCTTATGCGAAGATATTTTCTCCAATCAATTAATGGGGTTGATAAGGAGGCGTTGGTTGACGGTTTTCTCAAGGGAAATTTTGACACCATAGAGGATGCTCTCTAGATGGCAATTTTATATTTCATCCACACATGCATCTACTTACAGCTAAATATTTCTCCAGTTCTATTTTTCGATTTCAAGATGGTGGAAGATGGCAAATATGAATTCTTTCCTTGGGGTAAAGTTGTTTTCTCCAAGTTGATGGCCTCACTTAGACAAGAATTTTTTGTGGAGAAGCAGTTGTATAGGTTGAGTGGCATCCATCAGGTTCTCAATGTGTGGATGTTCGAACGTTGTTCAAAATGTTGCAACCAAAGTTGCTATCAAGGAGGGTAATAACATACCTCGTATTTTGAATTGGAAGATTGTTGCAGTCCGACCTCAATATAATCAGTTTATGATCGGAATGTTTAGCAAGGTACGATAGTGATTGAACGTTTTTCATAAAGTGCGATAAATTATTTTTAGTTTCAATCATAATCCTTTTTAATTGTTAAAATTTTGTGACACAGTGTTCATATTCAAACCTTGTTCCTACTGTGAAGGAGTTGGAGCAACTTGATTTGCCGCCAATGAGTTTTACATCGTATCATCCTGGTACATCTTTGATGCCATCATCAATTGGTAATCCAGACCAGATGAGTTACAAAGTCAATGTACCCCAACTTGCCATAGAACATAACAACTTTGATGACTTCAATACGACACCTCCACAATATTTAAAGAGGGAGTCCATACATGTATATGGAACAGTATCTGCACCTCAGTCAAAAAAGGAAAAAAAATTATTGTTGTAGGAAGAACCACAGACAGTAAAGAACAAAGCCAAAGTCGGGCCGCAAAAGGAAAACAGACTCCAGGTATTTCCATCTCAATATCTGTTTAGTATTGTCATACTGAAAATGTTTCTATATCGTGTTATTTTCAATCTAAACAAATACATCAAATTCCATCAGATACAGAACAAAAGAGAAAAGATGTTGATGAATCTACCTGCACAAATAGTAAGAAGCAATTGGTTAAAGCAAACTTAGATTCGTTAAATCAGAGATAAAGACATATGTGAAGACATACGTAAGGATCGATATATTCAAGCCGTAATAGTTTTCTGTTTGTACAAATATTAACTAATCATTTATGCTTGTTTATTAGATGGATCTTAAATTTAACGATTTGGAGCATGTTCTGAATGACAAATTCTCTGAGGTCCTGAAGTCCTTGCTGTCGAAGTATGAGAATGTGGAGAAGGTAACATACTTCAAGATAGAACACAATTATTAACGATTATAACGTCTTTAACTTTGCTGCTCATATATTTTTGCAGGAAAACATTACAAAACAAAGCTTGAAAGAGGGTGAACATTCAGATGATGTAGCTGATGTTGCAAGCGATAGTAATCCCATCAGTCCATACATTAACTCGGACAAACCAGTGAAAACGGAGGTTGTCAAAGTCAACCAAGAACCATTACCTATAAAAGAAGGTCCACATTCTGAAACGGTAATTTCATAAGCAATACAAGATATATATTTACTATTTTGTATCTCATGTAATCTTTCTGTATCTCATTTTTAATTGACTTTACTTAAGTGTTTATTTTCTTGTATCTCATATTTTTCACTAATGTTGTATTGAAGATTCTTATTCATTGAACAAAAATTTTCAGGAAAATATTGAAAAACAGAGTCGGTAAGAAGGTAATCATTCAGATAATTTTATTGATGTTGCAGGACCTACTAATTCAAATAGTCAACAGAAGGACTCAGACAAACCAGTTGAAATGGAGGGGGCCAAAGTCAACCAAGCACCATCACTTGTCAAATATGGTGAACATGATGAACCGGTAATTTTATATATATATATATATATATATATATATAAAGCATTCAATATATTTTTTTTAATTAACCTAACATTTTTTGCATGTTTAAGATTAAAAGAATTTAACTAGGACATACATGTAATATGTTTGTGCCTGTCTTATATTATTCAATATGAGATACATGTTTATTATGTCACGACCCGATTTTCGAGTCATGATGGCACCTACCACAACCCACAAGTAGGTAAGACAACACTGTAACCCAGAGCTATTGCAATGGGTTACCTTGGTAGAAATGTCCAACATGGACCCTATATAGCAACACAGTATAACAACAATATTCCACAAATGAAACAATTAACATTCGAATACCAATTCCGTGACATTATAGTATAAGTACAAGAGTAACTCTAAATCCGACAACAAAAATTACAATTCGAAGTCTGACAACTTAAATAATCTTATACAATTGTCTCAATACAAAAGACAAGTAAAGATAGAAGGAAAAGAGGGCAACTCGAACTCCAAGAGCTCACCCTATCTCTGATTGATCAACGCGGCACGATCCCGACTCAACGACGGCAACTAGAACCTGGATATGCACCAAAAAGGTACAGATTAGTATGAGTATCAAAACACGGGTACTCAGTAGGCATCATCAGCCGACTGAGCTAAATTGTAATATAAGGAAGATATAAGAAAAGATAATAACTTAAAGTCAAAGTGTAGGATTGAACCTGAATCTTCTTTAATATCACTATATAAATACTAATCAACTCTATCAATAGTACGATATTCCATATCCGCATATACCATAACATTCATACAACATGAGTAATCGTTTCGGAAGTGTAAAGCTGTATAAATATACAATAAAAACCATGCATTTATTGTAATCAACACCAACCATCATTAGAATATAAAGCACAAGAATTTACCATGACGTCCCATACTGCCAGGAAGTATACGCAAAAGACCACAAAAGAGAACTCATCACGGCATCCCACACCACCGAAGAGTACACCAAAAGAATATAATACAAGAACTCATCATAGCGTCCGATACCACATGAGAGTACACCAAAAGATCAAACCATCATTATATCAAGGCACAACTACACAATCACTTACCCAAAATCACGGGTCCACATTCTCACTATGGCCTCTTAATGAGGTCTACAGTTATCATTAAAACTGCATTTATATACAACGAAATCGAGATCACCATAACATAGCTATATAGTCACTTATTCTCTATTTTATTAATGAACTCCAAGTCTAGTCTATATTAGCTAATCACCAAATCCATGAAGCACTAGTTTACAAGTATTGTAGTTTACTAATCATTAAATAAGGAAAAGCTATAAGTTACCAACACCATTATTTATTCACCTATCTCAAGGCCATTATCTAGTTAGCAACCTTATTATATAAGTCGCCATTTAAGCCACCACGGCGTCACATACTAGAAGTCAACTTAACTATTCATCATACAATCCTAAGACCAATATCATTAGGCATATTATAACCTTAAGGACTAGTTTCCATATTTTAACCAAGTAAGATCCACCAACTAGTTTCCTAGGTTTCTAGCCTACAAGTCATAGTATTAGAAACAACTTGTTGTTACATAAGTCACTTTACTAGACAAAATTTTATAATATAACCATTTATTCAAGTCAAGAAGATTACTAAGCGGGCCCTTAATTTTACACATGATTATCCTATCAAGTGGAATTAACCCAATCTTTAGCCTAACTTATCACTAGTTACTAATTAGAGTCAACAACGGTTACACCCCTTATATGGTGATTAGTGAAAAAGAATGAGTATCAATTACCATGAAAGACATTATGTCTCCGGTACATCAATGATTAGCCACACACGGCATAACCTCATATATATACACATGCACTTATATAAAGTTTCCCCACAAGACATCATAACATCATTACCTCTTCCGAATTCACCGGGTATCATCATAACATCATTACCTCTTCCGAATTCACCGGGTATCATCATAACATTATCACCTCTCCCAGATTCACCGAGCATCATCATAACATCAATATTTTCTCTGGATTCACGGCATCATCATAGTATCAATATTTCCTCAGGATTTACCGGGCATCATCATAGTATCAATAGTTTTCGGATTCATTGGGCATCATCACAGTATCAATATTTCCTCCAAATTCATCGGGCATCATCATAGTCTCAATATTTCCTTCAAATTCATCAGGAATCATCATAGTATTAATATTTCCTCCGGATTCACTGGGCATTATCATAGGATCAATATTTACTATGGATTCATCGGGCATCATCATAGTATCAATATTTCCTCCGGGTTCACCGGGCATCATCATAGTATCAATATTTTCTCCAGATTCATCGGGCATCATCATAGTATCAATATTTTCCAAGACAACAACATACACACATATATGGCCCAAATCAATAAAAATACATAAGTTCAAAATAATTGAGTAATAGAGATGTAAGATACATAAACCATCACACTTTATTACTAGTCATCATCATGATATGTGAGTAGGAGCATAAGCATGAGTATCTAGATGATATACACAATTACCATCTTTCCATGGCTACCCATAACATGGCAATAAGACAACAAATCAAGTATACATATTTTTTAACCATCGACCTTATTCATAAACCGACAATCGGGTTTAACCCTTATAATCTTAATCACGTAATTTGGACGCTCATCAAGTATCTAGGTTACCAAGGAGTTACATAATTCAAGCTTAGGGTGGGTCAAGTCCCATTTCTAACTCCAAATAATACTAAAGTCACTTCTACAAGACTAACTTCTACCCGGATTTAGGCTAGGTTATCTAAGTCACCATAAGAGCTTATCAATCAATACTAGGCCTATAAGGGAAAATCCTCTTCAAGTATTCTTTCAAAGTCATCCCAACACTAAGGCTATTCCATAACTAGTCATATCTAGGTCAACATACTCTTAAGGTTAGCCAACAACATCATTCACAACTATTAGAGCAACTAGAGTATCTCATACTATTCATGAAACTACAAGTAGACCTACCTAAGGTTCTAGGCTAATGGTCAAACATCACATTTTACAAGTTTAATAGCCTACAATAATCAACTAATTATAAGTATCACCAATCATCCATTTGTTATCTAAGACCCCGCCCAATCTCACAAGATATCAATAATTATACTACAATCAAGTTCAATCTATCTACAAGCAAGCCTAACCAACCTCGAGTCTAATTGCTTACGAACCAACAAGTTTTGCCTTTCCTTTTCCTGAAGCTTCTTTTCCTATGAGACAAGCTATCAATAACATCATATAAGAATCAATACAAGAACAATAACACCCATTATGACACCATTATGTCATGGGTCCAAAATGACACCAAACCCCCAAGTGCGTCCTACCTTTGAAAAATGATTTTTCGAGATCAACCCATAGTCTAAATATTATTAGGGATTTAAAACCCTCAAGAAATTTGAGTAAATAAATCACATTTTTGGTTACAATTGAGACTCAAATACTTAGGGTTTTTGGGTCTAGAAATCATGAAATTAATACCAAATTTGAAGAAATCTTACCTTAGATTTGTAGAAAAAATGGATTACACAGGTTATTCAAGCTCCTAATCAGCCCATAAGACTCATTTTTTAGTCAACAATCTCTCATGGTTGCTAGGGTTCTCAAAGAAATGTAAAATGCCCCAAAAATCGGCCTAAAGAGTTTGTTATACGCGTTTAAATGGACACGCAAGGTCAAAACATATTTTTGATCTCCCGCACTCATTCGGACTACGTTTTTTGCAAACGAACTATGTAACCTCACTAAATTCAATATTTTGGATGCATTGGTGAATTTTTATTTTCCATATGAGGTTATTTAGGCTACTTGTGAGTCCCACATCCATATATTCTGATTCTTAACTTTTTAACGAATGGGTCGAAATGAGCTCGGGTGTTGTGGGATCCGAACCAAGGATCTACCTACCCTAAAATCAATATTACATAGCAGCTGGCACAGTCAAAATTTGCATCCAAAATTATTTTGCTGAAGTTTTCGCTCGGCGGCCATTTGGAATAGACGAAGACTTCAAATTGGAAAAGTGATTCTAAAAATTAAACGAACCATCAGGTAACCGAACTATCGATTCTATCAAGTCACTAATGACTTGAAAAGGTTATGGAGGAGCTCTATTGGAGAAAATAAGTAAGAGAACGGCTAATGACTTGAAGGGTCATTACATATATGTAATACCCCAAACTTTCTTTAAGTCTAATTTAGTCTCCAGAAGATTAAGGGATGACTTCATAAGTAAATAATGTTTAAATCAGTGGGAAATTGAATTAGCTTTCCAATGATACCAATTTTGCAGAAATTTGATACCAGAGTAAAAAATTATGGCTGTTTTACGGAAAGCTGTCTGAACTACCCAGGTGCGATGAGCAGGCTGACGGACCATCGAGCTAGCGATGGACCATCACTCAAGCCGTTGCAGATGAGGTAGTGAACCCATTTTCTGTCCAAGTGCGATGGAAAGGCCGACAGACCGTCGAGCTAGAGATGGACCGTCGCCCAAACCGTCCCAGTCGAGGCAGAAAGTTCATATTCTAGCCACGTACGATGGAAAGGTCGACGGCCATTGAGCTAGCGACGGACCGTCGCCCAGAACGTCACATACTTCCTTCAGAGAATCAAAGCCATTTTTAAAAGAGATTTTGGGTCTTTTTTTCCACTCTTTTAACACATAATTACATTAGATCAAGGCTCGTCCTATTCACCCATAGCATCAAGATTAGGGTTTCTCTCTAGATAACCCTTATGAGCAAAATCCAAATCCTTCTTCGAGAAACTCAAGAATCAAAGCATCCCCATCCAAGAACCTGCAAGAAAAGCCTCCAAGAACTTTCTCAAGGCTTCAAAGTCATCTTGTCCCATTGAACCAAGCCAAATAAGGTATGTGGAATTTGAACAAGGGTAACTCTTTCACCATTGTTCCCAAAGTCTTATTTTAATTACAAGATTAATGGATTTTATGAGATTTTCCATGAAATTTATGTAGAGTTTATACCCCATGTTGCTAATTTCATGATTTTGAGATTTTGAGTGATTTGAATATTTAATTACATGTCTATTTTTGAATGTTTATGTATATATGTATATTTTCCAGATTTTAAGTTGAATTAAACAATTGTGTTACAAGCATGAACTTTATGGTGTTTGAGATGAATTGGAAGCATGGGTGTAAGGCCCAAAGGTTCAGTCTTGACATTTCAAAGAATGACTCTGATTTAAACATCCCACGACTAGTTGTTTCTATGTTTTGATAAAGAAAGTTGGTCTTTTAAACCAAGAAAAGACAGGAATCCACAATAACTATATAGTGATGATTTAAAGTAAAGTTAAGCATAGTTGGCTTCAATTGCACATTGTTTATTTTCTTAAGGTGGATTTTCTTGAAAAGTTTGGAGCTTAAGTATGGGAGTAGTATTTAGCACCAAGTTGGGCTTGATTCCAAGGTCTCATGCCCCAGAACTACGAGCCACCGTAGGATTATAATTTACCCCAAGTGGGTTAAGATAGTGATCACTAAAGTTAAGGTTCTATTCCGATGGCAAGGGTAGAATAGCTCTCCCAAATGTAGGTGAGACGTTGGACTCCATGTCAACTCACATAGTTTATGGCGGTTAGAAGAAACTCTCAAGTTCCCAAAGAGTTCTAAAGTTCCCTAAGTCCTAAGATTCTAAAATCCCTAAGTTTCAAAAGAAGTCCCATATTCTTCTTAAGATAAAAGTATATGTTTTGAAAGCTATTGTTTTAAGATTCTCTTGCTTACAAGTTTTGAGAATAAGAAGGAGAATACTGATTTCAGAACTAAGTGTAATGACTCACGAGATGTATGCTATATGATTCATTATGCATGACTTATGAGATTCAGATTTTTAGTTTTACTAAAGCTATGTGAGTCATTTATATTAGGATGCATGATTTTATAAAGATTGATGATATTGTTTACTTATTGCATACACCCCATATACTCAGTACATACTCAAAGTACTGATCCACATTTATGTCTATGTGATACATTATCTCATAATGTAGGTTCAGGTGCTCAGTCTCAGCAGTGACAGTGATCCCTGAGTACCTCTATCTACACTTCTACAGTTGGTAAGTCCTCATGGTTCGAGGACCTATTTTCCCCGATTTTAGTCTTCATAGTAGTGGGTTTATTTCCTTTTAGTTCAGTTTGAGTCAGTTGGGGGTTTGTCACAATGACTCTCTAGTTTCTTAGTAAGTGGAGGCTTGTCGAACTATTAGTTAATATTTCAGATTTCAGTAATGGTTGTTCAAATAGTATTTTCAGTTATTTCAGTTTAGACATGGTATGACAATACAAGTGCTTTGCTCTATTTTTCTTAAAGTAAGTTCTAAGAATCAGTAGCAGGCTCAAAGGGTTAGCCTGGGGCTACTTGTAGCCTTAAGCACCGTGTGACATCTCGGGATGAGATTTAGGGGCGTTAAAATATATTATTTGTGTATCCTATTTAATAAATTATTAACATAGGTGTTTATTATTTTGTATCTCGTACATTTTAAGTAATGTAGTAGTAAGGAATCTTATTCACTTAAAATAAAAATATGGATAGTTAATTAATTACAATTTTGAGATTGAATACAAAATATTTGTAACTGTTTCATAGCATATTCAGGATGCTGATATTGAGAAAATGGATGACATCATTATTAAAGAAATGAAACCACTTGACACAATTATTTCAGTTTTAGTAAATGTTATGACTTTGACAGTTTATAAGCCTCCATCAACAACTTCAAAATAGTAATTTATTAGTGATACAACAATTTTGTCTGCATTCCCTACACCAAAAAAGATCGTGTTTGAAGACAAAAAGACACCTGCACAGCGCAATCGAAAGCTATCTAAGATATATCGTTCTCTTTTTTTGATGCATTTTTTATCAAGTTCCAAAGAAAAGAAAAAGCTGATTTCTACAGAGTGAAAAAAATACCCATTTGAAGGTTACGACATTACTGGGGATTCTTCAAATGAACAGATGGCAGTTTTTGAGAATTGAATAAAAGAAGGTCTTTACAAGCAACACATGAACAATTAAGTTCACCAATTACTTATTCTAAATTCAAATGTAATCTATAGTTTTTTATTTTTTTTAAATCTACTGTATTATCATGTTTCAGGAAAGATAAAAATGCCACTATAAGGTTAAATGTGTAAATCTTGAATTTCGACAACTAAATTTCGTAGTTTCTTTTTCAAAATCAAAGAACCGATTCTACCTGATGTATCAACAAAATAAATGTTGGAATAATGAGGTATTTTCATATCGGATATCCTAAATTTTAAATGGTGACATCGTAAAATTATATTTTCATTAATATATGTATTTTTGATTGTGTGTTATTTTTGTTGATGTATTGTAGGGTATAACATGAGGTTGTTAGATTAACAGTATAATTTAGATGAATTGTTAAAACTAACGAGCATGCAAAGGATTTTTTTCTATCAAATTTAATGATTTGATGAAGTATAGATCTTGCTTTTTTTTTATAAAAAAAAGAAAATATGGTTGTGCTGTTATATCTAATTTGGGATAAAATATTATGGTGTTGTATCTAATGACAAAAAAAAAAGATATTATGTTGGTGATAAAATAACATAATGGTGCACCAAGTAGATAGTGTCTTGATTTTATGTTTAATTAGATACATAATAACAAAAATGTATCTAAATATATTGTTATGTATCCATTTTTTGTTGCTCTTTCAATTAGCTGCGCTATTCCTATAAATATTTTAGATACAGAAATAAATGAGATTCAAAAGTTGTCTATAATGCTTTCGACTTACCTTCAGCACAATAAATTTTTTGAGCAAAAAGTATCCACTAACTGAGCTGCACTTGAATCCTACAAGGGAAAGTTTGAAAGCGATCCATTCCAAGTGGAATATGTTGTTGGGATAGAACAACGAGATAGTGAAAGTTTGTATGTATTACATTATTTTTTTCATTATTTTCATTATCGTACACAAGTATAATTGTGTTTTTAATTTAATTAGTAATCACTATGAAGGGATTGTGGTGTATTTGTAGCTTTCTTTGTCGAGTATCTGAGCGAGATATTAGGCATTTCATCTTCGGGTATTGATGCTCAGTACCATTGTTTGAGATACGCAACTCTTTTGTGAAAGTATGTATCTGAAAAGGCAGAGAATGAATACTTTAGTGAGAATGACAATCCACCGAGGCCAAAGAGCAGCTTCACACCAAAAGAAAAAGATTGTGTTCTGCATATTGAGTAGTTGTTTATTTATTGGGTAGTTGACTTTTAAATACTTTGATGATGTTAGTAAATGTTTTAAGTATTTTTTTAATGTTTACATAAACAATACATTATGTATTTTTGATGGTAAAATAGTTCTACTTTATCACTAATAATA
Organism: Capsicum baccatum var. pendulum; assembly: GCA_030864225.1. Classification (NCBI taxonomy): domain Eukaryota; kingdom Viridiplantae; phylum Streptophyta; class Magnoliopsida; order Solanales; family Solanaceae; genus Capsicum; species Capsicum baccatum. The sequence continues at coordinate 254,256,622 of CM061556.1, forward strand.
ACATATGGCTCTTACAGTTTATCATATATTATTGTTTTGCAAAGTTGTTTTATTTACACCTTACAAAGACATGATATGTAATATTTTTTGTTACTATGTGTTAGATACATATTTATTTATTTGTCTCTCGTACAATTTCTTATGTATCTAGTTTAATGAAACATATATAACTAAATAAGGTAATGATGGTAAGTAACACACATTAACTTATGCAACATAATTGTATATCGTACAATTAAATCTCATATTAAATCTTAACATAATATTTATGTACAAAAGATATTTTATAATAGATACAATTTTTTTAAATTTCGTAACAATAGATATGTGGAATATGTGAGCAGGTTTTCAATGCACATTCAGATAACTCTTTTTACATCATTTAGTTACTTTGAAATAATAATTAAATGCACATATTCTTAAGAAATTATCTAAGTTTTTTAATGTAAACAATTTATATTTTTCAGGAGATACATTATATAAATTTGTATCTCTTTTCAACTCTTTACTGTACCAGAACTATTCTTTTTCAATTTAGTAATATTATCAATTACATTTCTTAATTTCTATTTATATATATTATTATTGAAGGATTTATAAACAATACGTTTTATACACACTTTAATATTATGCGACATGAAAAAATAAAACATGAAAACATATGTGACTAATTAACTACCGAACTAATACAATGATTTAATTAGCTAATTGTTATTCATAAAATTCTGAAAAAACAGCAAGAACATCATAAACAATGAGGTTCAAAAAGCTTTAAAAAAACATTAAATTGCTAGAAAATACTCAACATTATTCATTAATTGACTACATTGTCACTCCTTCTTTTGAAAAAAATTACAAGTACGCCGATTGTGACCTTCATAACCACATCTCCCACAACAGTTACTGCTCGATGTCACAGTTTCACTTGATTTCTTGTGCGTGGATTTCTTTGGCCTTTCAGGTGGACATTTGTATTCTGGTGATCACACAACTTCGTCCATAACTTCTTGTGACTCAATCCAATCCTTCTTATCTGCCATTGGAAACATCGATTCCTCATACGTTTTTCCTAATATTTCAGGATAGTAATACTCGGAGCAATAAGGGTTCATATCAACTACATTCTTGCTTTTAAGAACTGCTATCGCATGTTGACATGTTATCTCGTCCAATTGAAATCTTCAGTAACTGCAAGTCCTCTTCTCAAGACATACTATGTACTTCCTACCGTCGTCGTAAATAGAATACACATATGCTGATGAAGAACTAACCTACAAGATTTATCATAATATGTTAACACATAGATACATGTAGATATTCATTATACGCTTTTTGTATCTCTTTAAAAACTTAAATGATGAATTTACTGAAAAATGTTTCTAAACAAATTCATCAATTAAATATTGTCCTGTAATATCAAACAAACATTACATGTTATTAAAAACAAAAGTAAACATCTAAACTAACCTTTGACCGCGAAGATTTTGAAGTATTTAGCTAAAGAATTCCTTCGAATCTACTACCCAGTATGTGTTTATATACGATGCTCTTTTTCTATTCTTGCAATTCCACTTTTCAAATAATTTTCTAGCCTGTTCTAGGAATTCAATTATCGGCAACTAACATGCAAGTTTGAGTTTTCCATTTATACACTTGTCAAGACCCAAACTACTGAACCATGTGGGCACCTACGCTATTCTAAGCAGGTAAGAGAACCCTTATCACCCAACTAAAAATATGCAGAAGACTTCTGTTTTAAGAAAATATTAGATTAAATATAATAAGGTAAATTAAATATTAATAAATAAAATTTTAAAAAAAATTCTTACAAGTGTCCTTCACTCAAGACTTGGTCAGACATGTACAAGATCTATCTACTATAGCATAAACTGATAATAAAATAATAATACGAAGACTCTAACATCTGCCAAGATGAAAATGCAGAAGTTAGTGCAAAATATCGTCATCCATCTAGTAACTGCAAACTAACTTGCATCCAGTCTACACCCCAAGAAGAAATGTAGAAAAGTAGGGTCAGTACAACCACACGTACTGGTAGGCATCATCGACCGACCATGTTAGTTCATGTAATCATAAAATAGAATTAAGGAAAATAAATCATGACATCTTGAATGGAATATAATTCAACTAAGGTTGTAATAAAATTATTACTTTACCTATATAAGTTACATCATCCAACTACTCTTCCAACTCCATCAATATTATATTCGCTACTAACATTCTCTAGCCTCATTAATTCACACCATAAACCACAATTCAACTCTAATACATCACTATTCCTCTTTATTCACCTTATATTTTTTCATTACTCATATTTATAGAAACAAACCCGTAATAAAAGAAAACCCACACTAAACTCTCGGGCTAACAACCAAATGCTCTCTTATATTATTAAAGAATGATAACTAGCCATTCTAGTAAGCTACGATTGAAATACGTATAAATGAAGTAAGTCAACCAACATATAAGTAAGTACAAAGTTTCAATTTTTAAAATACATATCACACAATTAAATACCGAATGAATCAACAATACAATAATAATAGATCAAACAGTGCTCACAAACAAACCACATAACCATCAAGAGTATCAATGTAATGCCCCACATTTTGGACTAGATGTTCCAAAAGCCTCGAATCCAATGTAAATTTAGTGTGTTAATTAATTATGTACTGTGTAAATATATTTGAGCAAGAATTTAGATCATAGAGGTCCCCTAACTCAAGGAAAAGTTGAAAGCTTTCCTATCGTTCAAGTTTTAGTGAGCGTCAAAACTTAGGTCAATTTCAATCGACCATAACTCCTTGTATATATCTAATTAGAGGACCTAATATATGTCAAATGAAATATCTTTAAATTATCTTTCCAAAAATACCAACTTTACAAAAATCCGATACCGGAGCAAAAAGTTATACCCATTTTACTCCAGCATGTCAGCCTGGAAAACTGAGTGACGATATTCGTGATAACTTATCACAAGTGTGACGACTTATCACAAACGTCATTAGCCTTAGGCAGAATCCATCCCTCAGTGATGATATTTCTGATAAGTTATCACAAGTGTGATGACTTATCATGAATGTTGTCAGCCTTAGGCAGAAATTCATCAATTCCAGCCCCTCAGTGACGGCATTTGTGACGACTTATCATAAGTCTGATGGCTTATCACAAATGTCGTCAGTCTTAGATTTTTAGCAATTGGGAAGCGGTTTAGTAAGGGTATTTTGGTCTTTTTCTTTCACTTCCCATGACTTAAAACCCTTAAGGGACGTAACTTTCTCCAATTTTTCTTCAGTTTAACATCTTACAAATTCTCTCATACACTCTCAACCATAAGATTTGGGTTTTCTCTCAAGATAATCTCCTCAAGAACAAGAACATTCTCTCCCAAAGAGGTTAAACCCTAGTCAAGAAAAATCAAGAACCTTAAAGAAACATTATATCTCTTTCAAGATTCAAGCCGATTTCACCGCTATTTTTTACAGATCTTTAATCTAAGGTATGCGTAGTGTTCATCCACAGATTTCTTTCATTCGTGGAGTTCAAGAATCCTCTTTTAAACTATGAATCATGAAGTTATGTTGTGGGTTGATTGTGTTTGTGTGATTGATTGTTATGCAACTCCCAAGTTTAAATCCTTATGTGATTTTATGAAATTAGGATGGCATGTAAATTGAAATATACGAATTTTGGGTGGTTTGAATCATTAATGTGATGAATATGCCTATGCCACAAAGTGTGCATGCAAGGTGTTTGATAAAATACCTAAGAGACTATAAATCATGTATTATAGCTAAATAGAACTTAAATGACCAGTCCATGCTCTATTCCCTATGACTCTACATGAATTCCATACTAATTACTGTGTATTGTTGTTGTGATATGGAATGCTCATGAAATTGAAGTTATGCAAGTATTTACATGTTATACGCATTCCTTTGCATGTATATGGTGTTGAGAACCAGGTGTATTATTAAATCCCCTACTTATGGTATTATGAATTATGGATGTTATTTCTATGATCAAGAAGTATCACGTGTGTCAGTTTCCTTCCATCGAGTCCTGGAGGCACTTGTACCCAAAAAATATAACTGTGTGCCTAGAGTCGAGTCAGTCTCAATATAATCTCAGTCGTACTATGATCAGTAGAACTCAGTCAGTTACAAAATTCAGAACTCTCAGACAATTATAGAACTTAAGAAATCTCAGTAATCTAAGTATCATTATTACTCCAGTTTTAGTTCAGTACTCAGCTTAGATCTCAATAGCATTCAAGAAATCAATTCAGAACATAGTATCATTCAATCAGATAATAGATTCAGTAGTATTCCATCAGATAACGGAACCAAGTGAACTCAGTCAACTCAGTCATGTAAGAAACTTAGTAATAGCTTCAGTTCAGATCAAGTACAAGTTCTAAGAATCAGTTCAGAGTCTTTCAGTTCAGAGTAGGAGATAGCACCGAGCAAGTACAGGATGGAGGCTCCCCGTCAGAGAGGCAGAGTCGTTAGGAGCAATTCCTGAACTCCAGAACTGAGTAGCCAGCACAGGTGTAGGAGTCACCCATCAGAAAAAGGCTTGTCATCTGTCAGAGAGGCTAGACTTTATACTACCTTAGGCTTGACTTCCTACGAGGGTCACCCGTCAGATAGGCTTGACCAGAGAGGTCTTTACCCGTGGAACGTTATTGACATCCTTCCAGTTGGGGTTATAGGTTGGACCCCACCAGTTCAGATTTGGGGCAAGTTGTTTAAGTGAGCACTCTCACAGTTACAGTTTCAGTATCAGTCTTCAGAATAGAACTCAGAATTCAGGACAGTTAGATACAGTTATCAATCTCAGTAAGGAACTCAGATAGTTCCACAGATTCATAGACCACCCACTAAATAGGCTTGGTCTAACATAAAGTTATTCAGTATCATTACTTACAGAGGTCACCTATCAGATAGGCTTGATCTCAATCTCAGATTCAGTTGAGTATTCTCAATATCAGTTCCAGAGATCACCCGTTACTTAGGCCTGATCTCAAGCTTAGTCACTCTTAATAATTATTAGAAGATTTAGATTGTCAGATACAGTCGCTCAATATCAGTTACATCGATTAGGCTGATCATCACATTTATATCAGTTATATCAGTCTTCATAATTATGTTATCAGTATTTAGTTCAGGACTATTAGACACAGTCAATCAGACCAGTTCTTCATAATTTGAACTGTCAGGAATAGTCATTTATCTATTCAATATCTCAGTATCAGTAAACTCATGTTGTTAGTATTAAGACTCAATAGTTACTATCACCATGACCGCAGTTTTAGTTACTTACACATGTATGTATTCTTACGTTCATATTAGTCTGCATTGTTTATGCATATAAACCCTTTTGCATTTAGCCTACCTCACTCGTATACTCAGTATATTCAGACGTACTGACGCATTTGCGCTATGGTGATTTCTCTTATGTTACACCATAGGTTTAGAGGCACGAGTTCCAGAGTACCAGTAGCATTATAGATTTTAGCAGTCAAAGTTAGCAATGAGTCCTCATTCTCTGAAGACATGATTACTACTTTATTACTTTAATATTTTAGTTTGGCTTTCAGTAGTCGAGAGTTAGTTGGAGACATCTTCCTTCCACTCCCTACTTCAGACAGTTAGAGGCTTTCAGACTAGATTCAGACTTCAGTATTTTGGTTTTGTTTTGGTATTGTGATACCATTTTATTTAGACATTGTTATTATTCAGATTATGTTCAGTATTGAACCTTATGGCCTTCAGTTCATGTTTCCACATTCATATTTATATATTATGTAGTGTAGAAGTGCAGATATCAGTCATGGGTTAGCTTGTGGTCCTTCGGGGTCATGAGCACCGTGTAGCATTCTGGTTCAGATAATTGGGGCGTTACAATCAACCATACTGTAAACATCCACAGACTCAAAACAAATATGTACACACATGCTATGGGACTTATTTTTGCCCAAATAGTCATGACCTGTAGGGAACAATCTATGTTTATGTACCGTACTGGCATGGTACACGATTCAACATATACATATTCGTACCGGCATGGTACCCGATCCAACATATACATATTCGTACCGGCGTGGTACCTGATCCAACATATACATATTCATACCAGCATGGTACCCGATCTAACATATACATATCCGTACCGGCGTAGTACCCGATCCAATATATACATATCCGTACCGGTGTGGTACTCAATCCAACATATACATATCCGTACCGATGTGGTACCTGGTCCAACATAAATAAGTAATATCAATATCAAATTTACACTACCTCACAGCATACAACACAATGTACAAAGTTTACAAGTACACTTTAAGTCATCAGATAATTCCATCAAGTAAATTTTCAATAATCATTTATACACGCATCAACAATCCAAGCATCAACTATTTCAAGCATGTCCGAATACCAATCAACAAGTATTCATAGCATTACTTTAAGGAGTTATCATTATCAAACAAGTCACTTATAGGCACAATTGAATAAACCATCATTATCACCAATTTAGCCTCTCATGGGCATCCAATAGAGATAGTATTTTTTATCAATATAAAAATAAGAATATCATAAAATAAATCACAATTTAATTCTTATGCATACAAGTCACTATTGGAGCCTTAATTACTCATTAATTATTAAAAATATTATTATCTTCTTAAACACCCATGTGTACAATATGTATCTTTAACAATACTCATATGTATCTTTCGTATGCTTGTATAACTAAAAATGAAACATCACTCGATACATAATTATACACAATTAGAGAACCACAGATACAAAAATACGTAAAATGTATCATGTACAGAAAAATATATATCTCGGTCTTATTAACATAGCTAAAAAGAGTTACGTAAAATAATAATCAATTTTACGTTAGATACATAATTCATTAAACAAGAGATAATTAACTACAAATGAGACATTAAATAAGATACATATTTTTTCGTGTCCAACCTTTTCACATAGAAATTGAAGCAATGCTCAATGACATACCTTGCCATAACTGAAATTACAGTACACTTATCCTTGTATATTTACCCAACTTTAACTTCACTATTTGTGCAATCGGTAATGATCTTATTCGCCTTCATATCGAACAACGATAAAGGAGCAGAACAATTAGAATTATAACTAATTAATTTCACAACTTCTTCACAAAGATTTTCCAAACATATTACTGCACCAACTTTTTCATCAAACAACATCTCGCTATCAGATTTATCTACTGTTGTAGTGATGATAAGTGGATACATCCCAAAATCAGACTCACTTTTCTTAATTTCGATATAAAGCTTCACACCCATCTCATTACGAATCAACAATGGTGCTGCATTACCATCAACTATGTAACGAGCCTTAATTTTTTCTGCTTTCGTCATTTTTTAATTCTATAGCAATGGAAAGAAATCAATTTATCATACGTTACATGTTCACTAACAACGATTCCATCACTCTTATAACCCTCGTACTTTATATCGTTAATCCAAACACCGGAATAACATAACAACACTGAAATATTTATCGGAGTAATTTCAAACAAAATCAAGAGCAAACAATAAAAAGTTGTACGAATAGTTTGTACGTGGAAACTGATTATGGAAGATACGTTGTTTAAAAAGTTGGAATAACAAACAAATTTTCCTTTTTCCTAGGATTTTATTGCGCCGTTATCATAATTAGTTAGGTTAATTGCTATATTAATGCTAGTTTAGCCGTTACATCCCTTAAAATATGCTAATTGGTTTAATTATTACATGTATCCGTAGTATGTATCTAACATAAGTTATATGTATCATCAAAGGCTAAAAATTTGAAATTTCTAAAATTTTAAAAAAATATAGGATTTTTGATAACTACCACTAAACATTTCGTTATATAGGTAAATTTTACTAAAATGAAATGGATTAATAAATAGATCATTGCTTGTTTTGGTCCAAAAGTTAATTAGAGTGAATGATCAAGATAAAGTAAATAATGGTCCAAATTTTGTAATTTCGTTGTCTTTTTTCTTAAAATAATTTATTTAATTATCCAACAAAAGAATAAAACTTTTTATTCTTTTTGATTAAAGTTATATATAATATATCCAAGAAATTAGTTATTTCGATACATTTTTTCTTGAGTTAATTTGGCAATATACTCTCTCCATTCTTTTTTAGCTGCTCCATTTATTGTGGGTTCAAATACCGTTTTAATTGCTCCTTTCATTTTTTAAGAATAATTTGACTAAAAACTTCCTTTTATACCCTTGGCAAAAGTTTATTTTTTTTTAATAAATGTCTTTTCATTTAAATGTAATCATTGTTAATATGAAAATGGGTAAAAAATTTAATCAAAGGTATATTGAAAAAATTGCTTTTACTTTTATAGGAGTTAGGAGTTTATTAAGGCACGTGTCCAACTCAAAAGAGCAATTAAAAAAGAATGGAGGAGATATTTATCTAAATTATATCAACTCAATATTTAATGAACTAAATTTGAACAGGTAGATTTTCACTTATCCGGAATTGACTTGACACTTTCATTAAAAAGTAATAAATAAAATGATAATTTTACTACTCCATGTCACCCTTTGAATATAAGAAATGCTTGAAAAATGCACTAAAAAATAATGATAGTTAAATACTTAGGCTGATTAAAAACTACTCATGTAATAACTTCTCTCTCGATTTTTCAAACTAAACAAGTAAAGCAGAAATTTGATTTTATCATAGAGGACAAATTAAAGTGGGGGAAGGAGTATGAGCTAAATTAATAAATGAGATTCTCATAACTAACTTTGCCACCCCTAATTTGCTATTTCATTCCATGTCTTGCATTAAAATGTACTCACTTTTGAGGTGGACATGAAGTAAATGTCATTTCATCACATAGCAAAAAATTGAATGGTCAACATAAATTAATTATTTTCTCATGTGTAATACTCACATTTCTATTAAGGTCTTTTTCCTCCTACTTTTTTTTCCCCAATAGAACTTTAGTCAAGATCAACATAGTTGGTTTCGAAAGGTCTTTTTCCTTTTCTTTTTTTTTCTGTCTTTTTTTTTTTGTTCATGCAATTTGCAAATGTTGATTGGCAAGTCGAAATTTTATTTCCCAAACATTGTTCACAAATTTGGAAAATATTGAACATGACAAATTGATGGTGAGCTTTGAGCTCATTGCAAGAACAAAGAGTTGGTACAATTCAAATCCAATTTCTTCTCTAAACAAAATCATATCTTCCATATTGTTGTTTGCATAGTGTGTTGCCAAAAGAAGCATAAGCATTTATTTTTGTTTCACATTTGATGTTTAGTTCTGACGTTGAAATTCTGTCTAATTCAAATTCACGATGCGTTAGGTCAATTTAAGAGTGAATAACACATAACACCCTAACACGATCTTTCTCATACAAAAGACTCAAATTTGAAGCCTCTTATTAAAAGTTAAACGATCTTATTCATCCCATTACAATTGTATCGATAAAGAGTCAATATCTTGGTTCCTCCCATTTGCCGGCCCCCTCAAGAAATTATTAGTTGCCATTGCCCAAAATAAGGGTAAGGAAATTGACTTTTCATAACACACATCTCTTAAATCAAGTTTTGAAGAACCTCAGACGTTTAGTTAAGGAACGAAGAATCTTATTCATCCCAACATAATCCTTATTAGTGAATATCAATATATCTTAGTCATCCCACCATAATTCTTATTAGCGAATATCAATATATCTTAGTTTCTCTCCCAGAATCTTATTCATCCCACCATAATCCTTATTAGCGAATATCAATATATCTTTCTTCCTCTCCCATTTGCCCCTTCAAGAAATCAGAAGTTGCCATGCATGCATTGCCCCAAAAAAAAGGGTGAAAAAATTGACTTTTCATGAGATTGTAAGGACAAATGATACATACATACATACTAGCTAGTTGGTTAGTAAGGACAAGTACTTTTTTTGTTAGCTCCTTTCGTTGCTTCATATTTATGATCTTAACTTGTTTGTCACTCAGCTATTTATGGCCATATATATATTTTTTCCTTTGTTGAGAATTGTTCTTTTTCTTGAATGGACGTGTGTAACTTTGAACCAAAAGCTTCCATTGGAGGGAAACATTTGTAGGGTAGACTGGTCCAACCCTCCTATTAATTTGGTCTGCTTATTTGCTCATATCTAACAGAATTTTATGATAATCTATTGCTATTCGATGTTAACTAAGAATAGTGATAAAATTTGTAATTTAGCTATAGAATTTATCTGACATTAGTTCACTTTTTTAGTTGTGCAGAAAGAGTCATTATATAAAATTTGTGTTAGCTTGTACAATGTTTCGTATGAAGTATAAAAATTGTACATTATTAGTTAATATCTACTAGTATAATGTTTGGTTTTCGATATTCTACATTGTTGGTCTTTAAAAAAAAAAAATCATTCAGTGTAAAGTGTTTTTAATTGGATCAGACTAATTTTGGTTCGCGTTAGATATGTCCCATTCAGGAGTAGCATTTCCTATCTTATTAATGATTTTTTTACATTCATGGCTCAAAATCGAGATCTTTAATAAGGGAGGAGCAGCCAGGGGTGCAGCCACCTTTTATCAAGGGTGGATCGGAAATTTATACTACATATATAGTTAAAATGTTATTCTATTTGGTTAGTGCATAATTAATACGGATATAAATTATAAAATTTTAAAAGTATATACAAAATAGAAAATGAGAGAAATAGTATATATTTTAGCAATATGTGGATAATAGAACGTAGACAAAAATGTCGTTAAAACAAGTAATTCCTAAAATAATAATTCCATCTTATTTGTTCACCGTAAGACAATAACAATCTAATGCATTATTTATTTTCTATTTAATTATCTCAATATTATTTATTCTCCACACATAACAGTTCTCATATTATTATCATTCATCAATTAATAATCCAAGCATCACGATGTATAATTAAACATCAACCAGATGACCTCAAAGGTGGTACAAATTCGAAAAAATGTTTGATTTATGAATTTTGGATTGAAAAAATAAAGCTTTTTTTTGTCAAAATCGAATATAATATTAGAACATTTCATAGGATATAAGTTGATTGGCATATCGGATTATTCGGAAAAGATACGAATTTGATAACAACAAAAAGAAAAGTTTATGGAAAATATTTGATAATTCTCCGTGAAATGGTATCATATTATGTGTTCAGGGCGGAGAACGGTAGGATCAAACGGTTTATTTGATTTTTTTGTGCAAAAAATAATACTATTTATATATATGTTAAAATTATTTTTTATATATATATAATAGTGTTGAATTCTCTTTTGATTTATTCATATGCATACTTTTGTTCAAGTTGCTTAAGCTAGAAAGGATGTCAATCCATTTTAATTCAATTTATTTTAGTCTATAAAAATTGGTCAGAGGTGCAATTCAAATTGATCCATGAGGGGTTGTTATTATTTATTTTTTTTAATATTTGATATATTATATACTATATCTTTGTGATAGCATTTCGGGGAGTCTCGCGATTTTGGCTTTTGTTGTCGATTTAGGGTGGAGGAGGTTAGTGAGGCTATTCGCAAGATGCGAAGGGGCCCGACGAGATTCCGGTGGATTTTTGGAAGTTCTCTGGCGGGTCAGGGTTGAGGTGGCTGACCAATTTGTTTAACAATATTTTCAAGTCAGCAAAGATGCCCGAGGCGTAGAGATGGAGCACGATGATTCCTTTATATAAGAACAAGGGTGACATTCAGTGTTGCAACAACTACCGGGGTATTAAGTTGTTGAGTCACAGGATGAAGATTTAGGAGAGGGTGGTGGAGCGGAGGTTGAGGAAGTTTGTGTCTATTTCGAAGAACCAATTTGGTTTTATGCCTGGTCGCTCCACGACTGAGGCAATTCACCTTGTGCGGAGACTGGTAGAGCAGTATAAAGAGAGGAAGAGGGATCTTCACATGGTGTTTATAGACCTGGAAAAGGCGTATGACAAGGTCCCTAGGGAGGTTCTTTGGAGATGCCTGGAAGCGAGGGAGGTTCCGGTGGCGTATATCAGAGCGATTAAGGGCATGTATGAGGGGGCGAAGACTCGGGTAAGGACAGTGGGAGAAGATTCTGAGCATTTCCTAGTCTTGACAAGGTTGCACTAGGGATCAACTCTTAGTCCGTTTTTATTCGCTTTGGTGATGGATATGCTGACGCGGAATATACAAGGCGAGGTGCCTTGGTGTATGCTTTTCGCGGATGATATAGTTTTGATTGATGAATCGAGACAAGGGGTTAATAATAAGCTGGAGATTTGAAGAGAAACCCTGGAGTCAAAAGGTTTTCGGCTGTGTAGGACCAAAACGGAGTACTTGGAGTGCAAGTTTAATGACTCGAGACATGAGGAGGAGGTGGTAGTAAAGTTGGATTCTCAGGCGGTTTGCAAGAGGGATAGTTTTAATTATTTCGGGTCTACGATTCAGGAAAATGGAGAGATAGATGTGGATGTCTCTCACCGTATTGGGGCAGGTTGGTTTAAATGAAGGCTCGCTTTGGGAATTTTATGTGATAAGAAGGTGCCCCCAAGCTTAGAGGAAAATTCTATAGAGTTGCAGTCCGGCCTGCTATGTTGTATGGAGCGGAGTGTTGGCCCGTTAAGAATTCTCATGTCCAAAAGTTGAAGGTGGCGGAAATGAGAATGTTACGTTGGATGTGTGAATTCACAAGGGCAGACAAGGTTAGGAATGAAATTATTCGAGAGAAGGTGAAAGTGGTATCAGTGGAGGATAAAATGTAGAAAATGAGGTTGAGATGTTTGGTCATGTGATGGGGAGGGGCACAGATGCCCCAATTCGTAGGTGTGAGAGGTTGGCTTTAGAAGGTTTCAAGCGGGGTAGGGGTAGACCAAAGAAATACTGAAGAGAAGTGATTAGACGTGACATGGAGCAGTTACAGCTGACTGAGGACATGACCCTGGATAGGAAGATATGGAGGAAAAACATTAGGATAGGGGGCTAAGGGTGTGGTTGAGTTGTAGTCAGTAGGCAGGGGATTTATGGTGTCCTTTGTTTGGAAAGGTACTTTTTATGGATATTGTATCTATGTTATTTTATCATATTCTATGTTTTTGATGTTATTTTGTATACTGCCTTTTATCTTGAGCCGGGGGTCTACCGAAAACAGCCTCTCTACCTCGTTAGAGGTAGTGGTATGGACTGTGTACACTCTACCCTACCTAGACCCCACTATGTGGGAATATACTGGGTTTGCTGTTGTTGTATCTCTATGATAAAGAGAAAAATAATTTTAGTAGGTACTACAATATTATAAAAGAACATAACAAAATTTTAAAGTTGAGTAAGAATTCAACAATTTGAATTATGAATCACTTTTTAGTTCATTTTATCCAAGTAATATTTAAATTGTGTTATAAAATAAAGACAAAATATCAATATCAAATTTAAATATATGAGAGAAGTTTAGAAAATTTAGTAGTACATTTGTTACTATTTGGATCTGTTAATAAAATGTACAAATGGTGACTATTTATAGACACCAAACTTAGTTTCTAAGCTTGCCAAAATTGACTTCAAGTTGGCAAGTTGACCAACTATTTTAGGTTTTCAAATTCAAATTGAACAAGGAATGTTTTGGTCTTCAAATTCAACTTGACTACTAACTATTATCTCTAATATTTCACACACATACATATTACATGACATCTATATTATATAACACTCCCCATTTGGATGTCCATTAAGAGATAATGTGTCTCGTTAAAACTTACTAGGAAAATCCAATGGGAAAAAGTCCAGTGAAGGAAAAAGAATACACACATCTTGTAATACGCCTTTAATGTTGCCTCATTAAAAACCTTACCAGAAAAATCCAAATGAGACAAAATCTTGGTTAAGGAAAAAAGAGTACAACACGTATTTTACTCCCCCTGATGGAAACTTCAGTTTAATGACTTGAATCTTTGCATCCCGATCTTGTGCATCATCTTCTTGAAAGTTACAGTTGAAAGAGACTTGGTGAATAAATCAGTCATATTGTCACTCGAACGAATCTGTTGCACATTAATATCACCATTCTTTTGTAGCTCATATGTATAGAAAAACTTTGATGAAGTGTGCTTCGTTCTATCTCTTTTTAAGGATTCCTCCTTGAAGATGTGTTATACATGTTGCATTATCTTCGTATAAATTGTGGATACACTGTCATAGTTCAAATAATATTTTCCTCGAATGATATGTATTATGAACCTCAACTATATATATTCTCGACTTATTTCATGAATAACTATTAGCTCAGCATGATTTGATGAAGTTCTAGATAGACCACTTTGTATATCTTCAAGATATGGCAGTATCCTCACATGTCAACACATTGCATATTTGAGATCGAGATTTATGCAGGTTAAATAAATATCCAGCATCAGCATAATCAACAAGATTAGGACTGCAATCTTTAGAATAAAATAAGATCATGTGTTTGATCCCCTTTCGGTGTCTCCACTCTCCTAGTAGGAGCAGAATTATACCTTGCTAACAAATTAACTGAAAAGGAAAATATCAGGCCTTGTAGTATTTGCAAGATACATTAGTACATCAACTGCACTAAGATATGACACTTCATAACCAATTCAATTCGTATATTTCTCATGTCATCAAATAATCTATTGCTTTTGAAAACTCTCCAAGAGTTTCAATAATTTTCAAGTTATAGATTTATGCAATATAAGGATTATAGATAAGTTTCTCAGAAACTTTTATATGCTTCAAAAATTTTGAATCCTTAAACAAGTTTTTATGTAAATTTTGTTAAGTGACAATATTCAATATTTCATCGGTGACATCTTCAAGTGTCTGGACTGCAAATCAAATAAGTGTTATGCTTATCAAGATGCATCCTTTCATGTCACTTGATAAATGTTTCTACGTCAGCATGCTTAAATTAACATAGAATTCAGATCCTCGTAATCTTTTACAATATTGCACTAATATTGTATCAAAGATATCATCGACGTTTCTCATTTTGTATCAGTTCACAATATGACATAACTTTTTGAGATCTCATCACTTCATTATTTTCAGGTACCTGAACCTCTCATAAGGTTTCTTGGAATGTTATGTCGTAGGCTCTTCAAGAGCACATTGCCTTCTTATTACGATTATTTGCTCCTTATCCTTTTCAAGGATTATTTCCTTTGTAACCGATTGGTCTACCATGCTTCACGCATACATAGACTTTGTCCTTTAGGAACACAAAATAGGTGCACTTGCAGATTAATATATGAGATGCTTTCGACATTTGACTTGGATTGTCTTTTGAATGAGGATCTGATGATAATTCCTCACATATTTCTTAGTTGCTTATAATCTCCTCCTTATGTTAGAAAAACTTACATAAATCCTTTATCTTCTTTGAGGAATCCATCTTTGTACATCATGGTATATTCATTAACCGTATACCGCACATCAAAGCTATTTGATAGAATAGTTGGTTCCTGACCTTGAATCAATTGAGAGGGAAAAACAATCATAATTTATTGGTCTAATTCATACAAGTGCTATTGTATCATATTTCAGACCAACACATGAAGTTTTGTTCTCATCAGCAATGGTTTAACTATTTATCGAAGGCATTCAATGTCAAACCCATCATCATCAAAATGAATTGTCTTGAATACACAATCTGTAAATTATATTCTTAACTCAATTTTATTGAGCAAACAACTTTATGAATCTTAAACTACAGGTTGACAATAAAAGTACATGTGATCATCTTATTGATGCATCATTTCAACAAATCACATGATAGGTGAACGGACCCTTATTCACCTTTTATACTTTTCAAATTTTAAGGGATTCAATCCCAAAATTAGTTGGTCCAACCAACTTATCATGAGAACAAGCAACATTAAAAATAATGAAGAATTTTCTAATTCTTCAACACATGCTCAATACTCAGTATACACATCTTTGAGATGTCACAATCGTTCATGTCAATTTATGAACTTTTATTCTAGCAAATTCTAAGTTTACCATGACATGTATCTTTTACTTTAGTAAATTTCAGATTTACTATTACATGAATAAATTTCAAATTTACTACTTTAGAAGTAGGTTTCAAAATAAGTCTTCTCAGTTATTCTGCCTCATTCGGAGGTGAGTTGTGATACTATCACAATCAAGTGCAGGAATGAAATATAATCATGCCCTAAGTCTATCAAATTTCGATAGCTTGTAACTTCTTTCATGATATTGCTACTTCAAGAGCAAATCGAGGCATGTATATAATATAGAGAATTTTTCTCTAACATATCTTATAGTCATAATAAGAGTGTGAAAATTTTATAACTTTTGATGATTATTATCATATTGTCCCTTCACGCTTATATTCGTGCATTCAATCACGTGTCTTCTTTCAAACATACTTTCCGTTGCTATCACATTCCTTTCAAGAATGGAGCAAGTTGTCAACTTTCAGATTCATCATGTATTACTACTATATTCACTTCATAGAATGGAGCATATCAATGAAACTTTTCATGAAATACACATTATTTTGCCTTAGCCATCATTATATCATCAAAACGGTGCATTGCGATTCAAACTCAATATCTTATCCATATAAAGGCATCTTAGACATAAATCGATGGGACTTTGAACCCAACATCTTATCATTATGGTGCATTGAAACTTTTAATCCAATGGCTTACCCTCTTAATGATATGAGACTTAAATCCATCATCATATCTTCTAGTAATATTATTTTTCATGAACAAATTTAAAGCATAAGTGGTTCCAAATCAACTATTTTTCCTCAAATCCAACAATAATTATATCATCAGTAGCAAAAGACAAATAAGGAATTACTAACCTTAAAATTACTTTTATGTTTATAATCTCACCTTATTTGGTAGAGTCTCATGTTGATAACGTATTATTAAAATAAAGACAAAATATCAATATCAAGTTTAAAAAAATGAGAGAACTTTAGAGAATTTTAGTAGTACGCTAGGGAAATTAGCCGCGCTTCGCGCAGTGTTAAAAAATTAATTATTTTGTATGATCAATTTTATATTTACTTTAAATTTATTATCTAATGGTAATATTATAACTTGTTATAATTATATTATGAAGAATGTTTTGTTACATAAAAGAAAAAAAATAACAATTTAACATTTATTAAATGATGGATAATATATTTATTATCAACAAATTAAAATATATTCTCTAATAACAATTTTATTTCATTTGTATTGCGTATTCAATGAAGTTGAGATTTTAATTTGAAATAATGTACTTATGTGTGCTTATAAATGCACTAAGATGGTAAAATAATTTCTTTCTCATTATATACATATATATATATATAAACAATTTCAACAACATAAATCTCTTTAAGTCATCAGCACTATATACAGATTAAATTCATATTACAACTACATTAATGTGCATATTGCAATTCGCATCATAAAAAAATCATGAAAGTTCATATTATAGAAGTTACATATAAAGAACATACACATGAACAATCACATACATACACCTATTTTTTTTACGTTAATTATAAGAAAATAGATGAAAAAAGAAATACAAAATTAGCATACAATTTTTTAAGCTCTTGTTCGATAGCCTCTTTGACAAACGATCAACCTTCAAAAGCCTATAAAATTCACAATAATAAAAAAATCATGAAAGTTCATATTATAGAAATTACATATAGAGAACATAGCCATGAACACTTACATACGCACATACCTATTGCTTTTATGTTAACCATAAGAAAATGGACCAAAAAAATACAAAATTAGTGTATAATTTTTTAAGCTATTGTTCGATAGCCTTTTTGACAAACAATCAACCTTCAAAAGTCTATAAAATTTATAATAATAAAAAAATTATGAAAGTTCATATTATAGAAGTTACATATAGAGAACATACTCATGAATACTGACACACACACACACCTAATTTTGTTGCGTTAACCATAAGAAAATACATGAAAAAGAAATAAAAAATTAGTGTACAATTTTTTTAAGCTCTTGTTCGATAGCCTCTTTGACAAACAATCAACCTTCAAATGTCTTCTTAATAAGCTTGAATTTAATACTATAAATAATAATATAAAGAACACTATTTCAGATATAAAACACAAAGGATATTCTTGAGTATGGGTCTCATGAAACAAAATATTATGACTTTATATAGATGAAAATGAAGGAACATCATAAGTTATCTTAAATTTTATAATTAAATAATTGGAGGTGATGAATATGGAAATTTAAAAGTCATGAAGTTAATGATATTATTAAGAGTAGAAATTTAATTTTTTCAATTATATATAGACATAAATTTTACTTAATACAAATCAATTATATTAATTATAAAGGAAGATAAAAACAATAAACAAAATATTTAAAGTTTGAAAATTTAAAAAATAATAGAAAAAAAAATGGTCTTCTTGAACATTAACTAATTGAGGGTTATGAATATGAAAGGCTTAAGAGTTATGGACATTACTAATATTTAAGAGTAGAATTTCTGTAAATGAATGTATACACTCTTTAAGTATATAAATATATTTTATGAAAATTTTCATCAATTACGTATTTTCGGTCTTCTAAAAGTTTGATTTTTATATAATATAAGTGAAACAGTAATTTCATTTTACTTAAAAGAAAGTAGAGAAAAATAAAAGATTTCATAAAATTGAATTTATTTTCATGCCTAGTTTTAATAAGTTTTAAACTTGTTTATTATTTATATATATAACACTAGAGGTGCATGGCCCGTGTCAACACGGGCTCAATACTATAGACATTTTTTAGTACCAAAATTCGATATTGATGAGATACAAACATAAATGTACATATTAAAATGTTTCATACAAAAACTGAAACAAAAAATACTTCAATTAACAACAAAGTCTTGGATCATCTTCTCAAAGCCAAAACACTTATAAATACAGATATTGAAATATTTTGAACCACTACTAAGTTAAGAAATTCTTATAAATGGGTGCACAATATTATCAGATCTAGTTATCCAAATATAACAATAGTTAGAATTGAGGTGGCAGCGCGAAAAATATTTTCAAGATTAACTATTGTGATTTATAATACTTTTTATGTAATTTTTAAATGATATATGTTATACCCTCTGTCTCAATTTATGTGGTATTGATACAATTTTTGAGAGTTAACTAAATTTTTTACATATTTTTAAAATACTTTAAATTATTAATTATTGTGATTTGTAGTACTTTTTCTTCTATTCCAATTTACGTGACAGTAATAAAATTTAGAAAGTCAACCAAATTTTTGTATGTCTTTTTAATTACTTTAAATTGTTAATTATTATGATTTATAATACTTTTACGTAATTCTCAAATATATAAAAGATTAAAATTGAAAGTAAAATAAACAAATATAAAAGGAAGTATCTAAGTAGGCAACACAAACAAACACGTCGATCTGCTACCTGCTTATCATTTTATGTCTATTTAATTTTTTATTAAATACTAATAATTTTTAATACTTAAATGATTAATTAAGAGCGGTATTTAGTAAGATTACAATTGAAGCAGCTGAAATAGACATGTCATAAATGTCTATTTTTTTTTAATTAAATATTTTTTTAATACATAAATGACCTACAATAATTAATTAGGAGTGATACAATAAAATCAAGGTTGAAGGACGCCAACTTAATTTAAAACATCAAGAGTTAATTTATCATTTGTCGATTTTATCATTTTATTGAATATTATTAATTTTATAATACTTAGATGACCCATCATGATTAATTAGGAGCGATATTTAGTAAAATTATGGTTGAAGCACCTACAATAAACATGTCATAAACACATATTTTTCTTGTTTTAATTAAATACTATTAATATACTAATACATAAATGACTTATAATAATTAATTAGGGGTGATATAGTAAAATCATGGCGCAGCTCTTGAAGCAGCCATATAGAAATCAATGTTTTACTTAAATATTATGAATTTTTTAATACATATATGACTTATAATAATTAATTAGGGGTGATACGGTAAAATCACGGTTGAAGGAGGTCAACTTAATTTAATACATCAAAAGTTAATTCATCATTTTATGATTATTTTATTTTTTTAAAATATTATTAAATTTTTAACACTTAGATGACTCATAATAATTAATTATGAGCAATATTTAACAAAATTATGGTTGAAGCAACTGCGGCAGACATGTCATCTATTTTTTTTAATTAAATATTATTATTTTTTTAATACATAAATGACTTATAATAATTAATTAGGAATGATGTAGTAAAATCACGGTTAAAGCAGCTGAAACAAACATCATAAATATCTATTTTTTAATTAAATATTATTAATTCTAATATATTAATGACTTATAATAATTAATTAGGGGTTATATGGTAAAAAATATTATTAATTCTAATATATAAATGACTTATAATAATTAATTAGGGATAATATGGTAAATCACGAAGTAATTAGGGGTAATATAGTAAATAATGAAGCAGCTGGTCGAAACCAGAGCTCTAATATATGAATAACTTATAATAATTAATTAGGGGTAATATAGTAAAAATTATTATTAATTCTAATATATAAATGACTTATAATAATTAATTAGGAGTAATATGGTAAATTACAGAGCAATTAAGGGTAATATAGTAAATAATGAAGTAGCTGGTCGAAACCAGCGCTTTTATTATATAGAAAAATAAATAATAACAATAAATAAAATAATATATATTTTATAATAATTAATTATATGTGATATAATAATTAACTAGGGATGATAATCATTAATTAGGAATGATATAGTATAATTACGGTTGAAGCAGATATGTCACAAATATTTATTTTATTTTAATTAAATATTATTAATTTTTAATATATAAATAATTTATAATAATTAAATAGGAGTAGCATCAATGGCAAAGTGGTAATTTATTGGAATGACATGAGTTGTAATTAATTCGAAATGGATGATCTTTTCTTATAGTTATTGATAAGGTCCAAACATTAAAACTCAAAATACAATTTTCCTAAGCAAACTAATCTTGCAAAATATTTTATAAACCTTAGTATCCTAAAACTTTGTTTTAATACCCATAAACTAACATCATTTCTAATATATAGACATATCTAATTATATGAATCTCATATTTTTTTATCTTATTCTATCCTTTTCATTTCTCTTTAAACTATAAAATGTGAAAAAATAAAAACTACAATTTAACGAATCAATAAACAACTTTCTTATGAATTAAAATGTCATTTTAAAATTATAAACTAATGTTACATTCTCATATTTTATCAAAAGATTTACTAAAATTGATGTACATAATTGCGGAAGGATCCATAGATACTTTCTTAAGTAGCACACATATACGTTTGCCTCTTTCTGTTGCTTTTACTTTAGAAAATAAACACTCTGGTCTATACACGCACATAAAAAGTTGACATCACCAACGAAAAAAATCAGAAAAATAGTTAACTAAATTAATATAAACTTTTGAAAATGTTATATTGTGAATTGAAGAGGAAAGAAGAACTATCACACATATAAATATAATTTCTCTCAAAAGAATTTTAAATAGTAATAGTTAGATTCTTGTTGTCTCAATATCCTACTTCATTTGTATGTCAATCGAGCCTTAAAAGAGTAAAAAGAAAAAAAAAACTAAGTGTTGCATGAAACGAAAAAGAAGGACAACTAAATTGTTAACTAAAAGTGTTAAGAACAGTTGGAGATGAAATTTAATAAATCGAAAATATAAAAAATATTGCACTTTGAACTATATCTTGGCCGGTGCGACTTTTTTTTTTTGCTATATGCTATTCTCATACCCACGGTGAGATGAAGACAAGAAAAACTGTCATTATAGTAATCTTCTTTTCATCTACAATAAAAAAATTAATGAGATTAAGATAAAGAGAAATACAAGATTGCAAAAAATTAATTAATGGACACATAACATAAAAGAAATTTGTTCTAATAAAGTAATACATAACTCCTCAAAAAAATATAAAAATGTACGAAGTTTATGGATAGACTATGCATATCATAAAAGAAATCTACTCTTAAAAAAAAAAAAAGCTTAGAGAAGTGACTTTCAAAATGCATAGAGTAAGAAACAATTGTCATTAGACTTTTTCAAGAAAAAATTGCCATAGTTTCACATTATTTAAAAAAACATTTATCATTAGATTTTTTTAATGCAAAATTAAATAATTGGAGGTTATGAATATAAAAGGTTTTAGAGTTATGAATTTTATTAATACTAATTAAGAGTATAATTTATTATTAACATAAAGAGATATGAGTTATGAAATGATTTTAAAAATAAAATAATTGAAAAAAATGAAAGAAAAACTCCCAGAAAAGAAAAAAAAGATAAATAGAATCATTGGCCAAAGAGAGGTGCCACACAGGTATATCTATAATCCTCCTTTATATGTGTATATATATATATATATATATATATATATATATATATATATATATATATTGATTTGTTACTACTTA
Source organism: Capsicum baccatum var. pendulum (assembly GCA_030864225.1). Taxonomy (NCBI): domain Eukaryota; kingdom Viridiplantae; phylum Streptophyta; class Magnoliopsida; order Solanales; family Solanaceae; genus Capsicum; species Capsicum baccatum. Next base: position 254,279,202 of record CM061556.1, read on the forward strand.
GATGTGTCAATAAAATGTACAAATGGTAGCTATTTATAGACACCAAACTTAGTTTCTAAGCTTGCCTAACTTGATTTCAAGTTGGCAAGTTGGCTAACTATTTTAGGTTTCCAAATGCAAATTGAACAAGGAATGTTTTGGTCTTCAAATCCAGCTTGACTACTAACTATTATCTCTAATATATCACACATATATATGTTATATGACATTCATATTATATAACACATTGATCTATAATTCATTTATTTATTAATTCAATCTATTTTAGTCCATAAAAATTTAATTCAATTCATTCGCTTGACACTCATACGACCACATATGTGGTCGTATTTATTCCCAATCAAATAAACCCAAATACTTATAACGTACTCATCTTATCATATCACAGCACGTGGCCCTTAAAACATTTATATAAGACCAAAAACTAACATATTTTATCAACTAAACAGTCAAAATCAACTGTTGCTTGAACTGTTTGGTCACGATTCTTATTTCCCAAAGATGGCATAATTCAATCTGATTTTCATTTTTCAGTTTTTAATCAGAAAATTTGGATGCAGGTTTTAAAAATTAAGTTGATTTTAAAAGACGAGAATTTTTAATGTAATTTAAGTAATTTAAATCGTAAGTAAATATTGAACATCAAACAGAAAATTAAAAATAAATCATCTAGAAGGTAGCTTTTTAGATGATATTTGAATCGACTCTTTTTTTAGGTGCTTTCAGTTATTTACTTAAACTTAAAAAATACAAAAAAAAGTCACTAACTTTTGACTTGTACTAACTTTTATCTTACAAGTCACTTTAAAAAAGTTAATTCAAACAATCACTTAGTATTATTAGCGTAGTTTATTCGACTTTTATATTCTTCTATCGTTTGTTCAAAATGGTGCAAAATGTCTCTTTGTTACATCAACTCAAGTAGAACAAAAATGTCTTTAATTGAGATTTTGTGAAAGAGGAGAAAAGAAGTCGACGTCATTTTTTAACCAACCAACATTATGTTTTTATTTTTAGAAAGAGGATGAAATATAAAATGTTAGTCGCCAAATGTCAAGTTGTAAAGTAAATATCAAACACCGAACTAGAAACTTTTAAAAAATAATCATCTACAAGGTATCTTTTTAGTATTGTCAAAATATAATTCGACGAACTTTCATGTTCATAGTTTTTTTTTTTTTTTTTTTAAATGGGGGTAGGAGAAGAGGAATGGGGGAGAGATTACAATCAATATTGTCTTTTTATTTATGATGAAAAAAATAAAATCTAAAAGTTTGTGATCAAATTTTAAAATTACGAAGTTAAATTATTCAAATATTTAGCAAAGAACATATAAGACTAATAGTTTGTTTGGTTAAACTTATAAAATTAATTTATTTTGATAGGTATTTTTTTAAATGTATTATTTAAAAAGATAATTTGATAAGAAATCGTTTGTGTTTGGTCAATAAATTTTAAAAAAATATTTTTGAGCTGCTATTAGTGTTTGATCAAACTTTTTAAAATATTTTTAAGTGTATTTTTCTCAAAAGTGCTTTTAGTAAAAAACTATTTTTTTAGTTTATAAAAAACTAATTCTCTACACCCCATAAATACTTATTTTCTCTAAAAAAAATCTGGCTAAATATCTTAATTTTTTAAAAATAAACATTCTTTTAAAAAAATAAGCATTTGTTTTTTTAAAAAAAACTTAACCGAACGAGCTATAAGTGTAAGGAAAAAATAAAAGAAATTTTGAAAAAAGGAGTTTATATTATAATGCCAATAGCTTTGGAATCCAATAACTTTTGAAAGGCATATAAGTACACAAATACAGTACTATACATATAATAAATAAATATAAAGAAAAGGAACTAGGAATAAAAATTTTAAGTAGCATTTTTCCATAAATTTAAAATATTTTTTACTTTGTTTAGAATTTATGGAGTTAAAATAGAAAATAAATTGTATTGTTTTGTTACAATTTTTATTTATTATTTTTTATTATTTGTTGTTTTTCATGCTTTAAGTTACTTCTTTTTTAAAATTGTTTTAAATATTTTTTTTGAGTCGAGAATTTATCATAAACAACCTATTTAGCTCTAATATAGAGATAAAATTACCAACACTCTACCTCCTCAGACATCATTTATATCACCAAACTATGTACTTTATTGTTGTAGATTTAAAAATAGAATTGTATTTAATTATACATTTTGAAAAAAAATATTTAAAACAATATTCATACTTGACTATAGTTACTATTTAACTTCAACAATGAAAAATGAGACAAAATAATTTTAAAATTATATTTTAAATATTAAATACAACGTTAAATCAAATTTAAATTTTTTATAAACAATTATTAATTTCAAATTATTTCAAAAAAATAAATGAAAATATTTTTTTGTGGCCAAATGCAAATTAAATTATAAGAGTAGTACATGAACAGATGATTCGGTGGAATATTCCACCTCTTACAGGAATCTAAAAATTCTCTATTTTCAATTTTCAACCAAACTTTACCATAATTTGACCAAAAAAACACCACAATTCCCTTCATCACTAATTAAGTAGTGCTTTTAGTTCGAACATATTTATAAAAAAATAATATAATTTTTTAGTAGTTTATTAGGAGTGTTAACTTAAATTATTTTTTAGTTGAATAATAATAATATTAAAACACCACATATTTAGGAATCGGACAGTAGCTTAGTTGGAACTTTCCACTGTCTTCTTCACATCCTCCTCCTATAAATCCTAAGCAAAATCCCAAAATTCTCTGCAAAATTTTCTCCAATTCACTTCTCTTTTACCTCTCTCGTGACTTATTAATCTTCTCAATTTTCCCTTCACGTGATTCCCCATAAAATAATTAATCACTATATTTCTTGATTGTACTTTACTTTACATTAAAAAAAGAAAAAAAATATTTTTTTTGGGTGAATTTTTTGAGTTAATGCTAAAGATTTTTGACACCCATTTTTCTCCGTGATAGTTGGTGCAAGAATCCGTAGAATTCTCGTGTAACTTTTTGCTAAAGAAAAAGAAAAAGAATTCTTTTTTTTTCTTTTTATTTGATAAAAGAGAGTTTTTTTTGGTTCAAGATGAGTAGAAAAATAGAGAAAATGGCATCAATTGATGCACAGTTGAGGTTATTGGCACCAGCAAAAGTGTCAGAGGATGATAAGCTTGTGGAATATGATGCTTTGTTGCTTGATAGATTTCTTGATATTCTCCAGGATTTGCATGGAGAGGATATTAGAGAAACGGTATTTTTAGTTGTTTTTTGAAGTTTGTTTGGTGTTTTTTTTAAAGTTCTGTTGACCCCCTTTGCTGTGTTTGTTTATAATTTGTTGTTTGAATGCAGTATGGTAATTTGTGCATTTTGGTTAGTTTGTGTTGGTACTTAGTTTGAACTTGTGAGCATTGCCTTTATCCAAAAAGAAAAAAGTTTGATCTTGTGTTTATCAACTTTTGTTGAACCCCTTTGCTGTGTTTCTTGATAATTTGTGGTTTGAATGCAGTATGGTAATTGTACATTTTGGTTAGTTTTTGTTGGTACTTTTCTTGATCTTGTTTTTATCAACTTCTGTTAAACCCCTTTGCTTTGTTCCTTAATTTGTGGTTTGAATGCAGTATGCTAAGTATACATTTTTGCTTAGTTTTTGTTGGTAATGTTTGGCCAAGCTTTTAGGAGAAAATAAGTGTTTCCTGGGAGTGGGGAGTAGCAGAAGGTTTTCAGTAGCTAAAAAAAGTAGTTTTTCTCAATAACACTTTTGGCAAAAAGTAATACTTACAAGCACTTTTAAAAGCTTTGGCCAAACACTAATTGATGCTCAGAATTACTTTCTAAATTCCAAAGACAAGCTGCTTCTCACCAAAAGTACTAATAAGCTGATTTTGCTTAGTATGCTAAGGATACATTTTGCTTATTTTTGTTGGTACTTAGTTTGATTTCATCTGTTGTTCAACACCAACAACAGCAACAACGCTGACCCAGCAAACTTTCATAATTAAATACTGTTACTGTATAGGTAGATCTGATTGTGAAAGACCTATTACTGGATAATTCATGGGTAGAGCCAAAGCGTGTGAACATACCCAGTGTCCTCTGTTCAACTCCTTTAATGTGTTTGTATTGATGGTTATGTGGATTAGTCAAGAAGACCGGTAATTTCTTCATAATTTGTGATGTGAATGTGTTGCGTCAATTAGACATTTCGGTTTATTTTGTTGGTACTTAGTTTAAGTTTGTGTTTATCAACTTCTGTTCAACACCTTTACTGTAATTCTTTTGCTGTTTATGCAGTGTAAGTAGAAAAGATTTGTACTTTATTCATAGTTTCTGGTGTGAATGCATTAGACCAGTGTCCACTATACGTAGTTTTGTTTTCTTATTTTTCTTTATTGTTAAACTTCTGTTGAACTCTTTACTTCAAATTATATATAAAGTTTTGAGCTGAGTGATCTGCATACAACCAATAAAAAGGAGGGAATGGATTGTTGAGAGTGATGGAGCTTCTTTTAGTTTGACTAAGACGTATAGTTATGCAATTTTGATTTAGTTCAGTGATGTTGAGATTCTCCTGACTCGTTAAGGAGAAGTCTCTGTTAGCCGTTGAATTAGGGACTTTTTTAGTCCCTATCTCATGAAAAGAAGAAAATGTTTACTTCTATCGACCTTGTTCCTTATCTATTACTTCTGTCTGCTTTTCTATCAAATTAGTTTTAGCTTTGGTCCCTTGGTAGTACTTACATATCCTTTAATGTTTTCATTATTAAAAATTGTTTAGCTGGGATAAAGATGAGTCGAAGTTTGACTTTTAATTGTTTCAAGATGTTTCTATCTTTGTGAGAGCACGGGAAGTTGTAGGTACTGTGGTCTCTTAATCATTACAAAATATTAGCGATTTCTGGTAAAAGTGTAAGGAACTTACGCTGGTGGTACATTGTGCTAGGTTCAAGACTGTTATGAACTTTCTGCTGAATACGAAGGGAAGCATGATCCACAGAAGTTGGAAGAGCTTGGGAATATGCTTACCAGTTTGGATGCTGGGGATTCCATTGTAGTCACCAAAGCCTTTTCTAACATGCTTAACTTGGCAAACCTTGCCGAAGAGGTTCAGATAGCTTACAGACGAAGAAGTAAGCTAAAAAAGCGTGATTTTTCAGATGAGGCGTCTGCATCAACTGAATCAGACATTGAAGAGACCCTTAGGAGGCTCGTCGGGCAGCTAAAGAAATCACCTGAAGAAGTTTTTGATGCTTTGAAGAACCAGACCGTGGATTTGGTGCTAACAGCACATCCTACTCAATCTGTTCGTAGGTCTTTGCTTCAAAAGCATGCAAGGTAAATTACGATTGCTGAAGTTAACTGAAAATGAGTGCTGAACTAGCAGCATACCCTACTCAATCTTTTTGTGGGGCTGTGCTGGCACATGCTGCATAGTTTGTGTAGGTTATCTAACTATAACTCTATTTCTGAAGATGTTAAAAGATGTTAGTTTTAAATAGACAAATTGCACATCACTATGCAAACGATGTCTAGATTGCTACAGAAAAGAAGCAGGAGAATGAAAGGAGGAGAATGAAAGAAGATCACTGGGTGAGAGAAACTTGTGCAGAGAGAGATATTCTTTCTTTTAAAACACGAAGTTACATGAAGTGTTCTTAAAAAAAAAACTGAAATAGATAATGGCCCTACTTTAAAGTCATGGTGCTAACCATGCTAACTACCTCCTAATAACTTAAAAAAGAAATATAGGAAATAAAATAAATAAATACTGCAGTCCTAAAGCAACTAGTAATACTCCTCCTTGCATTAGGAGCTGCAAATTCCAAGTTGCTGCCTTAGGAACTTAAGCTTGCTGGTAGGATGGGCTTTCGTAAATGCATCTGCAAGCTGATCTTCGGATTTGCAATAAACAAGAATCACTTCTCCTTTTTTCTGCACATCCCTCAAGAAAAAAAGCTTAATGTTGAAGTGCTTAGTCTTCCCGTGAAACATTGAATTATGCAAGATAGCTATTGCAGCTTGATTATCAACATGAATCTCAGTATTAACCTTTTGTTCCATATGCAAATCAGAAAATATTTTTCTCAGCCATAAGGTTTGATTTACTGCTGTTGTTGCTGCAATGAATTCAGCCTCTGTCATGGACTGTGCCACAGTTTCCTGCTTCTTGGAACACCAAGAGAAAATCCTGATCCCTGAAGCAATATCCTGATGTACTTTTCATGTCATTAGTGGATCAGGCCAAATCACTATCTGAGAATCCATACAACTTGAAATTCTCACACTTTTTGAATTTGACCCATACTCGACAGTACCTTTGATGTATCTTATAATTCTTTTTGTTGCTTGGAAATGCATTTTAGTAGCACAATGCGTAAACCTAGACAAAAGACTTACAACAAATAGAATATCGGGTCGTGTAGCAGTGAGATACATCAAGCATCCAATCAAGCTTCTGAAGTTTCCTTCATCAACTCTATCAGTTCCATCTTCTTTGCTCAACTTCTCCTTTGGATTCATCGGTGTGCTTGTTGCCTTGCAATTTTCCATATCCTAGCATACTTTTTTTGGCAGATAAAGATTTCATCGCAACCTTGCTTGATTTCCATCCCCAGAAAGTATGTCATTAGTCCTAGGTCTGTCATCTCAAAGACTTGCATCATTTTCTTCTTAAAACTCTTCAACCAGCCGCACATTGTTTCCTGTCACCAAGAGATCATCAACATAAAGGGAAACAATGAGCAAATCAGTTCCCTTGTGTTTGACATAAAGAGTAACTTTAGACAAACTTCGAACAAACCCCAAATTCAACAAGTGATCATCAATCCTGCTATACCAAGCTCTTGGGGCTTGTTTTAAGCCATAAAGAGCCTTTCTAAGCAGACAGACTTTTTCTTCTTTTCCTTGCTCAGTGAAACCCTCGGGCTTCTCTACATAGATTTCTTCCTTCAATACACCATTTAGAAAAGCAGATTTGACATCTAATTGGAACACTTTCCAACCCTTTTGTGCTGTTATTGCTAGCAACATTCTAATGGTATTTAGTCGGGCTACTGGAGCAAAGGTATCTGAGTAATCAACACCGAATATTTGGACATATCCCTTGACGACAAGCCTAGCCTTGTATTTATTGATAGAACCGTCAAAATTAAGCTTGGTTCTGAATACCCATTTTACTCCAATGACCTTTCTATCTGTCAACTAACTCTGAAGTGTTGTTTTTCTTGATCATTAGCATCTCCTGCTCCATAGTGTTTCTCCATTTTTCATCTTGAAGCGCTTCCTTGTGCCCTGCAGGCTTACGAACTGCCACATTACTTTGTCGGTAGATGTCAGAAAGTAATCTTGTACCTCTAACTGGAGGATCATCTACTAACTCATTTTGCCATTGATCAGATGTCTGCTCCTCCGAAGCTTTGACAGAAAGTTGATTGTTTTCCCAATCTTATTTCTCTTCCTCATTGAAGTGCACATCCCGACTAATAATCATCTTCCCGGTTTGTGGATCATAAATTTTGTACGCTTTGGAGGATAAGCTATAACCTACAAAGATTCCCGGGACGACCCTTTTATCAAGTTTGTCTCTTTTAACCTGCGGCACATGGAAGAAACAAACACAACCAAATACTTTAATGAAGCTTAGAGATGGTTTGAATCCATTCCAAGCCTCAAATGGAGTTTTACTCTCTAACGCTTTAGTGGGAAACCGATTTTGGAGAAATACTGCTGTATTAGCTGCCTCAGCCCAAAAACTTTTTGGCAACTCTTTTTCATGCAACATGCACCGTGTCATCTCCATTATATACCTGTTCCTCCTTTCACTAACTCCATTTTGTTGCGGAGTGTATGCAGTAGTAAGCTGATGAGAAATACCCTCTTCCTCACAGAATTTGTTAAATTCTTCAGAAGTGTACTCTTTTCCATTATCAGAACGCAGGGATTGGATTCTGCGACCACTTTGATTTTCCACCATCTTCTTGAACTTCCAAAATATTCCAGCCACCTCTGATTTGTATTTCATGAAAAAAATCCAGCAGAATCTTGTATAATCATCAATGAATATAACATAGTAAAGACTACCATTAAAGGATGGTGTTCTTTGAGGTCCTGCAACATCTGTGTGAATCAATTGCAACCTTTGAGAAGCGTGCCATGATGCTTTAGAAAATGGTTTCCTATTCTGCTTACCAAATTGACAAGCTTGACAACTGGGTAAGTGATCGACGAGAGTTGGTAGTCCTCTTGTCATATCCTCCTTCTTCAGTAACAATAATGCTTGTAGATGACAGTGACCAAGTCTCTTGTGCCAGATTTCTGTTACATCTGCCTTCACGGAATAAGCAAGTTGCTCCTTCTCTGTTGGACTAAAGGAAAAACTCCTTCCTCTCATCTTCACCCTGAAAATTTCATTTCCAGCAGTGTCACTGATTTGACAGTGATCATTTTCAAAGAAAAGTCTAAATCCTTTTTCCATCAGATGTCCTACACTTAGCAAGTTTTGATCAATCACAGGAACATAAAGAACTTCAGCAATTTTCTTTATGCCTGTGTCAGTCTTGATAGCTATGGTTCCAATTCCTTTAACATGAAGATGGTCCCCATTTCCTATCCTAACCTTAGAAATTTTAGTGGGCTTCAACTCCTTGAATAGGCTCTTGTCATGAGTCATGTGATTAGTGCACCCACTATCAATTAACCAAGAATTTGTTGAGATCTTACTTGAGAAGCATGTTGCAACAAAAAGAAGATCCTTCTCTTCTTGGTCAACAACTTGAGCATTTTCTTCCTGCTGCGGGACTTTACTTTTGCAAATCACTGCCTCATGTCCAAGTTGATTGCATTTCTTACATTTAGCATCAGGTCTCCTCCAACACTTGAATGGTGGATGGCCTTTTCCTCCACAGTGATGGCAAGGGGGAAAGTTTTTTTTCGCACTTCCTCCCTTACCTTTGTTGTTGGTTGATGTTTCTCCTTCACTTAACGCTTGATTCTTTTTCTTCTTCAGAAATTCGTCAACCTGGTGCTTACTGACAAGAGCCCTTTCTGTTGTAACATCTTGTCTCATGTGTCTTCTTTGCGCTTGAGCTTTCAGGGAATTGAGCAACTCCGTTAAACTAATTTTTGACAAATCCTTAGTATTTTCTAAGGTCGTAATTATTGTTTCATACTTTTCAGGAACTGTTACCAGAATCTTCTCAACAATTCTTGAGTCGGCAAGTGTAGAGCCAAGTAGCCTCACTTTATTTGCAATGTTAAGATGTCTATCTGAATACTCAAGTATTCACTGTTTCAGAATCCTTCATTTTTTGCAATTCAAATTCCCTAATTAAGTTTAAAACTTGCATACCTTTTATTCTCTCATCTCCAGCATACTCTTCCTTAAGATAATCCCATACTTCTTTAGCAGTTTTCAGACATTATTCGTGTGAAAACTGTTGACGATACAATAGCAAATAGACATGCCTTGGCCTTCGATTTCCTTGTCTTCTTTTCATTGTGTGCTTTAATCTGAGCCATGGTGGGATTATTCGGTAGGGCTGGAACATTGTAATCCTCTTCCACAGCTTCCCATAGACCTAAAGCATCCAAGTACGTCTCCATTCGTACTGCCCAAACCTGATAGTTATCTCCATCAAAGACCGACGGAGCAATTGGTGAGAAACGGGTTTCTGCATCCATGATTTCTCCAACTCAATCACAGATCCCTTAAGATGAAAGCTTTGATACCAAATGTTAGTTTTAAATAGACAAATCGCACATAACACTATGCAAACGATGTCTAGATTGCTACAGAAAAGAAGCAGGAGAATGAAAGAAGATCACTGTGTGAGAGAAACTTGTGCAGAGATATTCTTTCTTTTAAAAAAAGAAGTTACATAAAGTGTTCTTAAAAAAAAAAAAACTGAAATAGATAATGGCCCTACTTTAAAGTCATGGTGCTAACCATGCTAACTACCTCCTAATAACTTAAAAAAGAAATACAGGAAATAAAATAAATAAATACTGCAGTCCTAAAGCAACTTCCTGAGCCGGGGGTCTATCGGAAACAACCTTACTACCTCTCCGGAGGTAGTGGTATGGACTGCGTACATTTTACCCTCCCCAGACCCCACTGTGTGGGAATACACTGGGTTTGTTGTTGTTGTTGTTGTAGTCCTAAAGCAACTAATAATAAAAGAAGATGAAAGGAAAGGAGACATTACTTTTTGTTCGGTTCATCTATATTTCCATCTAGAGAACAACTCTTTTTTTTTTTTTTCCCAATTTACTTATTCTTAACTGGCAAGATTAGATTCTCATTTCCCACTTCCTGTCCAGGATTCGTGATTGTCTGACGCAGTTGTATGCCAAAGATATTACTCCTGATGATAAGCAGGAGCTAGACGAGGCTCTACAAAGAGAGGTATGAGGTTCATAGTGTTGGTTTTATTGTCGTCTTCCTCTCTTTTCTGTCATGTCAATTCTCCCCATTTCATTAAGGGTACAATTTTAAGTTTTGAGAAAGGATTAAATTTTATTTGGTATGTGAAGACGGTGTACAGAAATGTTGTTTAGTGAACTTGTGCTAAGCTAAAACGGATGTGAGGAAAAACTTTCAAGAACAGTGCTTTAGTAAATCTCTGCTGGTCGTAGAGTGTTCTCTTAGTGCTTTTTCACTCGCCTGGTGCGTAAATACTGATATTGGGGCATCTCGCTTTATAGTTACAGCTGATAAGAAAACTCGGATAGCAAAATCAGCTGTACATAGTAAGAAATATAGGTTGCACTTGTTAGGGAAGCTAGTCCTTTCAAGAACCATATCTTAGCTTTTAAACGGGAAGAAAGAGATTCACCTCCGCAGAGGTGTTTAAGCAACCAGATTACCTTTATTTTTTGTGCATTAAAAGGTTGTAAGCTGTTAGACACATAAAAGCAAAGTTCCTTAAATGGAGAAAAACTAAGAACTAAAGTATCTGCATTAGTAGTATTAAGAAGGCTAGTTGGCAGGTATATTAAAAAAATGAACAAATAAGGAGGGAATCCACTAGAGTTTGCACTATTTCATTTCTACATTTTTGCAACTGACTTCTTATCCTTTTACGTGATTTTGGGTATTAAGCATTGCCGGAATACCAAGTTAGTCCTCACTCCTCTGCATAAAGAATATCAGTAACTATAAATTCCTGTGACTCTGCTCTTTTGCTGCATACAGATACAAGCAGCCTTTCGCACGGATGAAATCAGAAGGACTCCACCAACTCCACAAGATGAGATGAGGGCGGGGATGAGTTACTTCCACGAGACAATATGGAAGGGGGTGCCGAAATTCCTACGCCGTGTTGACACTGCTTTGAAGAATATTGGAATAAATGAACGCGTTCCCTACAATGCCCCTCTCATTCAGTTCTCTTCTTGGATGGGTGGTGATCGAGATGGTATGGTCTTTCTTTACAAGTAGCATCGTCTTTTTTTCTTCTTCTTTGGTTCTCTCTCTTTGAAAGTCAGATCAAGCACATATTAAAAGGAAACAACGCCGGTACAAGCGGAACTTATGGTTGGTTAAGATGGTTCAGTTTATTGAAATTCTCAAAAGGTCAATGAGCTCGGTTGTATCCTTATATAAATCAATGGCTCATATGTTGCAAATCTAACCTTTGAGGAACAAAGAGACGATGTTTGTTTATTTAAAGTTTTATCAACTCATTAACGATTTCATATAATCTGGAACATCATAACTAGATGGTAAAATGGCACTTTTAAAGCTTTACAGTATGCATTAGGTTAGAGCAGTAGAAGCGTTTTGCTTCTGATTCTCGAGTGACATGAGAAAATATCCTCCCTAAAGCTTAATATAATTGCATGCCAAGTTTTAAATAAGGTTTGAATGCTTTTGTAAAGGAACCTACAATTTTTGATTTGCATGCAGGTAACCCTAGAGTAACTCCCGAAGTGACAAGAGATGTGTGCTTATTGGCTCGAATGATGGCTGCAAAACTGTATTTCTCTCAGATTGAGGATCTTATGTTTGAGGTGACAAATTGGTTACTGGTTGTTGTTGCTTGCACTTTGCCCCTGATCCGGTGGCAGTGACTTGACTAACAATTTTCATCTTGCCTCGTTTTATTTGCCTCAGCTGTCAATGTGGCGATGCAATGATGAGCTCCGTGCGCGTGCAGAAGAACTTCATAGGACTTCCAAAAGAGATGCAAAGCACTACATTGGTATTTGCCTCCGTTCTTTGTTCTGCTTCCAGACTTGTTTACTGAAAAGTGTATCGGAGCTCACATATTATTCTCTTCCGCCTACCTTGCCTTTCTCCTTTTATGATTATTGTTGCTAATATTCTGTAGTCTCTTTCCCTCCTACCCTTCAACTTAGTCTGATCTTCTTGCTTAATCTACTAATACAGAATTTTGGAAGCAAATTCCATCAAATGAGCCCTACCGTGTGCTTCTTGCTGATGTGAGAGATAAGTTATATAATACACGGGAACGAGCTCGTCAGTTACTAGCTAATGGGTTGTCTGATATTCCTGAGGAGGCCACATTCACAAATATTGAACAGGTGTCCTTTAGAAACTCTTGTTAGTTCTGTTTACCTCTTCAATAATCTAGAACTTGTTAGCTCGATTTCCAAATTTGCTAATGCTATGTCAAAAAAATTTACTAATGCTGAATAGATTCTTTTCTATTTCCAATATGGCGTCAATGATATTTCATATCGGGTTCTATGGGTGAATTTTAATTATTTTTGTTTGAAAGTGGATTTGGCTCTCTAAGTAGAGAAAATTAAGTGTGGGGTGACAAATAAGTTTTAAAATTAAAATTGGTAACAACTTTGACCAACTCAAGTCAAATTCTTTTTAATTAGTGATTAAAGTAAATTGGAGTGTAAATGTAACTTTTTAAACTCTATAAACTTTTCAAAAATCGTCCAACTCCAAATTTCAAATTTTAGAATTCCCCCTTTTCTTATCTTTCAATCTTTTTTTCTTCTTTCTCCTTTCAAATTTCTTTCTCCCCATCTTCTTCTTCTTATTTTTTCTCTCTTTCTAGATTTTCGTCTTCTTCCATCTTCTCTTCTTCTTTTTCTTCCTCTTTTCATTTCGTTTTTCTTCCTTTTTAAATTTTTATGGACTATTTTTTTAAAAGAAATTTGAGAAGTTTAAAAAGAATTTTTTTTATTTCTTTTAAAAATGAATGAAGAAATAATTCAGCAAATTCAACAACTACGAGAGTTGCTTCAACAACTATCATAGTTGCTACAACAGTTACGGTAATTGTTGCAACAACTACTATTAGTTGTTGTGTTATAGCAATTATTGAAGTTGCTGCAGCAACTTCGACTGTTGCTGCAGCAACTTCGATACTTAATTTCTGAAAAAAAAATGTGATTAGAGGAGGAGCCCACGAAAAAGTGATATTTATGATAAAAAGGGAGGTGGTGGTGTTGGTGGTGACGCCGAATGAGAAGATGACATTAGTTGTGGTGTTGATAACGACGGTGGTGGAGGAGAAAGAAGAAAAATAGGCGATAGTTATGTAAAGAGAGGAAATAATGGTGAATCTGGAAGAGGTGACAATGGTAGTGATAGTGATAGTGGAGGAAGAAGAGGTGCCGGCGGCGGCGACAACAAAAAGGGTGTGGAGGAGGAGTGGTGGTGATGGTGTAGGGATCTTTATGTAAATATTGTGTAGGGATCTGTGTGTAAATAATAAAACTTGAGGGTTTTAAAATTAGTGTCATTAATACTAATCTTAAAATTGTCACCTCTACTCAATATTTAACACTTGTGTCATTCTTTTTTAGTTTTGAAACTTTTTTGTCACGCTTAATTAATTTGCCCGTCTAAGTAGCAAAGCTCTACAGTCTGTCACTAAATGGTGAAAGGCAGAAGAGTTTCTGTAAGATAATAAGAAAACGAACTCGAGTGAGCGTTTGAAATATTTATTTGACAATATTCATCTTGCTTTTAATCAAAGTTCTGGCATACTACTGCACCAAATTTTGTGAGGTAAGTTGTACAGGTTATTTTGGAATTTTGTCTATCAACCAAAATAGCATGGTTCTCATTTCTCAAATGTTTAGACATATTTCATGGCTTTCTGTTTTGCTAATACGCATGTCAATTTTTGTATGATTTGAATATGTGAACAAGATGGTTGTTCTTGTCCTGCAGTTTCTGGAACCTCTGGAGCTGTGTTATAGATCTCTATGCGCTTGCGGTGACAGACCAATTGCAGATGGCAGCCTTCTTGATTTTCTAAGGCAAGTTTCCACCTTTGGTCTCTCGCTTGTGAGACTTGATATCCGGCAAGAGTCAGATAGGCACACCGACGTTCTAGATGCTATAACAAGGCACCTGGGTATTGGCTCCTATAAAGAATGGTCTGAAGAGAAGAAACAGGAATGGCTCTTATCTGAACTAAGTGGCAAGCGTCCACTTTTTGGGCCTGATCTCCCTAAAACTGATGAAATCGCTGATGTTCTGGATACCTTTCATGTCATCTCTGAACTTCCTGCTGATAATTTCGGTGCTTATATAATTTCGATGGCCACGGCACCCTCTGATGTGCTTGCCGTTGAGCTTTTGCAGCGTGAGTGTCATGTAAAAAGTCCATTGCGGGTTGTTCCGTTGTTTGAAAAGCTTGCTGATCTTGAATCTGCACCTGCTGCTGTTGCTCGGCTGTTCTCCATAGATTGGTACAGAAACCGTATCAATGGGAAACAAGAAGTTATGATTGGGTATTCTGATTCAGGTAAGGATGCTGGCCGACTATCTGCAGCTTGGCAATTGTACAAGGCTCAAGAGGAACTTGTAAAGGTGGCAAAAGAATTTGGAGTAAAGTTAACAATGTTCCATGGCCGAGGAGGGACTGTTGGTCGAGGAGGGGGTCCCACCCACCTTGCTATTTTATCACAACCCCCCGACACAGTCCATGGTTCACTTCGTGTGACTGTTCAAGGTGAAGTTATTGAACAGTCATTTGGGGAGGAACACCTGTGCTTTAGAACTCTTCAGCGTTTCACTGCTGCTACACTTGAGCATGGAATGAATCCCCCTGTGGCTCCAAAGCCAGAGTGGCGTGCCCTATTGGATGAGATGTCTGTTGTTGCTACCAAAGAGTATCGGTCTTTAGTGTTCCAGGATCCACGATTTGTTGAATACTTCCGCCTTGTAAGTATATTCGAGTTACTTCAAAAGTTGATTTGAACTGCGTTTAGATGATTCTTAATGGATCATTTAAAAAGATGTAAAAGAAAAAAAAGAACATTCAGAAACCAAAATATACAAAATGTTGAAGGACATTAACAATTTTTTTTCTAATAGGTGAAAGCACAGTTTCTAATAATCAGTCAAAACTATAGCATGGATAGAATTTACCTCTCAGACATTGATGACTTATTTGCCTTCAGTCTGATGCCTATGAAACTTACCTTTTTTTTTCTGTTTGTCGAAAATGCAGGCAACCCCGGAACTAGAATATGGTCGCATGAATATTGGAAGTCGCCCGGCCAAAAGGAAGCCAAGTGGTGGCATTGAATCTCTTCGAGCTATTCCATGGATCTTTGCATGGACCCAGACGAGGTTTCATCTCCCAGTCTGGCTTGGCTTTGGGGCTGCATTCAAGCATGTTATTGAGAAGGATATAAGAAATCTGCAAATGCTCAAGGATATGTACAATGGATGGCCTTTCTTTAGAGTGACACTTGACTTGATTGAAATGGTGTTTGCTAAGGGAGACCCTGGTATTGCTGCATTGTACGATAAGCTTTTGGTATCAGAAGATCTGTGGCCGCTTGGAGAGCGCTTGAGATCCAAATATGAAGAAACAAAAGGCTATCTCCTTCAGGTACAGAAATTGATACTATTATTTTACTACCATCATGTTCTTATCACCAGAAAGTTCACATCTTTAAGGGCAGCCTGGTGCACTAAGCCCGGACCAGAAGGGTTTATAGTGCATAGCCTACCCTGCATTTTGGAATAGGCTCTTTTCACAGCTGGAACCCTTGACCTCCTGGTCAAATGACAACAACTTAACCAGTTATTCCAAAGTTCACATGTTTGGATTCTTGAAATATCTTACTTCTAATCATGCTGCTTTTTGTTTTAGGTTGCTGGGCACAAGGATCTTTTGGAAGGAGATCCATACTTGAGGCAAAGGCTCAAACTTCGTGATTCTTACATTACGACCCTCAATGTTTGCCAAGCATACACATTGAAGAGAATTCGCGACCCCAGCTACAATGTGAAGGTCGGGCCGCATCTAGACAAGGAAATCATGGAATCAAGCAAACCAGCAGCTGAATTAGTGAAGCTGAATCCTATGAGTGAGTATGCTCCTGGCTTAGAAGACACCCTCATCTTGACAATGAAAGGTATTGCTGCTGGTATGCAGAACACTGGTTAAGTCTAAGTCTATTATATACGTACGTGGAATAAGTGATGTTGTCTTAACTCATAACTATGTATGTTAAAGAACAATAACTATTTCTGTTCTTGAATATGATGCATGGGGCGTAAAAAAAGAACAAGTGGAAAGTAATTCGAATGTGTTTTTTTCTTTTGGTAAAGGTAATTGGAATGTTGTGTTACTTCTTTTCCTAGCTAGCTTACTGCAATATAAGCCCCAGTCAATCAAGGATGGTAGAATATCAGAAAAGTGTTCTCTTTTAAAATAACAATCAAGGATGGTATAATATTACAAAAGTGTTCTCTTTTAAAATAACAATTGACAAAAATATATTTAAGGTCGTTTGGCTTTAGGCCACACATTTCAATGAGCCGCTACAGAAGTCATGTATAAAAAAGTACAGTTACAACTTACAATAGTATAAGACATTTTCACCCTATGCACTGGATCCATGTTATTATTCTTGCATTACAATTTATGCACTAAATATGTTCTTGCGCAAAAACACATTTTTGACTAAAGAAAGAAGGTTGACTCTTCGACAATGCGAAGGGCTGCAAGATGGTTACCCGCATATTGGAAGCTTTAGTGTATTGGATTGCTTTTTTCTTTTCTTTTTACTTGTGAGCAAATCAAACTTTAAAAGGCGGTATAAGTCGGGCAAATTAAATTGATTACTAGCAACAAGTAAATGGGATTTTACATACAAAACTGTGTTTGGTTTCCAAAGATGCTAATTACCAACACTAAAAAGTACTTCAAAGAAGAGCAGCGCAGTACACACAGCTTTCAGCATGGGATTCCCAAAGAAAACAAGATCATATTTTCTGCTCCAAAAACATATAAATGTAACTATGGAAAAAGTAACTCACAATTAGGTTATTTATTTATCTACTGGAGGTCCATGTGGGGCATATATAAAACTAATAGGATTTGGTTTGTATTAAAAGGGGTGACACAATAGAAACTCTTGAGAATCGTTCATTAACAGGAAGAATTTACACTTCCAATTGATAGTCAAAATATCTCGATTTTTTTTCTGGAGAAAACTATTCGTAAGCCTTCAACAGGATAAGAAACTTGAGAAGGATCAATGAAACTTAGAGCAAGATTTAGTAAAGATCTGGTAGATGGAAGAACTCAAGTTATAAACATTTGACTTCCTCAATTGAGAAGTAAACCAGTATCCATGTTGTAGCTCGTCTTTCGAATCCAACATCTTCCTGAACATTTTTTTTTACCTCTGCAACAAGAACTATGGAGTGTGAGTGCACATAAAAAAATGACATGATTTTTCATTATTCATTGTGACTAATCAAGTCCTATACTAAGATGGAACATGAAGATTTACACATATTTATTCAATGTAAGATTCATGGTAACTTGAAATGAATATAAAAGTTGTAGATGGGAGCGCTGACTCGAAGCATACCTACTATTTTCATCAGAGGTTGATGCAAAATCATAAAATGTAGAGAGCTAAGCTTGTGTCTTATTTCCAATAATTGATACACCTTCCTCGATTGCTTGGACAAAAGTTGCGATTTTGTAAGTGAAAAATCCGACCAGCATGGGTATCAACTCGAGGTGCATGAATCCATACTCTGGGACTAGGATCCTGGAAAAGAAACCAATAAAGCAAATTGAAAGCTGAGGCAATCTAAAAGCATTAATACTTGCCCTCGCAGAATGAACCAGAGGAAGTCGCTACTTCTAAGCTTGCTAAACCAAAAGCTGGGATCCCCAACTTGAAAATAAGGTTAAGAGAGGAAGTTGAAGTCCCTTAAAACAGCCCCAACTTCTTTGGCCATGCGAATGCAGATAAAACTTATACTACCAATTGCAATTTTCAGAAAATAAACAAGAGGTTCTAAGAAGTTTGCACTGAATCAAGAAGAGGGGTTTTGTTTAACATTTAGTTTTGATCCATATACATTTATGGACAATATGGTAATAGCGGTAGATCTTACCCGTTCCACCGGTTAAAAATCATGACCAGAGCAACAGGAACCAATAGCCTTGGCTGCCCAACAGCCCCCCTGCAAGTAAAAGCCTCTGGTAAGATTACCAATCAGAGCTCAAAACAGTCAGTCTTAGGGATATAGGCTATAGCTACTCTTCTTAGTCTCAAAACCAACGTCATTTGTCATGCAAGCATTTGATTTCTATTTACGACTGTCGCTTGATAACTTCCAATCCTGGAATGATGATGAAACTGGCAATTCGCATAGAACCACTATTTGAGTGATCTCGTACTACTCCAATTCAAGATTATGGATATCGATTTAACTGTGACAAAGTGGTAATAGATGCTCCATGAACATTTTTCCAAAACAAATTTGGACTGTAGGATTGTACAACAACAACAACAACAACAAACCCAGTGTATTCCCACCTAGTGGGGTCTGGGGGGGTAAGATGTACGCAGTCCATACCTCTACCTCTAAGGAAGTAGAAAGGCTGTTTCCGATAGACCCCCGGCTCAAGACACGAGATACCACACAAATACATAGTAAAGCACAGAATAAGATTTCATAACATAAATACGGCACCCATAAGTAAAATGTAGCACATGCAAAATGTATAAGGAAATTGGGCTTCCTATTTTCCACTCTTTGAAGTGAAAACAAAGAAAGAAAGAAGAAAACAAATAATTACTGCACAAAGGTTTATTTTTCATTAATTTGAAGTGGTGCTTAAATACTAAAAAAATCCAATAACTAAAGCCTATAATTAAGCCACTATTTTGTACATGATTTCATGATCAACAATATCCAAAACTACACCACTAACATATAAAAATCAACCACTAAACTAAGTTGAGAACAAGGTTAAAAAAGTTGGATAATGTTCAACAATTGCTCCTACTTTTACTACAGTAACTGAGGCAATAATCAAGACTCCTCCTTGCTTCAGTTGCTGCAAATTCTAAGTCTTTCGCTGAGAAATTCAAATCTGCTCTTTGACAAGGCTTTGGTAAACATATCTGTCTGTTGAAGATCCATCTTGCAGTATTTTTTTCCCATCCGGTGTCCGGTAACCAAATTAGAGTCCGACTAATCTGGATTCGCGCCTCGTAGGGCTCCATTCAGGGGGAAGCGTTCCCTTTGAGTGACGGAGTTCGGTGAGGACCAGTCAGATCTGTGTGGATTAGTTTTAGCTTTTCAGTGGCTCTCCAGGTTGCTTTCTTGAAAGAAAGTCTTGCTTGCTTGTCAAATTGACAAGTTCTGTAATCTGGTATTTCGGCTTCAAGATTAGGCAGCCCTCGAACCAGATCTTTCTTTTGTGAGTTAATTACAGCAGCATGGTTGAAATGTCCGAGTCTTTTGTGCTGATCTTAGTTGCAGAATAAGATTTTTGCTCATGATCTAAAAGATCCAATATAAAGCTCCTTCCCTTCATCATTACCTTGAATAAGTTTCTGCCATCTTCATCCTTGATTTGACAGTAATTGGATTCAAAACGAAGTTTGAACCATTCTTAAGCATCTGGTCAACACTTAACAGACTATGACTAATATTAGGTACAAAAAACACATCTTTGATTAGTTTTGTACCTGAGGAGCATTTCATTTCCACAGTACCTTTGCCTTTAGCAGAAATATAATCTCCATAACCAACTTATACTTTGGAAATTACTGAAGTATCCAACTCCTTGAAGAGATCGCGATCAAATGTCATGTGGTTTGTGCAGCCACTATCAATAAGCCACTTGTCACTCGAGCAGCTAGTTGCCAAACATGTCGCTACAAAGAGTTGCTCTTCATCTTCCTGATTAGCTACCTGTGCAACATTAGTTTGCTGAGTGTTGTTCTTGCAAACCTAACCTTCTGATGATGTCCCATCTGCTGACATTCCTCACCCTGTTGGTCTGGCCTTCTCCAGCATTTGAATGGTGGATGACCCTTTTTTCCATAATGCCTGCAAGGAGGAAAATCATGTTTCTCTCCCCTATGGATCCCAGGTGAATGAGAACCTGAGTTTCCCTTGTTGTTCCACTTCTTCTTATCTTGGTCTCTTGGTTTGATTGAACTTTTGCAGGTAGTGCACCCTCAACAGATCCTTTAGACCTCATAAGTCTACTCTAGTCTTGTGCCTTTAAAGCATTCAATAGTTCTGCCAAACTAATCTGTGACAAATCCTTAGAATTTTCTAAATCGGAAATAGTTGTTTCAAACCATTCGAGGACTGTTACTAGAATTTTTTGAACCAATCTAGAATCAGGAAATGCAGAGCCAAGTAATCTTACATTGTTGGCAATGTTGAGTAATCTATTAGAATACTCTTTGATTGTCTCTGAATCCTTCATCTTCTGAAGTTCGAATTCTCGAATCAGGTTAAGAGTACGCATACCTTTGATCCGTTCATTTCCTTAATATTCTTTCTTTAGGAAATTCCAGAACTCACAAGCTGATTTCAATGTCATAATCCTGACAAAGATTTCAGATGAGACTGCAACGAATAACGTTGCTCTAGCCTTTGATTTTCTTGTTTTCTTTTCCTTGTGATTCCTCATCTGCACTATCGTTTGCCTCTATATATGCCTCCATTTTTGCTGCCCAGATAAGATAGCCTTCACCTTTGAAGACAGGTGGTGCTAGTGTAGTGAAAAGAGCCTCTGAATCCATAGGAGAAAAAAACAAGGAGAGAAAGATATATTTTCCTCAAATGCAGGTCCCTTTAGAAGAGAGCTCTTGATACCAATTTGTTGGAGTTGTAAGGTTAACTTCAACTCTTTGAAGTGAAAACAAAGAAAGAAAGAAAGAAGAGAACAAATAATTTACTGCACAAAGGTTTATTTTTCATTAATCTGAAGTGGTGCTTAAATACTAAAAAAATGCAATAACTAAAGCCTATAATTAAGCCACTACTTTGTACATGATTTTATGATCAGCAATATCCAAAACAGCTACACCACTAACATCTAAAAATCAGCCACTAAACTAAGTTGAGCACATGGCTAAAAAAGCTGGATAACGTCCAACAATTGCTCCTACTTTTACTGCAGTAACTGAGGCAATAATCAACACCTTCAACCCAAGTGCCACATACATGTAACACAAAGAAACAGAAGCTGCTAAGGTTTGGGATAATACAATAGAAACCCCTTTGTACATCTTGGCACCTTCTTAATGCTATATTAAATTACTAACAAAAAGAATACACTTGTCTTTCTCTGACTAAGTTCTTTTCCTTGTTAAATCTTTGCATATTGATTTATGACCGGCTGACCTAGATTAGTTTCTTCAGCTCTTCCAAGTAAATTTGTATTGTAAAATTACAGCCTATTTTGAACCACCACCCAAACGCGGGGGGATAGTACTATTTTGAACCACCACCCAAATGCGGGGGATAGTACCATGGTGTACACTGTGCAGAAGTATTCAAAAATGATACAGTTCCGTTAAGGATCAAGATATTTCTGGTGGTTTCCTGACCTATCAGTGCACAAAACAATTCTAAGAGCGAAACAGTTTCACTCCAGTCCTTCGTAGTATTTATTTTTTGACTTTCTCTTTTTCATCCTCTCATACATTTTATCTTTCATGCCCCAACAGCTTACAAAGGAGAGAAGGTTGCAAGGAAAGGAACAGGAACCAGATCGCACAAAACAAACAGACATAGAATTCGCTTTTTCGTCTTTACCCTCGAGTCAGGACTCTTATGATGTCCTTTATTACAAGGGTATTCTTAACATGCTGATCGAGCAGGACACTCATTTGCCTGCTGACAACAAACAAGTCATGAAGTAGAAATAATGAATATTTCAGTTTCTTAACCAAAATCACCAAAACGTGGAACTTCCTTTTGGAAATCATGAAAAAATGGCATAAAGCCAAATAAAATACAAGAAACATGCAGAGAGGGAGCCATTGGCTAAAGATCTAGAAACATCAAAAGCGTACTTGATAAGTGCTCTGGGTCCATCTGACCGCATAGAATCCACACTATTTCCAAGCATACGCATGTACATCAAAGAACCAATCAACCCTGCACCGTAACTGCAAGAATGAAAAATACAACAGTTCATTAACACCACAATTTTGTGCATGTGTAACATCACCAGATTCAGAAAAGCTGAAGATTCCTTGCATTAAGTATATCTAAGCAAAGAGAAGCTAAAAAACATCCAGGACAGATAGAGGACATTGAAAGGACACTACCGGATTAAGATATTTCAGTCAAAGAAGCTTCCATACATTTCATCAGTTATCACGAACGTCAATTTCAGAGAAATAAGCAAATTAAGACTCCCTCCATCCAAAATTTTACCAAACTGACAACCTTAAGAGACCAATATACTAATTGGAGGAACAATTTGCAATAAATAAGGGCAATGTCCCAACACAATAATAGCAAGTCAAACATGAGTAAAGTAGACACCTAAAGCAATTAAAGCATATAGCCATGTAGAAAGTTCTATATTGGATTACCTTGCTGCTATTTCAGGAGAATAAGAAATATAAGCTGAAATCACACCAACACCACCAATCCCAACAGTGAGGAACAGCAATTTATTTTTCAACTGAAAGAAGAGAAAAATGAAACGATCAAGACGGTGAACTGAAAAGTCAACATATCTCAACAAAGAATGATTTATGCGGAATAAACGCAAACAAGGACCTTAAGATACTGTTCCCTTGACTGAGCAGCCATAACCTGTGGATCCCCTTGAGGGCGTTTTAATTCCCTTAACATCACGTCCTGTGTGATAAAAAATTTCAGAATTACAACTTAGAGAAGCATATTTCTCTATCTTATTAGTTAGAGACAAGGTGAGCAAAGATGTATTATGAACCAAGTTTCAAGCAATGCACTAATTGCAAGTTGATGACATACACTGCCCCCAGTTGCAGCCTTGGCAGCTTTGCCCCACTTCTCCTGCTCGCGTCGTGTTGGTGCTGGTCGCCATTTTGGAGATGCAGAAAAACGAGCCTGAAAATCAGTTTATTTTTCAACAATGGTAGTAGAAGAGGCTAATGCTTCAAGATTCTGAAGGCAAGTTCTTTAAAGTTACTACATACTTGAGTATTTTCCACTTCTGGTTCTAGAGCAGGTTCTGAAGGGGCCGTGAGCTCCTTGGTCAAGTCAACTTCCAAACTACATTCTCCATATGCGATTATATTAGGAAGAACGCATAATTTCTAAATATCTAGAAAGAAAGTAAGAAAAAATTGCACCTGTTAAGACTCATGACTCTGTTTAAGCTAAGAAATCCTGATGTCTCTTCCTGTTGAGATATCAGGTCACAAGAATGTTGGCAATCATTGTAAAAAAAAATATACCAGTATTAAGCAACATGCATATGTTTTCACTACCATATAATACAACAGCAACTACTTTTGTTCTTCATACTAGAGAACTACACAAATAAGACACATTCCTGTCCAAGTAAGTTCCTATACCATCAGCTCCAATTTATGCGACCCTATTTCCTTTTTAGTCCATTCCAAAAAGAATGACTTCTTTCTAAATTTAGAAATAATTTAACTTAAAACTTCTTATTTCACCCTTAATGATAAACATTTTTAGCCACATAAATGTTAATTATGATATATTTCAAAAATCTATTAGTCAGACATAAGTTATGGCATATTTAAGACCACAAGTTACAGATGTCCATTCATTTCTTTAACTCCGTGACCGTGCCTAGTCAAATAGGTTCACAAAAGAGTTGATTATAAAAAGAGCTAGAGGAAACCATCAAAATGACTAAGATTGTTAATTGCCCAACATGAAAACCAGGATATGCACGCACCCAATTGTGTGGCCTAGTGATCAATAAAGTGTGTCGCGAGCCATGCGGTTTCAAGTTCAAATCCCAAAAGAGACAAAAATAGCCTTGGTGGACAGAGTTACGTGGTACATGTTAACGGGAGGTGGAAGGTATCACATGGAATTAGTCAAGGTGTGCAAAAGCTGACCCCGACACCACGGCTGTTTAAAAAAAAAAGGATATACACCAATAAAGAGAAGCCTATCAATTAAAGATAGATTTCATCACACAACAACACAATAGAGAAACGAACCAACAATTCAAAAGTTGCTAGAACAATTGGTAAAGCTAATTTGCCACAACACTTCAAATTCAGGAAAAGATAAAATCTTTTGTGAAAAAAGCATGCCATAAGTTCTGAACTAAAATAGCTTCAAAGATGAACATATAGTCATTTCCCAAAACATTGAATTTATTATATACAAAAGGCGAGGTAGTAAAATTCTCATTCTATTTATTGCTCGTTAAGGGATGTGCTAAGTCAATACTGGACAAGTAATCATGAACGGAGGATAGAACCAACAATTCAAAAGTTGCCACAACAGTTAGTAAAGCTAATTTGCCACAACACTTCAAATTCTATAAAAGACAATCCTTTGTGATAAAAGCATGTCATAAGTGATTGTTGCGTGTTCGAACAAAAGTCTCACATTGGTAACTGAAAAGACTGACAGTCTTTACACAGAACAGACAATATCACAACATGTAAGAGTATCTTTGAGTTGTCTGAGCACAACAGTAATGAACACACAGTGAGGACAATTGGTTAAAGATTATACCTTTACAGAAGGAGCATTTTCTTGAGGATCTTGAACATACTTCTTCATGCGCCCCATAAATTCTGTATTCCATATAAACTCATCAGAGGTAAGAGGATCCACATCTTCACCCCAGTACTTCCTCAGCTTAGTGGTGGTGTTAATGGGTGGGTCCCCACTTGACAATTTCACAGGTTTCTGCTTGGATTGTGTTGGAATTGACAATGGGGTTGAGTTATTTGAAGAATCTTGAGATATTGGAGTGGCTGTTGAGGTCACCGAGAGGTAACAGTAGTTTAGCACTGACATTTTTGTTCAATCTTTGGGGTGATAGAGTTATGGGGTTGCCAACTTTCTTGATTTTATAGAGGAAAAATGTACACATCTTTGTGCCAGTTGCTAAATGATAGGGGGTGGACCTGGTTAATGATAACATTTGCTTCCTTTTGATTGTTTGGCTATGAGAAAGTTTGATTGGATATTTATGATAAAAGTTACTCCTAATAAAAAGCATAATACATGGACAAACATTTAAACTTGATCTTAATCGATAAGTAAACACTCTAAGTTTGAGAGTGGAAATCTAAATACTTCTAACTTGATCTTAGCTGACAACTAAGCGATCCAACTCATCTTAATTATGTCTCATGGACATTTGATGCTGATGTGACACGTTAACTTTGAAAATTATCTAGAGGATCATTTTGTAAGTCCGAGTATTCAACTGATATAGTGAAAGACGAGTTGATGTATCTCTACGTAGTGTTTACTTGTCGGCTAAGACCAACTTTAGGAATTTGCCTAAACTGTGTTTTGGGGGAAAGAGATTTGGATTATGAAAGGTAGAATTGGGTTTATGTATAAAAACATTATAAAATGGGATAATATTCATGAAAATACCTAAACTTTAACCAAATTTTTAGTGGAGCATATTGAATTTTGCGGGGGTCCTATTACCTCCCATATTTTTGTAATCGGAATTAATTCCCCCCGAACTTTTTTAAAGTGAAATTAATCCCCCAAAACGTATACCCAATTTTTTAGGTGGAATGTGTGGTACACGCGCTTTGTCTTCTCCATTTTATCACTTTTTAATATTTTTTCACCATCACAACCATATTAAAGATTCCACAACTCAAATTCATCCTACAAATCAAATTTTAAATAATTTCATTGAGTCAATTTCAAATTTCAAGTCCATTCTTATCACACAAGTTTTCAAATTCAATTTCTAGTTTCAAACTTTGAATTCCATTGAGTTTAATAAAAAAATTTCTTGCACATTGAATTTATATGAATTCACTTGAATTTCAGTTATGTATAAAAAAACATACATTGAATTTTCAATAATTGAATGAAATCTTCCATTAGTTTTGTTCATCCGGGTTCGCAAAAGTTTTCAAATTCCATTTTCAAATTACGCCAACTCAATTGAATCTTCCATCGAGTTTCAAATTCCAAGTCCATTCCAACTCAAATTTCTTGAAAACTTTCTTCAACAAACTTTCTTAAACTCAAAACCTCAAACTTTCTTCATTGAGTTTCCAGTTTCAATGACAGAATCTTCAAGAATGGAAACTAAAACGGAACGAAATGGACTGCAACAAATAGGAAGAAAAAACTGAAACATAAGGAGAAAGAAAGGAGAAAGGAGAAAAAGAATGAAAAACTTTAAATAACTAAAAATATAAAACTTTAAATAATTATAAAATTAAGGGGTTGTTTGGCAAAAAAAAAAATTTAAACGTTTTTAGCACTGTTCACACGTTTAATGCGCGTGACTAACACACAATGTGCCAAGTGACAGATATATGTCATTAAAATACGAAAAAAAAAATCTGGGGGTAATAAGACGGACAAAGTTCAATATGCTCCACTATAATCCAGTCAAACTTTAGGTATTTCCGTGGATATTATTTCTCATAAAATATAATGTGTTGAAGATTTAGAAAATCTTTCTTTTAAGAAAATTAGGTTCACAAATGTTTTAGCCAATATACCTAATTATCTTTGTTTATAAAGTACCAAATTGTGACCACAAATAGGAACTCCCTTGCAATTTTAACTAATAATATCATTAAATGGTTAGAAAATATGATTACTAATGCGTTTCGCATCCAATAGGACAAACAATGAAAATGATTTTCCTTTTGTCTTTTTGATTTGCATTCCAAGGGAAATATGTTCTACATAGGTACATAATACAACTTGAATGCCAGTACAAATCCTAATTTCTCTTAGAAATAATTAAACATGTCCCCCATTTTGATTTTGATTGGAAAAAGAGAAGCACATAAATTATAATCCTTGACAAAATAAAACTCAACAAAAGTACTACTACGAGAAGAGTCATGGGCTGATCTAGCCTTTTAATAGGGGTGCACGTACATTCATTAACTTTGAAAAAAGTTCTGTATACATATGTTTATATATCTTGAAGAACTAATATATATTTTAAAAAGACCTCTCAATCATATCTATTTGATCAGAGCAACTAGTTGGTGTGCTCCTTTTGTTATTTATGCCGAGTTCACCTCGGAGAGACAATTTCCGATAGGCCATTGGCTAAAAAACTAAAAAGCAAGGTAAGAAGAAAAAAAACTAATAGTAGAGATAGAACATGGATCGTATTGAATTACTGAAGGAACACCACAAGGTTTACTAAAATTGAACAGTTTTTTTTGGTACAAATTTCTGTCTGAATAATTTAAAGAAAATACTTATACCACATCAAACAAATGAACAACAATACTAAATCATAAAGCCCTCATCAATTGCCCTAAGATTTAAGCAACTACAACCAACAAAAGTAAAATTCAAGCCTGATCAATATGCTATGCCCTCAACGAAATTAAGAGGGCGTTTGGCCATGAAATTTTTTCCTACTTGTCAAGTTTAACTCTAGAAAACACGTTTAGCCGCAAAATTCCAAACTTTTCAAAAATTTGAAAAACAACAAAAAACATGTTTTCAGCTTTCTCACTCCAAATTACTCACAAAAATTCAAAAACAACTTCACAAATCCAATTTCCAAATATATATCATTTTTCAAATTGAAAACAAAAATTATTTTTTTTTCAATTTTCACAATGAAACATTGCCAAACACCCACTAAATTTCTATTGTCAAGAAAAGTATTTGCTTCTTCAAACACTAATTGCACCCTCTTTTGAACGAATCCATTTTCCATCAACCCAATCTTGATGAACTCTCAAATCACTAATACCATAACCGCATTCATCTCCACTTAATTCAAAGTATACAAAGTACGTAGCACCAATTTTACCAGTAATTTTTCCAACCCACCATCCATCATTACTATAAGCATCTACTCGATCATGCACGTCGAATCTACTCACTGGAATCTCCGGTGGCACGGGCCGGAGTTCATCAAGGGTAACAAACTCAGTCAAGGGACCAGAATGATCATCTCTCATTAGGGTTTTATACTGTACTATGTAATCTTTCTTGAGTGGTTGACACACCACAATTGCTTCATAATATGAACCAACAAATCCTTCATCTTTGCTTGCTACTTCAACAACATCACCCCTCTTGAACCCCATAAGGAAAAAGGGCTGTCCGGTGACTAAAACTTCAGCTATGTGCGGGCGAGTAAGGACTGAACCACAAGAGTTTATTAAGATAGAAAGGATTTTGGGGTGATTCTTGAATGGCAAGTAAATATTTTTTGCTGTTGGTTACGTGATTGTAGTGAGATTGACTTTAAAAGTTTTTGATTTTTTCCTCCTATAGATGAGTTGGGCATTCAATATATAAACAGGTGTATAATAGCGAATTCAAATTTAGTTGAACCCTAAGTCCCTAATGCTAATACATGTGCCCAATTTAGGCAGATTCTAATGCAAATATACATACAAGTGCCTCACGGTAAAAACTTACACGCATCCGGTGTATACATCAAATTAATATTTTTTTTACCATGATTATGTAATTAAATTAAGTAAAATATATATTGATTAATCATGGTTAAGTAACATAAACTTTAAATTCAAACACAAGACATGCATGTATTGGCTTGATATATACACCGAGTGCGTGTAAGTTTTACCCAGTGCCCCCACATAGGTATAGAACACCAACCCTAATATGGATATGTTGCACAATTTTTGATAAAAGGTTAATTATAAGTGTAATTTGAATCATGATTCCCTAATTAATTCTTTAGTTTTTATCTATTTTCTTGCCTCTTGTAGAATAATTAATGCTAAAGGTAAAGTAACAAAAATAATTAATTCTTTTGATTTTTTTAAATTTAGGAACAATTATTTTTAATAAACATGACAATTAGAAAAGAACGAGGATAGTAGTATGATGATGTTTATTAATTCCCAGATGGTCTTTAAAAAGAATTACTCCCTCCATTTTCTTTTTATATGTTTATATTTCTTTTTAAATACTCCTTTAATCTTTAAGAATAATTTGGTCAATATCCTCTTATTATATTCTTATTCAAATTACTAAGACCATTAATTGAGATTTTTTTTTCAATGCATTTAATTACTACAATTTAGAAAGCGGTACATAATTAATTAAGGATATATTGATAAAATTATTTTTAATTTTCTAAAATTAAGGACTTTATTAAATAGTGTGCCTAAGCCCAAAAAAGCAAACAAAAAGTAACGAAGGGGGTATTATATTTTTCTATTGGGAAAAAGACATCATTTACATTCCAAACTATACAAGAAAAGTCGAAACCACATCTAAACTATACTAGTGACCTATTACACACCTAAACAATAAAAAAATGATACTTTTTACATCCTGTAAAGCATTATACCACTTGCATGTGGTGTGGTGTTGCACACGCACCTGCCACGTCAATATAATACGAAAAAAATAATAAATTTATTATTTTCATTATTTTTTTTTAAATTTAAACATATGCACACACATACCACTTTTTTTTTTTTTTTTTTACTTAAATGGCCAACCTGCCATTATTATTTCAGAAAATGACCACTCGACTGTTGACCTTTATGCTTCAGTGTAATGACCAACGACATTTTCTTACTTTTTCTATTTGTTTTTCAGCTATAATTTTTTATTTTTTCAAAAATAATGTGGTGTCAAGCTCCATATTTGAATGGATTAATAGTTAACAGACAGAGAGGAGAAAATAGACGGTGAGTCCGACTTTTTCGACGAGAACTCACCGGAAAACGTCCTTGCTACAGAATTCTCGACCTATCCTTCGATATTCATCACCGTTTGAGTTCGTCGGAATGCCGGCAAATTGAAAACAACAAATTCAATTTGGATTCCAATTTTAGATTTTGTATTTTTTTTTTAATATAAAATTTGGTTTTGCCCGTTTAAAATTAATTACAATTTAATTTTGTTCATTGTGAAATTGACATCTAATCGATGAAGGTGAAGGATGGAGTGTGAAGAAATTGTGTTATTTGGGTATGGGGTTGGGGTTTGGGGGTGGGGGTGATGAAGAAGAAGGTGGTTTAGGGGTGGGGGAGGAATTTTTTTATTTTGGCGTTAATTTTGCTACCAGACACGCTATATTTTATTTAAATAATTATGATTTTTTTACGTCAGATCTAGGGGTAAAAAGTATCACTTTTTTATAGTTTAGGTGTGTAATAGGTCACTGGTATAGTTTAGGTGTGACTTCAACTTTTCTTGTATAGTTTGCGGTGGAAACGAAGCCTTTTCCCTTTCCTATTTGTCCACCATGACTACTTCGGATTTCAACCCGTGTTAAAAGACTCATCATAAATAGATGTGTGGTGGTCTCCAGTCTCCTGTTAGTTTTTAAAGTTGAATTAAGCACAAAATATATTTCTTTACATGTCATATTAAATTATCGACATTCCGATGCCCAATAATCTCACATTAAAGGAAAAAAGTATAAGTAGTCTCCTTATATAGTTTTGAACAATCCTTAAGTTGAATAGTTGAAGTTAGTAGGTACTTCATTTCTATTTACTTTAGCACCTTATTAAATTGCACAGTTCTTAAGAAAATTATTAACTAAAAGTATTTCATCCATTTGTTTTTATTTGCTCCCTTTGGGGTGTGCTTATATTCCTAAATACTTGTTTGGAGGGTAAACCGCATGAATTCTACTGTTTTGTTCTTTTTCAGAGTGTGTTTAGTCCGACGAAAGTCATTTCTTATGAAAAATGTTACTATCAACTATTTGGCTAATACAAATGTTTTCCCAAGAAAATAATTATATAAGCAGATAAGAGAGTGTTTTGACTAATAACAAGAGTTAATGGTCCAAAACATACCTAAGCTATCACTTTTTAGCTAGTTTCATACCCCAATTATCCATTGATTACTCTACATACTTTACTCCTTTTGTATTAAAACACATCTCAATGCTGAACTGGCTAAATACTGTTCCCACTCTACAATAGACATGTGTCGATGTGTAGGCCAATTCAAAATTTGGGTTGGAACTTAAATACTTTAACCATTACAATGTATCTATAAGGATGCAACTCAAAAAAAGGTGATGGTTTAGGTGTATTTTTGATCATGAACTCTAATAACAATGTTATGATAGTTAGAGAAAGTAATACGAAGTTAAAAGTAGAAATCATTGTAAGTTAGCACTCTGTATATTGAGTTTATGTGTACTTAACTCGTTATTTTAGCTATTTTTACAATGTATCTGCAGGTTCTGGGACTTAAAAAACTGGAGTGTACCTGGAACTGTTGGAACAAGAAGAAAATTTGATGAGTAATATTTTCCCTTAAACAACAACATAGCCATGTTCTGCCGATGCATATAATTTATCATAATTTCTATATCGGTGTTCATAATTAGATGTTATGCAGGATTGAAGGTAATAGTTTTAAAGTTGTAGAAACTGAAGAACAGATAGAGCTCTCATTTACAAGGACATGGGATCCTTCACTTCAGGACGACCATTCCCCGTTAACAATAGACAAAAGGTTCAGGTTCTTCCTTTTGTGTAACTTTTTTATGCACATCCATATATCTCATGGTACACTTCCTTGTCTTGTAAGGAAGTCCCGGTCGAGATATTGGATAGGCAAGTTTGTAGATTGAGGACTAAGGATATAGCTTTGGTGAAGATGCTTTGGAGAAATCAAAAGATGGAAGAAGCTACTTGGGAAGCTGAGTGCACCAGCTGAATCTTGGAAAACATTCTAATTAAGTTTCCACTAACCCCTCGGGATTCATCTAGAATCCCGTGAATGAAAACGTAGAATTTTTTATGTAGCAGCATTGAGATATGGTAATTTTCAGGTTCATAATTCTTCGGGATTCGCCTGTTTTTTACTCTTATGCTATTGATGAACACAAAGAGGATATACCAGTATTCAACCTCAATGAAACAAGGATAGCTTTCATGCTCAGCATCGAAAAGTACTATGTCTCCCTCTGTATAAGAACTTTTTCAACCAAGAATTGGAACTTCTGGAAGCTTAATTTTTAATTTCTCACAAGAAAAAGGATGTGTCTTATGTAAAATCCACTTAGTTTTCTTTACAGATCTGCTGAATTAATGATGAAGTGATTTGCTTGTATCCAACTTTTAGGTTTCGGTACATGGCTATGGCAGATGATAGGGAAAGGCTAATGCCCCTTCCTGAAGATGGCGTACCTCTAAGAGGGAAGGAATTGGCATATACAGAAGCTGTGCTGCTTGTTGGTTGATCCTGTGGAGCCAGAATTTAAAGGAGAAATATATATAAAGCTCTCTGTCAGCGTGAAAACGTGCTTCTTCTTTGATATGTATAATCACTTGGTACGTAAGCCTCAACATCTGTGTTTGTTCCAATGAGTAGGTTGATGACAAGTATCAGTACTCGCGTGAGAACAAAGATAACAAAGTCCACGGCTTCATTTGCTTAGATCCTCCAGTGGGATTCTGGCAAATTATATGTATGTGTTAATTTAGATGCTCAAAGAAGTCGACTGTTGGGTGTTGGCCTAATAGTTTTCCAAGTTCAGAAGATTTTCCAAAAGCCGACCAACCAGGTGCCATCCGAGGTAAGATTAGTAGTCAATGACAGGTAGAGATTCAAAATTTTCCCTCTCCCTGGCTATTCAAAGAACATTTTCTCTATTTTCCAATCATGAAAAATGAAGGAATCGAATTACTACATGTTCACATGAAATTCAAGTTTTGTTCAATTTTGTATTGGTGGAAGGTATATAAGTAAGGAGTATTTATCTGCAAAGGGTGCTTTTGTGGGGATAACTCCACCTGGAGATGCTGGATCATTTCAAAGAGAATGCAAGGTAAGATGCAAGTTTCCAGTTAGCACTGCTACAACTCAGTCTCTGAAGCCACGAACGCCATTAAGATAACTACGTATAATGACAAGATGTAATATTTGCGCTTAACAAATACTGCATGTGCCGTTGTACATGATTTTATGACATAGAGTTAAATAAGAACAAACGCAAGAGTAAGTTACACTATATTTTACTCCTCAGGGCTGCCAATTCTGGACCAACTCAGATGATGAAGGCTATTTCTCAATCCAAAATGTTCGTCCTGGGGACTATAACCTCTATGCATGGGTACCTGGCTTCATTGGAGATTACAAATATGGCTTCAGCTTCTGATGTTGATATCGGTGAGCTTGTATACGAGCCTCTGAGGAGTGGTCCTACATTGTGGGAAATCGGTATCCCTGATTGTTCTGCTGCAGAATTCTAGTTCCTGACCCTAATCCACAATATATCAACAAACGTTTCATAAATCAACCAGCAAACAGGTTACTCTCCTAGCAACATTTTTAAAACTTCTTAATAGAATCTTTTCTTCCTAGTATGATTTTGATGATTTTACTTATGTATAATTCTATGGCAACATTTTTAAAACTTCTTAATAGAATCTTTTCTTCCTAGTCCAACAAATACATTTTATTAATTCGAGAGAAAACTAAATGAAGGCACAAGGGTAAATTACTTAGCTTCTTAATGGGTGTGAAACATAAAAAGGTGACATCTAATTAGAAAAGGAGAGAGTACAAGAAAATTAGGAAGTTACGGACAAATATAGACATGTTTAAATCTTGAAATTCAAAAAGTGCAACATAAATTGGGACAGAGGGAATATTCACTGTCAAAAAGCACACCACCAAATACTTATTTAGTCCATTTGTTCACTTATACTTGTCACGTGTCGCTTTCCGAGAGCTAAACTATATGACTTTCACTAACATTTTAAGATGTAATTTTTCATCATATTAATATGAGAATAATTGCAATTTATAGCAGAGTAACATGTAAGAAACAAAAATTTCCCAACTACGTGAAATGTGAAAACTTCAGTTATTACGTAGTAATTTTGAATCTTTTTCTATTGGAAAATAGTAATAAAATAAAACAATTATTTATTTCACCATTTTATTCCCATGAGAAATGTGATGGAAAAACAGGTTATTTTGTTTAGGTTTCACAATACCCACCGCCTTCACTCCCAATAAATCGATTTGATGCGATCGACAAATAAGTTGTGTTAAAAATCATTGACACTCCTATTTTGGCCATGGAGCAAAGCAGAGATTAACAGTTCAATATCACCCTTCTTGTAAAGGCAAGTCTCCACGGTTAATCTTTTATCCTATTAAGACCTCACTAGGATTATGCAATGTCTAAATTTATATAACAAATTTGTGCTAAAAATATGTAACATCTAGCCCTAACAGTAATTAGGATAATTCCGTTTTCCTCCCATTCATGCTATGGAGACGCATCAATGCTGCTCCGGTGATATAGTGATGGAGATCTTAACATATCTCCCTGCTAAGTCGCTCATGCGATTCAAGTGTGTGTTTTAAAGTTTTAAATACTCTGATAAATCACGGACTAGCCATTTGTCTAGGTTTTCTCTCAGACT
Organism: Capsicum baccatum var. pendulum; assembly: GCA_030864225.1. Lineage (NCBI taxonomy): Eukaryota > Viridiplantae > Streptophyta > Magnoliopsida > Solanales > Solanaceae > Capsicum > Capsicum baccatum. Next base: position 254,314,000 of record CM061556.1, read on the forward strand.
AGGCTTATGTCTTGCTTACTATAAGGGGATTTTTCAGCTGAAAAACTAATATCTTAGACCAAAGATCCTTTAGTTCAACTCTTCACATCATAAACAACTACCTTAAGAGTCAAGATACAAGTTTTAACTCAGTGAATATTGGTTGAGTATTTTTTTGGATCTTTATTATTGTTTGTGATCATAATCTGATATATGTATGTGACAAAGGATAAATTACATTTTCTGTGATGGCAAATCCTCAATCTTATAAATTATATCTGTAAGATTTATATTATCTACCTTTCTTAGTTTCATATCCAAAACTGTATTAGTAGACTTACTATGATATTGTTTGTATGGTGGAATTTCATTTAAAAAACCTCTAAGGCCTCAGCAGCTATTGCAACAGGCAAAACAAAGACATTTAATATTAAGCACAATACATAAACATGCCTTTTTAACCCCAACGCCGTCAGTAGAACAGAACTAAAATTAATGGGAAAATGAAAGTCAACAAAACTATCACCATATAAACTAACAATTTAGAATGCAGATTTAAACCCCTTAAACAAAAATTGGTGATTGACATCTTCAACAAATCTGTTGTCGGAGAGAAATGTCGGATTATTTGCCACAAGAATTGATGATTGACATCTTCGCAAGACTACCTATAAAGTCAATCCTTCGATGCACAAGTGTTTACAAGTCATCGTGCTCTTTTTTGTCTAGCCGCAATTTCATTTCCACACACCTTAACCGAAACAAAGATGATCACACCCTAATCCGACCATACTCTGTAAACACCGAACATGAAATATACCATTTATGTTGTTACAATGAGAATTTGGATCAATATGCCCCATTTGATTCGCCATTTAAGTGCAGCAGCGGTAGCGATTCCTTTAATATTGTGGGCAATTTAAATGGGATTTTGTGCTTTGCCGCCGACCTCCAGAACCATTTTTATTTTTGGAACCCATCTATCAGCAAGTTCATAAACCTCCCAGTATCAATTTATACATGTGAGAAATTTGATATCTTTGATTTTATGTTGGGGTTTGTCTTTGTTCCAGTTATTAATGAATACAACATGGTAAGAGTAGTACATACTACTCATCATCCTATGCGACCTCATGTTAATCTTTATAAGTTAAGTACTGGCGTTTGGGAAGACATTAGTCATGTCTCTATGTCTTATCAATTCCACGTCACAACACCACAGGCGTATGTGAATGGAACTTCTCATTGGATTGCTTTCAAATGGAATGAAATATCACTTTAGGGTATAATTGTTTTGTTCAACATGCATGATGAGACATTTTCAGAGATGATATTGCCGAGTAGTTTAACCAATGAGTCACGATCAAACTATGATGAATTGTTCCTCTTTGTGTCAGAGGAATCATTTTGTGTGGTTGATAATAATTATGACAAAAGTAAACCAATTGATATTTGAATGATGAGAGAGTATGGTGCACCAGACTCATGGGTGAAACAGTTCAACATCAAGTATTATCACTTTGTAGGAAATATTCCTCTTCGTGATCACATTTTCTAGACACATTACAGTGTAAACTCTGGTCCAAATGAGCTTGAGATTGCTAATGACTTCGTAAAGATAATGGCTATAAGGAAAAATGGTGAAATCTTATGGGAAGCAAATCATAGAAAAAGACTATTGGTTTCCATTGGCGATGTAGTTGAAAAGTCTAAAGATGTTGTCCTTGATAAGTCTACAAGTGATTAGTATCACCATCCGCGTTATGTTATTTTTTACAAAAAGGAGCCTTGTTTTACCTTATAAATGGGAAAATAATTGTGTTGGAGATGCTTGTGAGAAGTCATCCAATTTATCGAAAAGAGAGCTAAAAGTTGAGAGACAAAGGCTCTTAATTAAGGGCAAAAACTACAAGTAGAATGAGAGTTTCATCTCTTATGCACATGAGTGGATCGCTAGACGTGTCAAAATTGAAACGGAAATGGTTGCGGAAGAATGGAAGGAAGAGCAGGCAAGTCAAAAAACCTTCATTATCCAATTAGTTAGATATGTTGCACTTAATATATTGCTCGTGACAATGTTTTGGCTTTTGGCGTATGCATGACAAAGTTAATAGTGGGCTTGATTAGTAGAGTTCTACAGAAAAGTTAGTAGTCGGATTTTGCTATGGTGCACTGGCCTATGCCAGAGCAAATTGCTAATCTTTTAAGTTGTTGGATTAGGAGGGGAGGTAGCAAGAGCCGGAAGATTTGGTGGAAAATAATATTTTTCTGTATTTGGTGGAACATTGGGAAGGAAACAATGAAAGGATTTTTGAAGGGAAAGAGAGCTCCATACGTAAGATCAAGTGGAAGGTCATAACCTCTATGTTTTTGGTGTAAAGAACAATGTTTTTGGCCAGCATGCTGAATGCTGAGGAATAAGAAGTTACTGGTTCAAGAGAACAGCAAACAAACCAGTTCACAGGTATGGTCATGAAGAAGCCAACCACAAAAGAAGGGGCAGGAGGTTGGAAAAATCAGAGGAGGACGGATATGTTCTAGAGTATAGAGGAGCTTCAGAAACTTTGTCAGCGGAAGATAGAACTAGGAAATAAAAAAGTAATTGCATGCAGTGTAAAAACTGGAATAGAAATCGGAAAAACCTAGCAAGATCAAGATGTTGCATTAACAAGCAAATGGCCCGGCAGGGATTTACCTAAAGCAGGTAAATGCTGCTTATTATATAAGAGAAATGTATAATTTACCTACTAATGTTTTGCCTAGTGGACAAATGCCGATGTTTTCTGGAGTCCTTCATCTTATTTATCGTTTTATTTATAGGCTTAACTGGACTATACTAATTAGTTCTCTCTGAATGTACATGGAGGGCTGGTTATTCACCTAGAGTAACTGAATTAGGAATTCCACCAAGTTGACACATGCTAATATGAAATTAATGCACTGTATTTGGCTCTTGAACAAAGAAAACAAAAGGAAAGATCTTAATAACTTTACCTTCTCCTTTTTTCATCATAGAATCTAAAGATAGACAACATCCTTTCAATTTCATCTGTGGTAGTGGTATGGACTATGTACACTTTACCCTCCCTAGACCCCACTTTGTGGGAATACATTGGGTATGTTGTTGTTGTTGTTGTTTTCTTCTTAGTTGCTGATCATTCTAGGAATCTAATGGTCGTAGACTACCTACTTGAGGTTTTGTAGTAGATTTCTCACAGAACGAGCAAAACTAAAATAATGCAAAAGGACGAAATACCGGACAAAGAAACTCAAACAGTTTCCTTTCTAGCAAGTACATCCAAAAAAAACCTAGCACAACTGCATGCATGTAAATGGAAACTGGAATTGAAATTTCAGCTACGAAAAAGACTAATCTCCTATCAACTAGAAGAGAATAGGAAGATGAAGGAACTATTTAGGATAAGCCAGTCACAACTTGTTGTAAGATCAAAAGAATAGAAAGAAAGCAATGACATCTAAATTCGGTTCATAAAGTGGTCATTAGAACTACTACCGAGAAAATTCGCTTGAAATAGTAGTCGGTTTGCAAACCACAATCCAAGATTATTGCAAATGCTACAGGTTTGAGAGTACCATAGCCCGAAAAAATCTACCTGAAAAGTAGTTGAAACATAAGACTTACAACATGTACTCTACTATTCCTAATCCAAGAGTTTAGCACTCAAGAGCAAAAAATTGCCGTGCACTTTAATTTGTGTAACAGCAGGCAATTGTTGGATCTGTAACCAAAGGGAAGGAAGAAGGATCACTAGGGATGTGAAGATAATCTAGAAGACTGTCCCAGAATGTACTGTCTGAGTCTTTTGCAATAATTACAGCTACGCTAAGGGAGAAACTCAAGAAAGAAACACAACAATATCCTCTAACAAATCCAAAATGTTTCAGAAAATAGATGGTGCGAAAGTTTTCTAGTATACTAAAGAAACCCAAGGCGCCAAGACTGAAGGAAACAGCAAAGCACTACCCAATCATTCCCGGCTATATGATCAACAAGTTATAAACAAACGAGAAACTCTGACAAGGCATATGAAGAAACTAACTTCTGTTCAATGACGTGATTTTTGGCATTACCACTGAGGGTAGACATATTTGACTGGAAGCAGTAGGTCATATTTCCTATGTGGGGTGTATACCCGCCGGGTTGCTATCCAGAGGACCAAACCTGACTGCTGGGATAAGCTTGGTATACTGTCTTCCCTTTATCATTAGGCGGTATAGTTGCACTGCAATTATTCCCCCAGTACGAGTCATTTTTCAATTCTAATCCTCGGTAGATAGAAAAATCATACAAACCTTAGAAGTATCATGCACCAAACATCCACTACCTAGAGAGCGATTAAGACAAGAATTGACAGCATGTCTTTAAATCAAATAGTTTCAATATCCTTGAGTATTAAACATGCCATACACTTCTGACTCATGGAATCTTTTACTATCCAATGAATCAAAGGAGGTCTACCATGTCCATTTCTGAGCCCTGCAATACAATGTAATGTTTGCATGAAATCTAGAAGACATTAAGGAAAAATAGGTTCGCATATGCCTAACGGATCAACACCTAAACTTCAATGAACTAACTTCAATAAAAAACTTACTAGGCTAAAGAACTTCAAGAATAACTTGCACAAATAAAATTTGTAAGTTTGTGGTTGTTTCACATAAAGAATATGCAGAACTTAAGTAATCAAGCCCACAATTAAGTTTGTCCTGCATTTGCCAAAAGCTAAAATAAACCCACGAGCAATAGATCAAGTGCTACATATCGAACTAATTGGACAATGAAGGCTTTTTGACTTGCATGCTCTTCCTTCCATTCTTCCGCAACCATTTCCCTTTCATTTTTGACACGTATAGCAATCCACGCATGTGCAAAAGAGAGGCAACTCCCATTCTACTTTTAGTTTTTGCGCTTAAGAGCCTTCGTCTCCCAACTTTGGGCTCTCTTTTACATAAACCGGATGACTGCTCACAAGCATCACCAACACAATTACTTTCCCATTTAACAGGTAAAACAAGGCTCTTTTTGTAAAAAGTAACATAATGTGGATTGTGATACCAATCACTTGTAGACTTACCAAGGTCAACATCTTTAGACTTTTCAACTACATCATCAACGGAAACAAATAATTTCTTTCTGTGATTTGCTTCCCATAAGATTTCACCATTTTTTCTCATAGACATTGGCTTTATGAAGTCATTAGCAATCTCAAGCTCATTTGGACCAGAGCTTACACTGTAAGGTGTCCAGAAAATGTGATCATGAAGAGGCATATTTCCTACAACGTGATAATATTTGATGCTGAACTGTTTCACCCATGAATCTGGTGCACCATACACTCTCATCATCCAAATATCAATAGGTTTACTTTTGTCATAGTTATTATCAACCATACAAAGTGATTCCTCTGACACAAAGAGGAACAATTCATCATAGTTTGATCGTGACTCATTGGTTAAACTACTCGGCAACATCATCTCTGGAAATGTCTCATCATGCATGTCTAACAAAACAATCATACCCTGATGTGATATTTCATTCCATTTGAAAGCAATCCAAAGAGAAGCTCCATTCACATACGCCTATGGTGTAGTGGCATGGAATAGATAGGACAAAGAGACGCGACTAATGTCTTCCCAAACACCAGTACTCAGCTTATAAAGATCCACATGAGGTCGCATCGGATGATGAGTAGTGTGTACTACTATTACCACCTTGTTGTCATTAGTAACGGGATCTAACCCAAAACCCAACGTATAACCAAATGTATCAAATTTCCCACATGTATAACCTGGTACTGGGAGTTTTACAGACTTTCTAATCGATGGGTTCCAAAAATAAAAATTGTTCCAGTCACGCAACATGTTGGCGGTAGCAAAGCATAAAATTCCATTACAACTGCCCACAATAATAAAGTAACAGCTGCTACAGTCAAATGGGAAATCAAACTGGATATCTTGATCCAAATTCTCATTTTTATGGAACAAAGCATAAATTTCTACTTTAGGAACAATAGAGTAAGGTTGAATTAGGATGTAATCATCTGTACTTTGGTTGAGGTGTGCGGAGATGAAATTAGGGCTATTAATAAGTGAGTACCATGACCTACAAACACGTGTGCATCGAAGGATTGACTTGATTGGTAATCTTGTGAAGATGTCCATCATCAATTCTTTTGGCAAATAATCAGACATTTCTCACGACGGTGGATCTTAATATCTGTAATCTTTCTTCTAGAGCTGAACAAACTAAACCTACTCTTCTATACCTTAAATCCTAAAAAATTTGTTTCTAATTTCGAGTTTTGGGCTAAAGTATCCCTAAACTATAAACAAAGCTAGGTTACATCCCTTTGATTTAATAATGAACAAAAATCGTCCCTCATATATTCTAGAAATTGCAATATTCATCCTTCCGTTAGTTTTGCCAAGAAAGGATGAAAACGGTGCGTTCTATCCAGAGTACAATAAATAAAGGTACAAAAATGTCTTCAATCCACCTTTTAGCTTCATTACGCCCTTCACATCCACCTTTGGGCTCCATAAAAATTTAAAAACCCAACACATTACCAGATACTCCAATTGAAAACCCATAACCGGATACCCCAATTGACAGTTTCAATAATATAGTTCCTTTTTATAAAAATTTTGTATATATGTAATTTAGAAAAACAACAATATCATATAAAGCAGAACAAAATCACCTACCTTAATAGGAGTGTTGAGCCGGTATACACCAAAGTTTACTAGGCAGCAGAATCATTGCTGAACAAGAGATTGTGCTGTCAAGGAATTCTGCAGGGAAAAAGATAAATCAGTTGGTTAATAATTAGATATGTACATTTTGTCTAAAGAGGAAAATGTTACCAGTAAAATTAGCAGTGATATGAAGTGACGAGACGCTGACGGACATAACTAACAGAAAAGAAAACCACATGTTAAAATTACAAAAACTGATGAAGATGTAGAAAGACGCTAGTACGACAAAGTCCGTAGTTGAGTATACCTATATCAGTGAGGTCCATACCAATAACAGAATGAAGCACATACCACCTGCAATCCTCATATCCACATTTGGAATAGAGATTTAAGAAGACTAAACAAAAGTGAAGACGTTAATAGTAAAATATATTGGATGCTAAAAGTGACGAACATAGGGTAAGTAAAGTTATTAAAGGCTAAAAGAGGCATCATGGGATGCCAATTTTCAGAATATTACACAAAAGCACGAGCTCAAGTCAGAATATTACTGGAAGGCAGGAACTCATCATACTACTAACAATTTATAAATCAGTTAATGACCAAAAGCTGAGGAGAAAAAAATGATAAATAAAAATGGTCAACAAGTATACCAAATATTCTGTTGTATTTGATTTCTTGTCACCGGGAAACAAATCATTAATCCTTGAACTCTAAATGTATAGATACCACAATTTTGGTTTCTTCGAGTCAAACCTGCATCGTAATGCACACCAGGTGGTGTAAATGCAAATAAATCATTACATGTTCTAATGTATGTCGAGAGGTGTTTGGAGTTTTCATTATTCCCAAAATATAGACCACACATTATCTTAACCGTATGACTACAAAATCCAAGAGGCTCATATTCAAATCCTTTTGCATACAAATTCAAAACCTTTTCTAATCTTACATAGTCTGATCGTAGTTCAAAATTCAGAGCAGTTGTTTTGTTTCGTTGGCGACCTGGATACTCTAAAAGGTGTAAGGAGGGAAATAATGAGAACACAAAAAGGTTGTATTAGTTAAACATGAGACTAACACGCTGTTTGGATCAATTTTACCTATCGTTACATAATGTACTGTATTGCTTTGTCGATCCAATGTTTGAATAGATTGTATTGTTTGTTATTGTTTAACAACATTTTATTGTTTGATTGACTATATCGTGTAGTATTGTAACTCATAAGTTTACTAAAATACCCTAAACTATTGTAAATATTAAATTTATCAACTATTGCTCATTACTATAATTTAAGACAACATAGTCTGCTAACCTGTCACGAGTTATTCTTTGTAAATATATTACTCCCTCTGCCTTCATTTATTTAGTACGTTCCCAAATTAGGTAACAACGCGAACACACTATATCGGTCGATACGTAAAAAGGGGGTTTTCGTTGTTACTAATTAAGGACAGATTTAACAATACGATTGCAATATGTATTGAACAGTAATCAAAACAAATATTGTAGTTGTAATAACAATACAATGGGTAACAATAATTCAAACAAGATGTAAAACAAACCTTCAGTAGTGGCTGGCTTAGTTGTATTGCAGTCTTTTATGCAAGCACCTGATGTTGAACCTAGCATAAAATATTTTTCAATATTAATGAGTTCTGTATATTTGGCTAAAGTTATGACAACTTTCAGTAACGTACCTTTCTCATAGATTGAAGGAAGATTTCCTTTCTCAAAAGCAGGAAATGAAGGAAGCTCAGTAACTGCGTATGTATCGGGAAATAATCACACCCGATGTTCCGAATAGTAACTGAAAATTGATATTCGACATGCATGTATTTACACAAAAAGATGAAACAGTGTGTTCTATCAAGCGTTCAAAAAAATTTAAATCTGATATGTTAAATCGTTTTGAAAGTACAGCAAGATTTTTTTGTATTAAGACTACGCTTTTCATTAGTCATCATAAGTGTGAAGAGTTCACAGCGCCTAACATTTCTATCAGCATCTTTCTTATAAGAGTTGGGACATTTGCTTGTTTGTCCAGCATCCATGGATACTAAATTTGTTGCTCCCAAATTTTTGTTGCTACAAGGGTCCTATCCTCCTTACTACTGTCGGGCCTCTTTCCTCTAACAATTAGTCAAATTAGTACAATTAGTTATACGGAATATTTCGGATAAAGAAAATATAAAGCAATAAAGATAACTCTGTAAGTGACAAGGTTTTCGATCGAAAAGATACCTCCAAAAATCATGCCACATATTTAGATAGAAGATCAAGGAGAGAAGTGCACAGTTTCTGCATTTACTCAAGCCAAAGCTTGATCAAGACTTTCACCAAAAATTGGTGGTTGACATTTTCAACAAATCCGTTGTCGGAGAGAAATTTTGCATTATTTGCCACAAGAATTGATGATCGACATCTTCACAAGACTACCTATCATGCCAATCCTTTGATGCGCAAGTGTTTCTAAGTCACGGTGCTCTTTTTTTTTCCAGTCACAATGTCATCTCCACGCACCTTAACCGAAACAAAGACAATCACACCCTAATCGGACCATACTCTGTGAACCCTGAAAATGAAATATACCATTTATGTTGTTACGATGAGAATTTGAATCGTTTGGAATGACATTATTCATGTCTCTCTGTCTTATCTATTCCATGACACTACACCTCTGGCGTATGTGAACGGAGCTTCCCATTGGACTGCTCTCAAATGGAATGAAATATCGCTTCGGAGTATGATTGTTTTGTTCAACATGCATGATGAGACATTCTCAGAGATGATATTGCCGACTAGTTTAATCAATGAATCACGATCAAACTATGATGAATTGGTCCTCTTTGTGTGAGAAGAATTACTTTGTATGGTTGATAATAACTATGTTAAAAGTTGCTTTAAGAATGTAGATGTTTTTTCCTTTTTTCTCCAGCAGTTTATTAGTACAATCCTAGTTAAATTAGAGGCCTATCTTTGGTAGGAAACTAATTAGTTATTTTAATTTTGGTAGAAATAGTTTGTAATAGAAACTATTTAAGTTACTAAGTGATGATCAATCATAGACAGCTTTTACAAGAAAATAATCAACCTCTCTGCATATTCTCTTCTTCAAACTCCATCTCTATTTTAGTAGCTAGCTTTTGAATTGAATTCCTGTTATTTCCCTTTAATGGTTTTTAAACCAACAATTGGTATCAGATCTTTAATCTTAAGGGACCTGTGAGTGTTTGCATCAATCAGTGAATACCATGAACGGAGAAACAATTTTTTCTTCAATGGCACCACCAACTTTCGATGGAGAAAGTTATCAAATCTGGGCAGTTAGAATGCGGATATATTGTAACACCCCGTAAAATTTTTCGTACACTTATCGCGATTATATGGAGTCCTAAAGACTTGCGTATGGGTTAAATTAAGTTTATGGTGTTCGGAAGTATCCCGTCAATAGTTGTATGTGTAGGTATTGGAATAATCTTTCCAACGATATAAAGTTTGCCCAAAACAGAGGAGTATTTAATATAAGCGAGCACATTCGAAATTTCAAAACGGTGGCCGGGAAGCCTGTGAACAGTAATTCTGCAGGAAAATTTCTGCAGCTAGGCAATCCAACTTTAGACAATCATAACTCCTTGAACAAAAAGAACTGTGTGAGCTGCTATATATAGACGAAAATCTCCGAGAGTCTTCTTTCCGATGAAATTGGTTTCATCCAAATCCAATGTCAGAGAAAGGAACTATACCAGTTTTACTGCAGCCTATCAAAAACAAAACAGAATTGTCTGACAAATTTTTGGGTCAACTTTAAACGACCATAACTTCTTGTAAAGGAAGAACTAGGTGGTATACTTTATATGAAAATGAAATCTCTTTGAATTATCTTTCCAATTCAATTGGTTTCACCCAAATACGATATCGGATCAAAGAGTTATGATCGATTTACTTCAGCCTGTCAAAACTGTCCACTGGGGACAGATTCGGGATTTATTTCAATTTTTAGGGCACAATGGTCATTTTCTATTACCTTTGGACGAAAATTGGTCTTAAAAACCTGCACTTAGCCTCATTTGTATCAGATGTTATCCAAATATTAGGAGAGGTGAAAACCCTAGCCAATTTCAACCTCAAATATTTTGTGATTCAACCGTAGAAAATTCAAATTGGTTCCGTAGTTGTGTTCACCATCTCGAAAGCTTCGAGAAGCACCCCATGGTTATGTAAGGAGGATTCTAAATACAAGAGTTCATTGTTAAGGTATGAATATTGTTTATTCTTGATTCTTATCCATGAATAAGTATTGATAAAGGATTATGAGTATTGTCTTGATGTTGGAAGATAACTAGAAACATAGTTATGAATTGTTGTGTATAAATTGTTCGTTATAAATTATGGAAGTTGCTGTGTTGGATTATGGAGGATGAATTGTGGTGATATATCATTATATTAGTGGTTATGTATGCCTAGTGATCATGTTGGTATTGGATGGTGATTAAGAAGGGAGATAAAGGCTAAGAGTGATGTTGAGGGATATTTCATGAAAATGCATGATATGTGAATGTAATAAGAGTATAAGAAGATGTATGTAGTACTCTTATTGATGATCTAAAGGATTACTTCCTAGACATTATTTGGTGAAGTTAATACCTAAATGGTAAGGTTTGGTTGATAATACTAGTTTGCCACAAATGACTTATTGTAGATAAGTGTTCGAAGAGTACGGAAAGTCACTTGTATTGAAGTGGTTATATCAAGGTATGTAAGACATACTCTATCTATTCTTTGGCATGAATAATGACCCATGGTACTCTCAAGTAAGCTTCCAACATTGTCCTACGACACATGACACATAATAACATCATATGATCTTCGACACTACCAATTGAACTTGTTTTCACTTTTAAGATGTCCGGCTAGTCAAAACAATATCCATATACTATTGTTGACTCCGAAATGGTTTAATGAGGTATCCATGATTCTCTACTTCATTTTCATGATATTGATTACCTATTTACATGTTTTTCCTATTGAGGTATCATGGTTTCAAGTTCCATAAAGTGTGACCACAAAGTAACCAATCTCAAAGATTAATTGAATTAAGAAATGGAATGTCTGTATTTTAAATTGATGATATGATGTATTGTATTAGTACCACTGATCAGTTGGCCATTGTATTATAAAGATTATGTATATATGCTATTCCAGGGGTGGTCCCTGACGTATTGTATTAGTACCACTGATCAGTTGGCCATTGTATGACATATGTTATGTATTGATAAGGATTACGGGAAGTAATGAAATGAAAGTAATGTGCAGGTATCCCATCAGTTCTTTTAAGTCTGGTCTACTCATACTGTTTATTCACTGGTATCTGGGTTCTGTTGATCTTTTATATCTCATCTTGATACTCACTGCCTTACATACTCAGTACATATTTCCGTACTGACGCCCCTCACGGGGGACCTGTTTTCATGCCTGCAGGAACAGGTACTTCAGGTCGTACATCTCCGCAGTAAGAGCCAGGACATTCTGTTGTTAGTGGTGATCTCCAGTTGTTTCGGGGCATCCCAAGTTGTCTCTATATGTACTTTTGGTATTTGTATAAAAGTCTTTTGTGGGCGGGAGTTTGTCCCGACCCCAACTCAGTTATGTATCTATGTAGAGGCTTTTGTAGACATATTGTACAGCCATAGGAGTGTTTGGTTGATAGACTTGATGGCTCTGATGGCTAATTACTGTTCATATATATATTTATGCGTGTCTGCTGGGCTGATACAGGTACTGTTTTCTTCTATTTACAATGAAGTGCTGCCCAAATTTCTAATTTTCATAAGTAATGTAAATGTGAAATTATAGGTTATGAACGGGTTCTCCCGGGCCTCCTCGGCTACAGGTGCCAGTCCGCTCCAATGGGATTTGGGGTATGACAGAAGTGGTATCAGAGAAGTTCATCCTAGTGAGTCTACAAAGCCGTGTCTACGTAGAATCTCGTTTATCGGTGTGTTGTGCACCACATCTATAAACAGGAGGCTATTGGACATTTAGGGATTGTTTCCACTCTTCATTTCTTAGATCGTGCAATAGATCCCATATTAGAGATAAAGTCATAATCAATCACTTAATCCAATTGTTTCTTTTTTATTTATTATAGTGACGATGCCGGTTACAAGGAGAAAGAATAAGTGGAAGCGAGTAGATGCAGTGGCCGGAGAAGGTACTAGTAAGTCACCACCGGCACAAGCTGAACAAAGTGAGTCTCAAGCTGAGCATATATCAGACGCTTCTTCTCCTCCGGAAGGGCCATCTATTAATGCTGTTGATCGAGATTTGAGGGATGCAGTACAACTTCTGACACGTATAGTTGCCGGTTAAGTTCTAGGGCAAGCTATTCCTACCACGGGTTCTAGTGGTACGGATAGAGCAGCTAGCTTTCGGACACAGGGTTTTCTGAAATTGGATCCTCCTACTTTTATCAGATCAGATATTAACGAAGACCCGCAGGACTTTGTTGATCAAACCCAAAGGGCTCTAGATGTTATACACATATCCAGTAAAGAGATGGTTGAGCTAGCAGCATATAGACTGAAAGGAGAGGCTATATTGTGGTACGAGGATTGGAAACGATCTAGGGGTATTGATGCACCTCCAACTACGTAGGGAGAGTTCAAAAATGCATTTATTGATCATTATCTTCCATTTGAGACTCGTCAAGCCCGTGCAGATCAATTCTTAAATCTTCGTCAGGGTAATATGAGTGTAAGGGAGTATAGTCTTCGATTTAACTCCTTGTCTCGATTTGCTTCTAATGTGGTAGCTACTATGGACGACAGAGTTCATCACTATGTGAATAGATTGAAACCATACTTGGTTAGAGATTGTACCATTGCTGCTTTGAACAAGGACATGGATATAGCGAGGATACAAGCTTTCTCTCAGAAGATGGAAGATCAGAGGCAAAGAAGAAGAACCCAGGAATCAGAAAAAGGATATTCTAAGCGGTCCAGAGCTATAGGGCAGTTTGTGGCATCTTAGGGAGGTTTTAGGCCTTCGTTCTCTCATAGATTGCCTAGCCCGTTATCTTCTTATCCTGCAATTAGTGCTCCATCGCAATTTCAAAGGTTCAGAGGTAATCAGTTCGGGCAAAGCAGTGAAAATCAGAGTTCGCGAACAGTGGGGTATCAAGGGCAAGGGAGTATGAGTCAATTGAGACCTCCACAACACCCGTTCCCCATATGTAGAAAATTTCACTTTGGCTAATGTCGGCTTGGGACGAACAATTGCTTTTGGTGAGGTAAGCCGGGGCATATGGCTTGATATTGCCCACGCAGGACCACAGGTGGTATAACACGACCTACCAGATCAGTTGTTGCGTCATCTTTGGTGCCTCCTTTGAGTAGGGGTGCACAACCTATGGGTCACGGTAGAGGTGATAGAGGGGCAGCTAGTGCTAGCGGAGCTCAGAACCGTGTGTATGCCCTAGCAGATCGGCAGAATTTAGAGGCTTCTCCAGACGTGGTTACAGGTACGTTGTCCATCTTTGCATTTGATATGTAAGCCTTAATTGATCCCGGTTCTACATTATCGTATGCTACTCCTTCGGTTGCGGGAAGGTTCGGAAGAACACCCAAATTATTAGCCAAGCCATTTGAAGTATCAACGCCAGTGGGGGAATCTCTTATAGCTGGGAATGTTTATCGAAATTGCGTTGTGAATATTTATGGTCGTGATACGATGGACGATCTTGTTGAATTAGAAATGGTAGATTTTGATGTTATTATGGGCATGGATTGGTTAGCGTCTTGTTATGCTACAGTAGATTGCCGTTCTAAGAAGGTATATTTCCATTTCCCAAATGAGGCAGTCCTTGAATGGAAGGGTAATGTTGGCGCGCTGAGAGGTAGATTTATTTCTTACTTTAAGGCAAGAAAAATGATTTCCAAGGGGTACATATACCATTTGGTTAGAGTAAGGGATACCGAGGTAGAGCCGCCAACTTTTCAGACCGTTCTGGTTGTGAATGAATTTCCTGATGTATTTCCTGAAGAACTACCAGGTTTACCTCCTGAACGAGAAGTGGAGTTTGGTATTGATTTGTTGCCAGACACACAACCAATCTCAATTCCTCCTTATAGAATGGCACCAGCAGAGTTGCGAGAATTGAAAGAGCAACTAAAAGACTTGCTAGAGAAGGGATTCATCAGGCCTAGTATGTCCCCTTGGGGAGCACCAGTATTGTTTGTGCGTAAGAAAGATGGTTCGCTGAGGATGTGTATTGACTATCAGCAATTGAATAAGGTGACTATCAAGAATAAATACCCCCTTCCCCGAATTGATGGTTTATTTGACCAGTTGCAGTGTGCCCAGTGTTTTTCCAAGATTGACTTGAGATCAGGCTATCATCAAGTGAGATTCAAGGATAAAGATATACCCAAGACAGCTTTCCGAACACGGTATGGTCATTATGAATTCCTGGTTATGTCATTCGGGCTGACAAATGCACCCGCAGTTTTTATGGATCTGATGAATAGGCTGTTTAAGCCGTTTATAGATGTGTTCGTGATAGTTTTCATAGATGATATTCAAGTCTACTCTAGATCAGAAGAGGACCATGTTAATCACTTGAGGCAGGCGTTGCAGATTCTTCGTGATCGTAAGCTGTATGCGAAGTTTTCTAAATGTGAGTTTTGGCTCAAGTCAGTGGCATTTTTGGGCCATATTTTATCCAGTGAAGGCATAAAAGTTGACACTCAGAAGATTGAGGCTGTGAAGAATTGGCCAAGACCCACGACGCCTACGGAGATTCGTAGTTTCCTCGGGTTGGCAGGTTATTATACAAGGTTTGTTGAAGGTTTTTCTTCTATTTCTGCACCCTTGACTAAGTTGACGCAGAAAGCCTCCAAGTTTCAATAGAATGGTGCCTGTGAAAAGAGTTTCCAAGATCTGTAGAGCAAGTTGACTTCTACACCGGTATTGGTACTTCCTGAAGGCACAGAAGGGTATGCAGTGTACTGTGATGCTTTGAGAAGTGGCTTAGGATGCGTACTAATGCAACATGGTAGAGTAATAGCCTATGGCTCTAGATAGTTGCGACCACATGAGAGGAATTATCCCACACATGATCTTGAGCTATTTGCAGTTGTATTTGCTTTGAAGATATGGCGCCACTACTTATATGGGGTTCATGTTCACATATATACCGATCATAAGAGCCTGCAATATATCTTCAGTCAGAAAGATCTAAACTTAAGGCAGCGGAGATGGCTTGAATTGTTGAAAGATTATGATGTTGATATCTTGTATCATCCAGGGAAAGCGAATGTGGTAGCGGATGCACTGAGTCGTAAGTCTAAAATGACATCTATAGAAAAGCAGGGGATGATTAAGGATATTCACCAACTAGCTAATTTGGGAGTCCGACTTCTCGAAACTCCAGATGAAGAGGTTATTGTACGTAATGCAGCGGAATCTTCATTGATAGCTGAAGTGAAAGAGAAATAGTATGCAGATCCAATTTTATTGCAGCTTAAAGAGGATGTGCAGAGTTGTACGACAAAGGCATTTGAGCTTACGCGAGAAGGAGTGCTTCAGTGTCAGAATCGTTTATGTGTACCTGATGTAGTTGAGCTAAGAAAGAGAATTATGACAGAAGCACACTGTTAAAGGTATTCCATCCATCCAGGGTCGACTAAGATGTATCAAGATTTGAAAACAATATATTGGTGGAATGACATAAAGAAGAATATTGCCGAATTTGTAGCTGAATGTCCGAATTGTCAAAGAGTCAAAGTAGAACACCAGAAACCCGGTGGTTACATGCAATGTATAGATCTTCCAGTCTGGAAGTGGCACAAGATCTATGTGGATTTCATCACGGGTTTGCCTCGTACATATCAGAAGTTTGATTCCATATGGGTGATCATTGATAGGCTTACCAAATCTGCGCACTTCTTACCAGTTAAGACAACTTATACGGCGGAAGAGTATGCGAAGTTGTATATTAAGGAGATCGTTCGGTTACATGGAGTTCCAATTTCCATTATATCCGATCGAGGAGCCCAATTTACCGCGAATTTCTGGAAGTCTTTTCAAAGGAGTTTGGGGACACAAGTAAATCTAAGTACGACTTTTCATCCTCAAACGGACGGACAAGCGGAACATACCATCCAGACACTTGAAGATATTCTATGAGCATGTGTATTAGATTTCAAAGGCAACTGGATGATCACCTACCTCTTATCGAGTTTGCCTACAATAATAGCTATCATTCAAGTATCAAAATGGCACCATATGAAGCATTGTATGGAAGAAAGTGTAGATCGCCAATAGGATGGTTTGAAGCAGGTGATGCGGTCTGGTTTGGACCGGATCTTGTTTATCAAGCAATGGAGAAGGTTAAAGTGATCCAACAACGGCTTGCAACAGCTCAAACTCGACACAAATCTTATGCGGATGTTAGAAGAAGAGGACTTGAGTTTTCTATCGACGATTGGGTATTCCTGGAAGTATCACCAATGAAAGGAGTGATGAGGTTTGGCAAGAAAGGAAAGTTAAGTCCACGATACATAGGTCCGTATAAGATCATTCAAAGATTTGGACAAGTTGCTTATGAGTTAGATCTACCTCAAGATATCTCAGCAGTTCATCCCGTATTTCATGTTTCGATGCTTCGCAAGTACATCGGAGATCCATCGCACATCACTACTACAGAAGATGTACAAGTTTCAGAAGATCTCACTTTTGAAGAAATGCCTATTTCTATTCTTGATCGCCAAATTAAAAAGATAAGGAATAAAGAGATAGCATCGGTAAAAGTACTTTGGAGGAATCAACAAGTTGAGGAGATCACATGGGAAGCCGAGTAAGCGATGAAGATTAAGTACCCTTACCTATTCAACGATGAAGAGGAAGTTCATGAGACGGAAGAAGAACAATAACAAGTAAGTGTTTGTTTTTATAAAAGGATGTTATGATGATGAATATGTTAATTGTAAGCTTGTACATGTCTTAATTGAGTAACTATGCTAACATTCGAGGACGAATGTTCTTAAGGGGGGGATAATGTAACACCCCATAAATTTTTTCGTACACTTATCGCTATTATATGGAGTCCTAAAGACTTGCGTATGGGTTAAATTAAGTTTATGGTGTTCGGAAGTATCCCGTCAATAGTTGTATGTGTAGGTATTGGAATAAGCTTTCCAACGATATAAAGTTTTCCCAAAACAGAGGAGTATTTCATATAAGCGAGCACATTTGAAATTTCAAAACGGTGGCCGGGAAGCCTGTGAACAGTAATTCTGCAGGAAAATTTCCGCAGCTAGGCAATCCAACTTTAGACAATCATAACTCCTTGTACAAAAAGAACTGTGTGATCTGCTATATATAGACGAAAATCTCCGAGAGTCTTCTTTCCGATGAAATTGGTTTCATCCAAATCCAATGTCTGAGTAAGGAACTATACCAGTTTTACTGCAGCCTATCAAAAACAAAACAGAATTGTCTGACAAATTTTTGGGTCAACTTTAAACGACCATAACTTCTTGTAAAGGAAGAACTGGGTGGTATACTTTATATGAAAATGAAATCCCTTTGCATTATCTTTCCAATTCAATTGGTTTCACCCAAATCCGATATCGGAGCAAAGAGTTATGATCGATTTACTTCAGCCTGTCAAAACTGTCCACTGGGGACAGATTCGGGATTTATTTCAATATTTAGGGCACAATGGTCATTTTCTATTACCTTTGGACGAAAATTGGTCTTAAAAACCTGCACTTAGCCTCATTTGTATCAGATGTTATCCAAATATTAGGAGAGGTGAAAACCCTAGCCAATTTCAACCTCAAATATTTTGTGATTCAACCGTAGAAAATTCAAATTGGTTCCGTAGTTGTGTTCACCATCTCGAAAGCTTCGAGAAGCACCCCATGGTTATGTAAGGAGGATTCTAAATACAAGAGTTCATTGTTAAGGTATGAATATTGTTTATTCTTGATTCTTATCCATGAATAAGTATTGATAAAGGATTATGAGTATTGTCTTGATGTTGGAAGATAACTAGAAACATAGTTATGAATTGTTGTGTATAAATTGTTAGTAGTAAATTATGGAAGTTGCTGTGTTGGATTATGGAGGATGAATTGTGGTGATATATCATTATATTAGTGGTTATGTATGCCTAGTGATCATGTTGGTATTGGATGGTGATTAAGAAGGGAGATAAAGGCTAAGAGTGATGTTGAGGGATATTTCATGAAAATGCATGATATGTGAATGTAATAAGAGTATAAGAAGATGTATGTAGTACTCTTATTGATGAGCTAAAGGATTACTTCCTAGACATTATTTGGTGAAGTTAATACCTAAATGGTAAGGTTTGGTTGATAATACTAGTTTGCCACAAATGACTTATTGTAGATAAGTGTTCGAAGAGTACGGGAAGTCACTTGTATTGAAGTGGTTATATCAAGGTATGTAAGACATACTCTATCTATTCTTTGGCATGAATAATGACCCATGGCACTCTCAAGTAAGCTTCCAACATTGTCCTACGACACATGACACATAATAACATCATATGATCTTCGACACTACCAATTGAACTTGTTTTCACTTTTAAGATGTCCGGCTAGTCAAAAAAATATCCATATACTATTGTTGACTCCGAAATGGTTTAATGAGGTATCCATGATTCTCTACTTCATTTTCATGATATTGATTACCTATTTACATGTTTTTCCTATTGAGGTATCATGGTTTCAAGTTCCATAAAGTGTGACCACAAAGTAACCAATCTCAAAGATTAATTGAATTATGAAATGGAATGTCTGTATTTTAAATTGATGATATGATGTATTGTATTAGTACCACTGATCAGTTGGCCATTGTATTATAAAGATTATGTATATATGCTATTCCAGGGGTGGTCCCTGACGTATTATATTAGTACCACTGATCAGTTGGCCATTGTATGACATATGTTATGTATTGATAAGGATTACGGGAAGTAATGATATGAAAGTAATGTGCAGGTATCCCATCAGCTCTTTTAAGTGTGGTCTACTCATAATGTTTATTCACTGGTATCTGGGTTCTGTTGATCTTTTGTATCTCATCTTGATACTCCCTGCCTTACATACTCAGTACATATTTTTGTACTGACGTCCCTCACGGGGGACCTGTATCCATGCCTGCAGGAACAGATACTTCAGGTCGTACACCTCCGCAGTAAGAGCTAGGATATTCTGTTGTTAGTGGCAAGCTCCAGTTGTTTCGGGGCATCCCATGTCGTTTCTATATGTATTTTTGGTATTTGTATAAAAGTCTTTTGTGGGTGGGAGTTTGTCCCGACCCTAACTCAGTTGTGTATCTATGTAGAGGCTTTTGTAGACATATTGTACAACCATATGAGGGTTTGATTGATAGACGTGATGGCTCTGACGGCCAATTACTGTTCATATATATATTTATGCGTGTCTGCTGGGCTGATACAGGTACTGTTTTCTTCTATTTACAACGAAGTGCTGCGCAAATTTCTAATTTTCATAAGTAATGTAGATGTGAAAGTATAGCTTATGAACGGGTTCTCCCAGGCCTCCTCGGCTATGGGTGCCAGTCCGCTCCAATGGGATTTGGGGTATGACATATATCTACAAGCTTTAGATCTCTAGGAGGCTATTGAAGATGAATACAAGATAGCTCCCTTGCTGGACAATCCCACGGTGGCACAGATTAAAACTCACAAGGAGAGGAAAACTAGGAAATCAAAGGAAATGGCATGCTTATTTACTGTAGTTTTATCTAATATCTTGACTCATATCATGTCTCTACAATTAGAAAAAGAGGTATGGGATTATCTCAAGACTGATTATGAAGGAGATGAAAGGATTCGAGGGATTCAAGTGATGAATCTGCTACGTAAGTTTGAGCTACAAAGGATGAAAAAAAGTGAAACCATAAAGGAGTACTCTGACAGACTTCTTAATTAGCAAATCAGATCAGATTATTGAGTTTCACTTTCAATGATTCAAGGATCATTGAAAAAATCCTAGTAACGGTACCTGAAAGATTTGAGGCTACCATAACAACCATAGAAAATACTAAGGACTTGTCTAAGATCACACTTGGAGAGCTCTTAAGTGCTTTTCAAGCACAAGAGCAACGACGTGTTATGAGATAAGGAGGAGCTATCAAAGGTGCCTTACCAGCCCAGCATCACGATGATGGACGTTCTAAGAAGAAGAAGAATAAGAAGTACCAACAAACTGATGAAGAAGGGGCAACGCACAACAACAAAAACAAAACAGGCTGTTTCAAAGGAAACTACCCTCCTTGTAAGCATTGTGGCAAGCTCGGACATGCACCTTTCATGTGTTGGGAGAGGCCTGATGCTAAGTGCACTAAGTTCAATTAGCTTGGGGATAAAGCAATCATCTGTAAAACAAAACTCAGCAGCAACATGTAGAGGCTTGAGTTGTTGGTGAACAGGAAAAAGATCAACTCTTTGTCGCATCATGTTTAACAAGCAGTGTCTCAAGCGAGTCGTGGCTGATCGATAGAGGATGCACAAATCATATGACTTGCGATAAAGATCTTTTTAAAGATTTAAGGCCAACTAAAGTTAAAAAAGTTAGAATCGGCCATGGTGGTTATATTCCAACAAAATGAATGGGAATGATTATAATTGAAACATAATCGAGCACTAAAATAATTTCTGATGTTCTTTTTGTACCCGATTTGGACCAAAACTTGTTAAGTATTGGTCAGTTATTAGAAAAAGGATTCAAATTGTATTTTGAAGATAAACACTTCTTGATCAAGGAGGCATTTGTACAAGACCTATTTAATGTCAAAATAAGAGGCAGAATTTTCTCATTAAATCCATTGGAAGAAGAGCGTGGATTTCACCCATTGTGTGTGGAGCCATCTATGCTAAAAGAAAACATTCCACCTGATGATGATGAAGGCTGGATTTATCCTGGTTACAATTGCAAAGTTGACTGCATTAACTTGCTTAATGATCTTCAAGGAATAGACCTTTCCGCCACTGACAGCTGGGAGAAAGTATAACCCAAGAAAGCTGCTACTGTTGCATCCGGGGAGAAGCTAGATGATATTTCTGGACTTCCATCGAATGACTCAGATAATGGCCTGCCTAACATACCTTGTCCGAATGAAGTTTCTGCTAAGCATTTAGGTGAAGAAATTTCTTTGCCTAAGCATTATTTGGAATATAGAAAGCCCAATATGGTATTTTTGGGAAATAATTCTGGTCTTGCTAGGCGAGGGGGATTATGCCCTCTTAATGGATTCCAAAATATGACTCATTTGGAATCTGATTTTGAGTGTAAGATTTACTTAGAAAACATATGCCTGAAACTGAAACTGCTAATGCTGATAAATTATCAGAACTGGAACTTGAGAGTGTTTGTGATGAGCAGCGTGAGAATGCTACTCAGTCAGCTGAGCTGCCTTTGCCAAGCAATTCCCAATTAGCCCAGGTTGAATCCTACCAGATTCTTGGCAGCTATTCAGTGGGGGAGTCGTCTCTCACATAGTTTGAAGATCCTGGCTGCAGAACATCAGCTGCATTACAAGAAATCCAGAAGACAATAGGTAGTTCATCAACCAAGGAGAAACTCAAAGTTGGAGGTATGAGCACCTCTGAATCTCGTTCAAGTGGTAAAATAAAGGCATATAGAGAAGTCACCACCAAGAGACTCTAAAAATATTTCAAGGAAAATAATTATCCTAACCATGACGTAAAGGAGAAGTTTGAGCAAAGTGGTGGTTGGATAAAAGCATTACTTGAAGAAGCTGAGAATGAAAGGATGCATCTGATGACTATGGTGGAGCTAGTACAACCTAAATGGTATGACAAGTTATTAGTTATTGCCGTGCAGGGAGCTTTTTTCAATTTTTATTTTGTGCTTTACTTGCTGTCCCTCAAGCTTGAGCATAGAGTTGTGGGTTATCTGGAAGATGAGGCTATACACTCATATACTTTGTATCTTAATGATATTTATCGTGGTGAAATTGAAAATGTCCCTGCTCCTACGATAGCAATTGACTACTGAAGACTGCCTAAGGATGTGATTCTAAAGGATGTTGTTACTGTCATCCATGCTGATGAAGCTCATCATAGAGACGTTAACCATTTTGCATCTCCATGGGAGACATATCAGGCTAACTTGTCGATTGATCTAAGAAATCACCATGTGCCCAAGACATTCCTTGATAAGGTTGCTTATTGGTTAGTGAAGCTTCTCAGGATTCCAACTGATTTATTTTTTAAGAAAAGACACGGTTGTCGTGCAATGATGTTGGAAACAGTGGCAAGTGTACCAGGAATGGTGGGAGGTATGCTGTTACATCTGAGGTCGTTACGCAAGTTTGAGATTCTAAGGAAAAGAATTGGTGTTTGCATTTCATAAAGCAAGGAGGAGTGTTGAAAGTTGCTTTAAGAATGCAGCCGTTTTTTTCTTTTTTCTCCAGCAATTTTTTTAGTACAATTCTAGTTAAATTAGGAGTCCTATCTTTGGTAGGAAACTAATTAGTTATTTTAATTTTGGTAGAAATAGGTTGTAATAGAAACTATCTAAGTTGCTAAGTTGATGATCAATCATAGATGGATTTTACAAGAAAATAATCAACCTCTCTACATATTCTCTTTTTCAAACTCCATCTCTATTTTAGCGGCTAGCTTTTGAATTGAATTCCTGTTATTTCCCTTTAACGGTTTTTAAACTAACAAACTATGACAAAAGTAAAACTATTGATATCTGGATGATGAAAGAGTATTGTCATGTCCAAAAATAATTCCTAGACGCGACTTGTACCCGCGCATAACACCTGCTGGGAGAACCAACCTTCCATACACTTTATCAGTTAATAAGCACTAATATAAGATATGAAAAACTCTAATGCATCAATAAATAGCGATTAGTAATTCAACAAAAAATTATAATCAGACTAATAATCCATCAATAACTCGAGAACTAATTCTTTAGCCTAAATCTCACACTCAAATCATGGAGCATCTAAAAAAAGTTACATGGGTTCAACTTTCGGGCATGCAACCCATTAAAGAGAACTAAAAATAGATAGAGCTAAAAAGACAACCTCCATGAATAATGTGAAGGCTCACCTTAGGAAGAGAATCTTCATGAACGAACCGTTAGACACTAGTCTCACCTTCGCAACAGTATATGCAGACATGCAAGTAAGGATTTATATATAAATATAAACTAGTAAGATCCTCGACCTGCTACTTTAATACCCCTGGAACAAGTGTTAGAAAATACAAACCACAAAGATCAAATAAACGATATGTAAAACATATATCTTATAGTATAATGCTCAATAAGGTCCAACAAATGTTTCAAAAATCACTATGTATCTCTCAACTCAGCTTAGAACCCCGACAAGTCCACGACAGCATATATAATGCCCCAAAATTATACTACGACAACAAGTACAATGCCCCTAACTTATTACGGCGGCATAGGTATGCCCCTAACATATTACGACAACGCATGTATGCCCCTAGTAAATATATCACAACAACAAGTACAAGGCCCCTAACATATTACGGCAGAATATATATGCCCCTAACATATTACAACAGCACAAGTACGCTCCTAGTAAATATATCCAATATCCTAACATCACCTTACAACTTACCATTAAATGATCCTCAATATACTTAACCAAATACATATCCGCGGTTGATCAAAGACCACTTATTCTACCAAGCACATGCTTGTCCCAACACATGGAATAGGTAGAAAAACATATTTTCTAATAAAGCATGTTTTAAAAGCAAGCACCAAAGCTTAAAGTCTCACTTACCTCGTTGATGGCAAATTTCCTCAACCTCGCAACTCGTAGAATATTAACCAAATAGCCTCCAATGGCTTCAGTCTATGCAAACATATTAATTAATAATATCAATTAAAATAATCGGGATCAAATTTCAATATCCCAAAATTCTAAGCTTAGAGCTAAACCGTAGTATCTCACCCCTTAATCCATGACTTAAAATGGGAAACTCCAACGTATCTATTCAATTATAATTTATATAGGTTAATACCCAAACTCCAAGAACATTAATCAATACAGTACCCTTAATGCTAAAGAAGTGATTCATAAACAACGGCTAAAAGATAATCTGGTAAAATTCTTCTTTGCGTTCTCATTGAAAATTCAAATTTCTATCACCGCTAAAAAACTTATCAATATGCAATTGTAAAGTAAACTTCAATTGACCACATTATCAAAAATTCTACTTCATTACAACTCCATTGACAACACCTCTCAAAAGAAAAGATCGGGACTAGATATAGGTTTTCTCTATCAATAGTTACACAAGGAAATTACATTCAAATGCCTTCTCCACCCTACTGATATTAATATATAATTGAACCCTAACTAATTACTCTTCTTGCATGAGCATCAATGAAACATAAATGTAAAATAGGATCATCACGACAATTAGAGGTTCCAATACCTATCTATGTAAAATCCCTAGTGCACCAACTCTTATTCTACCTAAAAAGAACCCTTGCTCCTCTATGAGGCTGCTGCTTCTGAAAGAAGAACTTAAGAAACAATTACCCTTTCAACTCCCTAGTTATAACATGCAGAAACATCAATAATAAGGGAATGGGCTTGACCCATACCCTTTTAATTCTCTTTATTATAATTATTATTTGATTAAAATTACCAATTAACCCTCTATTAAAAAAATGTTGGGTTATTACATTCTCTCCTACTTAAAATAATATTCGTCCTTGAACGGGTCTTGAATCATATCTGAAGTGTCAAATCAGTTAAGCAAATTTGCTATTTCAGACCAGTATCCTAGTAAGTGAAGTATTAGGAATTTCATTTTCTTCTTAATTGATATAGCTAATGAATTGCTCACCTGTAGTTTTAAAATTCATTGAACTAGTGACTATAAAAATAAGTTAGTGACCAAGAATACGATCTACACACCATACCTCCACTTAAATAACCTTCTTAAAGCTTTATTGGACCTAATGTGGTCCAAAAAGTTATTGTAATGACCTGAGACTACCCCCTGGTCGTCATACAATACTTACGATCTCGAGAGACCACAAGCTAACCCATGAGCTGGTACCTGATGTGAGCTCTGAATAATATAATCATGAATGTGGAAGAATAACTGAATTTCCATAAGGTTTTAATAATAAAACGACTACTGAATTATGAATTTGGCATAATAATGAAATATGAATAATCTAAATAGCTAGCTGTAGTGTCTTAAAATCCTCTAAACTGAATACTGTGAGTTGATGGGATAGGCCCCAACTAACTCTACTAACTGCTGAGATAAAGACAGGAAGCAATATAATCTGTCCTCGGATAATGAAGATTCACCACTGCTACTGTACTACTGATGATCTGAAGGACTAAGGGCGATTTGAGAACTGAGCGTCAGCACCTATGATATGATACATCATAGCGCAAAAGAAAGGTATGTGATTAGTACTTTGAATGTACTGATATACTAAATGAGGTGGGCTGATATGCATGGTTTCATGAATAGGAATAATAATAATTAACTAGATATACATGTAAAGCATAAAGTACTGAATAAAGAGCATGGAATCTGTCGATACTGAAAATGTATGAAAATCTATAAATATCGAGGATGCATGACCAAGTATATAACATAAACTGAGTAAAATCTGTAAACTAAAATTTGTATGCTTTGGCCAAACAACACTAAGAATGAATAACTGAGCTGGTACTATAACTGAGACTATATCTGAGATCGTGGGTGGTATAATCTAACTAAAATTCCCCAATTTGAGCTAATTGGGATCCAACCTGTAACCCCAGTTGGAAGGATGTTAATACTACGCCCCGGGTACTAAAAATGAATGTGTGGATGATAACGCTCAATCTACAGCTCTCGTAGGAGTGTAAAGCGGTCGTTAGCAAATATAGAACCCAACCTGGGATGGGTGTCGATCCCACAGGGAATAGCTTGGCCAACAAGTAAGCAAAGTTACTAAACTTTTGGTGCAAGTCTCGTAAAAAGGGGGGATTGTAATTTGTAACCAAAACAATAAAGTAAAAGCTGAAAATAGCAAAGTAAAAAGAGGAAGATTGTCACGTTGGTTGTAGACAATGAGAATTGAGGCGTTGGGGTTATGTCCACCTTCTGAGGTATACGTCTCTATTGGCTATGGGTGTGTAGAGTCTTGACATGCAATTGCTTATAGAGAATTGTAGTCGATGGTAAATCCAAGCGTCTCTCGACCTGAACAAGGACTATTTCACTTTAACTCTCTCGAGTGTTAAAGCGTGTCTAACGGTACGAATTCTCCAAGAGGTTAGTCCAGTTACGACACTAGCCTTTTAATAGGAAAGGGTGTCCTACTACCTTGACATTATCTCTTTTCCAGACAAATAACCTTTCTCTCGAACAAGTTAAATGTTAGACTGGCGTTATTCTATGCGTCTGCAGCCTCAAGAATTTGCATTAAGATGAAGAGAATAATGATATAAGCAATATACGTGTCTCGAACTCACAAACTCACAGCAATAGATAGTATCTCATTCGGCTTCCATAACCCCAACAGAGAAGTTTAGTTACCCATGAGTGCGAAGGAGATCACGATTTGCATTGTTATTATTGAGTAATGGCGTGTGGATTAGGTGATAGGCGTGTGGCATGATTCCTGAGCAAGTAACGATTCTCTTGTTGTGGAATTTAAGAATAGAATTAATGGAAAGATTAGAAGAGTTGTAATTGAGAAGTAGAATGTGTCTCTCCACTAAGGGAGGACTTGCCTCTCCACTAAGGGAGGACTTGTCTCTCCACTAAGGGAGGACTTGCCTCTCCACTAAGGGAGGACTTGCCTCTCCACTAAGGGAGGACTTGATTAAAAATCTCTAGCATGATAGGGTATTTATAATACTCCTATCCTACTCCTACTATGCTAATGAAATAAATAACCAAATCCTACTAAAC
Organism: Capsicum baccatum var. pendulum; assembly: GCA_030864225.1. NCBI lineage: Eukaryota > Viridiplantae > Streptophyta > Magnoliopsida > Solanales > Solanaceae > Capsicum > Capsicum baccatum. The sequence goes on from CM061556.1 coordinate 254,341,701, forward strand.
TAAGGAAATACTTAACCCATTTGTAGTAGGTTAATGTAACATTCTCCTAATCCAAATAAACTAATGAAATACATAACCCAATTGTACTAGGTTAATGTATCATTGTCAAAATCCAGCTTTGTATCTGTAAGTCCCCAAAGTCTTCAGAAATGCTGTTTTAGCCCGGGACAGATTTTCCATGCAGCAGTTTTGGTCCTTAGGCGTCCAAACTTCCTTCCCTTCCTTTGTGAGCTTTCTTTTGCGTCAAGTAAGCCATAAAATGCTGTATTTTTCATCATTTATACCTGAAACTTTCCTAATCATGTTCGTTAGCTCATTTACAGGAAAAAGGACTAAAAGTGCATGAAATATATAGTTTGTTCTCAAAACTAGGCTAAAATATGGGCAAAATATATTGATATAGGCGTGTAAATTCACCTATCATCAACACCCCACACTTAGAGCTTTGTTCGTCCTCGAACAACATATTATGTCCTTCTAAGCGTCGACTTAAGGTTTTTACAGCCATAACACAAAACATTTATCAAGACAAGCACAACGATTATCAACAAAGAGTACTTCCCGATTATAAGTAGAAACAGTTTAACCTCTAGCATAGACTCGTGATGGTGGTCAACTCGCATGCAAACGTTAAGGTACAAGGAATCATATATAACTACCCAAAACTCATCAACCATGTGTGTCTCACAATATATTACCCATAATCACTCACAAGTATAGCATATTTTTCAAACATGGGTATCAAAATGTCCTTGCTCTCACTCTCACAAAGAATTCATATGTAGCAACTGATGACCATAGGCTTGCCCTTAGTGTAGTACTCCACTAAATGTCGGAATGTTAAGATTAGGATCAAGTAGGTCTTTTGATGGTTGTAATGTAGGCTAAGGGACGGGTAGGACTATTTTGGCCAGGAATAGTGACTAAGCTCCTAAGCGCTTTAATACATCACATTGTATCATTGACACTTTTTTCTTTCAACCTTTCTTCTTTCTTTTATTCTACCACCCTTGTTCTCCTCTTTTGTTATTCAATTTTAAGAACAACTCACTTTCAGCTTTCTTTTACTTTTTCTTTTCACAACATACCTCTTATGATAGCACTTTCTTTTCCGTAACACATTCAAGCACCATTTACAATTTAAAGCATCATACTTACCCAATTTCCTCTTATGTTGTCACATGACTTTTTTTTTTTAAAGCACTTAGGAATTTGGATCAAATTACGGTCTTGAAAAAAATGGATTAGGCTTACATACGAGGTTGTCAAAGAAATAGGCTAAAGGCTCAAAAGGGTTTGACTAGGATGATTTACATGGGTTGGTAAAATTGAAGGTAAACATGTATAGGTTTCCAAAGAAATGCCTAAATCATCTCCTAAACTTACACTCCTTATTTTCGCTTTGCATACATACCGGGCAAGTTCTAGCATCAGCCACAAACATAGAATATACTATTATCTCACACACAAAAGGCACATGGTCGACTTGATTGGAAGTAATATAGACCCTCGACCCAACAAGTGAAGGGATTGAATCACACAATATCATGTACTAAGTCACAACTAGAGCCTAAACGTCTCAATAGTCACAATTGTAGCACATACTCTTGTTCTAATCTCATGCTGCCTATCAAAATAATTTCTTGCAAAGCTAGAAAAATTTTAACTACTAAAAAAAACGAAACAAAAATGAAACAAACGCAAACAAACATAGATGAGAATAGAGAAGTATAGCATGCAATACCACCACCCCACACTTAGTCGGGACACTGTCCTCAGTGGAAAATAAATACGAGGAACCTGGTTGGTCGGACTTATCCTCTATGTCTGGGGTCATACCCCTTGCATTGGAATCATCATTAGAGTCGTCATCCTCCGAAGTTTCTCATAAGTATCCCACTTAATTCCAAGCGCGAGTCGGGGTATTTGCGGCGAGGAGGGTTCTCCTTGCTCCTTGCGGCCTTTGTTTCTTGCTCTTTTGGGAAGTGGTAGCCTTTTCTTTGCCTTGTCTTGCTTTGGGTGCCATTGTACCTGAGACTAGAAACAGTGTTAATGGTATCACAATCTCAATGGTTACAATCTATACACAAGCAGTAGGGGTACCACCCCACACTTAGGTTGTTGGCACCAACTAGTGAGATGAAAGTGATCGATTACTCAGAATTCATCGACATACGTTTTAGGAACTATCTTCTGACAAGAAGATCAGTGATGTATCACTACTTGCAGCCATTGCACTACATTCATGTTACGTATAACAACACTACTACATAGGGATTACATCATGGTATAGTTTCTATCAATAATCACAATCTCCTATGTCGGTAGGCAACTATAAGTCTTATTCTGATGAACGGGATATTCTAACATGCAAGTATCCAAGTAAGAAGCTTAAGCAATGTTCATAGCCATGGCAATTCTGCAAATAGTATAACAATGCTTATTAAAACCAAATTCAAGTCGGAGACCGGTCAAGATTATCCTAACGTATATGTTCACTCACATGGTTGTGTATCAACAATCCAAACACATTAACATCACCAATGATCTTTGAAGATGTAGCAATTCATAATAGGCATAGGAACGTAGTACTTACTAGAAATAGATGAAGAATAAAAGAGTACTTACGTGATTGAAGCCTTTGGAGATGTTCTTGTGAATTGGAAGAGCAAAAAGAGAAGTTTTGAGATGATTTGGATGGATGTGCGGCGCCTTTGGGTCAATTTTTAGTGTGGTTATGTTTCAAGACTAAGTCCCCTTTATATAGGAAGAGAATAGGTCGGGTTATGACCTATTTACAATCGGTTTTGGAGACAAAAATGCTACATATGCGACGCATAATGCTTGGCATAGTCATGACATATGCGGCGCATTGTCTATAGCATAATGGGACATATGCGCCGCATAGTGTATGGCATTTGTAGACATATGCGCCGCATAGTCTATGACATATGAGATACTGAGACCAAATGCCATAGCATAGGCGGCGCATAGTCAAAAGCATACATAGGAATAGGCGGCGCATAGTGTATAGCACACTAGATTCCGAGACCTTAGGCTATAGGATAGGTTGTGCATCGTTTGTGGCATAGTTTTACCAAGGCCTATCCTTTCTCGATGCCTATTTTGGCGGGAGAAATGCTCAATCCATAGCCTTATGCATCACCATTCCTAACTTACCAACTTTACCATACAATGCGTCCAAATCGTCAATTGAAATCAATCTCCTCGTTGAATACTTCTTGCACCTATTTTTGCTCAAAACCAAACGAAAACGATTAGTACGATGGGTTGACTCCCACCAAGCGCCTTAGTTTTGGTCGTGGCACGACTCTTATTTTTGGATTTTTCATTTAGCAAAACAAAACAAGTACTAGAATGAAAGGAAAATGATAAAATGATAAAATGATAAAATAATAAAACGATGGGTTGCCTCCCATCTAGCGCCTTATTTATTGTCGTGGCTCGACATAGTTACCTCGAGTACTCAGACTTCGTCGAGGTAAGTGATAGATCATTTTCTGAAAGGATTTCGACGACAATGAGGCTTACCTGTGGGCATGTGATCATTGTCGAGAGGGCTCATACATCTCCCCGGAGAGTCACCAATTATGTCATCAATAGTCCAGCCCATAGCTCTCTTATATCTCTTTAGAGCAGAGATGAGAGCCTCTACGTGCTGTTCACTTAACTCTTCCGCCAAGAAAACATACCTTAGATAATCGGGAAGCTCTTGCGATTCTAGCATTGGTGGCTCGTCAATGGGAGTCTTCGCTGTTGGTTGATTCTTGAGATCACAATCTGGTTGCTTAGGAGTATAAGGCTCTATTTCTGTTAGAGCACTCATAAGTTCTTCATAACCTTCATTATCCTCACACTCAACATTCAGTGGCGCAACAGTCAATGGCTCAACAATAGGCTGTTTCTCTATAGATAATGCTTTCATATCTTCTTGATGAACATTAACTACAGATAACTCATTCAAATCGCTGGGCTGCTTTGTGGCTTTGCATTTATCAAACCGTACTACTTCGTCATTAATTCGAAACAAAAGCTCATTATCTTTCATGTCAATAAGCACACTTCCAGTTGCAAGGAAGGGACGTCCCAAGATTATGGAAACTTCAGAATCCTCCTTACAATCTAGAATAACGAAGTCGGCAGGAAATATGAATGAAGAAACCTTCACCAACACATCATTCAAGATACCCATAGGTCGTTTTACCGACCTATCAGCCATCATGAGCCTCCTATTGGTTGGTGTAGGGTCTCCCAACCCCAACTTTCTGTAGATAGGTAGTGGCATCAAATTGATGCTAGCTCCCAAATCGCACAATGCCTTAGCAAAATCCAACGATCCAATTGTGCAAGGAATAGTGAAAGCTCCAGGATCTGCCTTCTTTTGAACTAGCGATCTTGTTGCGATTGCACTACAATGATGAACATTATCCGCCAAGTCATAACTTACTGCCCGCTTCTTTGTCAAGAGATCCTTCATAAATTTCGCATACCCAGGCATTTGTTCAAGTTCCTCCACCAATGGAACATTAATGGTGAGCTGCTTTAACATATTCATGAATTTGCTGAACTTTGTGTCATCTGCCACCTTCTTCAATCTTTGGGGAAAAGGTGGTGGTGGGTATGGAAGTGTTCTCTCCACGTTTTTTTTCTCCTCTTGCTTCTGTTTTTCCACTTTTTCAGGCTGCACGTCACTAGGTGAAATGTCCTTGACGTTGGGAGTAGTTGTTGCGGCTTCTTCTCCTTTTGTAACGTCACTAGGTGTAAGGTCCATGTCCGCAACTTCGTCAACCACTTGCTTTCCTTTTGCTGAAGTTTCCAGCACCTTACCACTTCTGGTAGTGATGGCCATGCATGACCCATCATTCTTTGGGTTTTGCACAGTATCGCTTGGTAAGGTGCCAGCCTTTCTTTGATTGAATGCTGCTGAAAGTTGGCTCAATTGCTGCTCTATTTGCCTGATAGAAGTGGAATGAGAATCAACTAGTTGCTTTGTGGAGGACAAATCATCAATCACCTCCTTAAATCCTGCGCTCGTTGCTTCCACTCCTTTCAATAACTTAGCCATCATGTCTTCCATACTGCCAGAATTAGATGTGGTGGTATCACGTCTACTAGGGGGAACGTACAAACCACTCTTTTCATTATTTTTCTTCCAACTACCTTGGTTTTTGCTTCCAGATTTATCATAATAGTTCCGACCTTGGTTTCCTTGGGCATTCCCACGGAAACCCCCTTGATTGTTCAAGTAGTTGGCCTCCTCTTCAGAATCAGATTCGTCTCTTCCTTTCTGCGCTACAGCTTTCACTTTTTCGGTCTTCCCTAATAATAAGTGCTTTGTCAGAAGATCCAATTGTGTTTTCATGTGCGCCATGTCTTGCTCACGTTCTTCTTCTCTTCTTCTTTGGTCTGCAGACATGCCAATAGATAAAGTGGGGCTTGCTACCTCAGAATCCCTGGTATGCCAAGCTCTACTTTGTTTTGTCATCTGGTTTAGCATATTGCTTGCCCGAACAAAGGTGAGGTCCATAAATGATCCTCCAGCCGCATTATCAACCACTGGCTTAGTCCCCGAATTCAAAGCTCTGTATAATATCTCCATCAAGTGGACATTGGTCATATGATGGTTTGGGCACTGCATTAGCTTCGTCTTGAACCTCTCCCATGTAACGTGGAGAGCTTCAGTTGGAAGCTGTCGAAAATTGGTGATCTCATCTCTCAACTGTGCTCTTTTGGATGGCGGAAAGAATCTTTCTAGGAAAACGTCTTTCAATTGCCTCCAATTAGTAATCGAATCAGGAGTCAGCCCATTCAACCATAGAGTTGCCTCCCCAGACAGAGACAATGGAAATAAGCGTAGTCGAATTGCATTCTGTCCAACGCCAGGATTGTCGAATGACTTGCATGTAGAAATAAAGTTGATCAGATGCATATTCGGATCATCGCCTGCTAGTCCACCAAATAATCCCTTGAGTTGCAAAAGCTGAATCATGGCGCTAGTGATATTGAACTTTGCTCCAGGTGCCAAGGGTGGAAGAATAATAGCTCCGATGGCACCAGGTCCGTCTAGATCGTCCTCTTCATCATCAAAAGGAATTTGCATAGCTCGGCGATCAGGCCTAAATCGCGCTTGACGATCTCTCCTCTGCATGGGTTCCGCCATCTCAGCAGTATGCCGTGGGTTCAGTAGCTCTTCATCGCCTAGATCCTCATCGTCATGATTTGTTTCTCGCCTACGGTTATCAATATTCTGTTGATGCACTTGAGCAGCCATCCTATCAATTTCACGTTGTGCATCCATTCTGTCAATAGAACCTGAATAAAACAAAAATAACAACTAAAAGTAAAAATACGAGAATCTTTGACCAAAGGGTTTAGCAACTATCACAAACTTAATTGACACTCGTATTCCCCGGCAACGACGCCAATTTTTGATAACGCTCAATCTACAGCTCTCGTAGGAGTGTAATGCGGTCGTTAGCAAATATAGAACCCAACCTGGGTTGGGTGTCGATCCCACAGGGAATAGCTTGGCCAACAAGTAAGCAAAGTTACTAAACTTTTGGTGCAAGTCTCGTAAAAAGGGGGGCTTGTAATGTGTAACCAAAACAATAAAGTAAAAGCTGAAAATAGCAAAGTAAAAAGAGGAAGATTGTCACGTTGGTTGTAGACAATGAGAATTGAGGCGTTGGGGTTATGTCCACCTTCTGAGGTATACGTCTCTATTGGCTATGGGTGTGTAGAGTCTTGACATGCAATTGCTTATAGAGAATTGTAGTCGATGGTAAATCCAAGCGTCTCTCGACCTGAACAAGGACTATTTCACTTTAAATCGCTCGAGCTTAAAGCGTGTCTAACGGTACGAATTCTCCAAGAGGTTAGTCCAGTTACGACACTAGCCTTTTAATAGGAAAGGGTGTCCTACTACCTTGACATTATCTCTTTTCCAGACAAATAACCTTTCTCTCGAACAAGTTAAATGTTAGACTGGAGTTATTCTATGCGTCTGCAGCCACAAGAATTTTCATTAAGATGAAGAGAATAATGATATAAGCAATATACGTGTCTCGAACTCACAAACTCACAACAATAGATAGTATCTCATTCGGCTTCCATAACCCCAACAGAGAAGTTTAGTTACCCATGAGTGCGAAGGAGATCACGATTTGCATTGTTATTGTTGAGTAATGGCGTGTGGATTAGGTGATAGGCGTGTGGCGTGATTCCTGAGCAAGTAACGATTCTCTTGTTGTGGAATTTAAGAATAGAATTAATGGAAAGATTAGAAGAGTTGTAATTGAGAAGTAGAATGTGTCTCTCCACTAAGGGAGGACTTGCCTCTCCACTAAGGGAGGACTTGTCTCTCCACTAAGGGAGGACTTGCCTCTCCACTAAGGGAGGACTTGATTAAAAATCTCTAGCATGATAGGGTATTTATAATACTCCTATCCTACTCCTACTATGCTAATGAAATAAATAACCAAATCCTACTAAACTAAGGAAATACTTAACCCATTTGTACTAGGTTAATGTAACATTCTCCTAATCCAAATAAACTAATGAAATACATAACCCAATTGTACTAGGTTAATGTATCATTGTCAAAATCCAGCTTTGTATCTGTAAGTCCCCAAAGTCTTCAGAAATGCTGTTTTAGCCTGGGACAAATTTTCCATGCAGCAGTTTTGGTCCTTAGGCGTCCAAACTTCCTTCCCTTCCTTTGTGAGCTTTCTTTTGTGTCAAGTAAGCCATAAAATGCTGTATTTTGCATCATTTATACCTGAAACTTTCCTAATCATGTTCGTTAGCTCATTTACAGGAAAAAGGACTAAAAGTGCATGAAATATATAGTTTGTTCTCAAAACTAGGCTAAAATATGGGCAAAATATATTGATATAGGCGTGTAAATTCGCCTATCATCAGTGGATCCACTAAACTGATATAATATCCAAAGGACTAAGGGTGTTAAGCCTGAACTGACGGGTGACCCTTGCGAGATAGTCAAGCCTAATCTGACGGGTGACTACTCATATCCTACACTGGCTATGTAGTTCTGGAGTATAGGGACTGCTACTAATGACTCTGCCTATCTGACGGGGAATCCTCCATCCCTGTACTCGCTTGGTGCTAAATCCTACTCCCAACTAAAAGACACTGAGATACTAGACTGTTCTTAATTTAATGACTGATATCTGGCTATTTTGATAATTCTCATAATATAATCTGAACACTATTCTGTAATGTACTAAGACTAGACTAAATAAACAACTATGGTTTTTGGGTATTCAATACCCCCAGGACTCAAAAAAACAATGATAGTAAAATGATGCTAAAACTTGGAGATTAGAACATGAAGACTTTTATTAAATCAATCACTCTTGTAGGTATTTTATCAAACACTTGTAGTTCATGGGTTAAAACAATCATAGGAATGCCATGAAACTTATAAAAATATCATGAATTCAACATAATAGTACTAAATCATGGTTTAATTCAATAACTAATAATATTAAGACACGGAGAATTGAAAAGTAACGATAATTTCATGGTAACATGGTATAAAATCAATAGTGCATGGAGATTCATGGATGAAATCATAATTTAAAACATAATAACTTGAAAAGATTATAACTTTGTAATTTAAACAGGATATTTGGGCTCCATGGATGAAAGGGATCCATGGATGAACATCTAACATACCTTAATTGATGGATTTCTTGAAGTTCTTGGTGAATTCTTGAGGATTCCCCTTGAATTTGAGAGCTAAGGTTCTTGATTGGGAGAGAATCTTCTTTAATTTGGGGGAAAAGTTATTAAAATAATAAATAATGGGTTAATTAGAGTGAATTTTATGTTAAAGGCGGACTGGAGTGATGGGAAAAAGACTGCAATTCCCTCAGATTTAAAACTCAGAATTACTAAAATTTTCCAATTTTGTGAGCTGGCGCGGCGCGGTGCTATTGCGTCGTGTCACTGGAATTGGATAACTGGGAATTGAGGTCTTGGTGTAATGCGAAGAAATTGCGGTGCCCTTTTGATTCTAAAATTCACCCTTGGCGCGATGTGCCATTATCGCGACAGGACACTAGAAAAAGGACAATTGGGATTTTGGCTAATGGCGTGACGAGGTGGTTTCACGGAGCTTTACTGGAAATTGACAATCGTCATTTATTCTGGTACCACGACTCACTAAGGGCTAAAATGACAGTGTTTAATGACTGAAACTTAAAATTTCCTTAACTTCTTACATGGGTATCGGATTTAGGTGAATTTTATATCGTTGGAAAGCTAATTCAATTTCCTACGCAATGACAGGCTCTAAACTGGAAAATAATGAGTGCTTAAAAAATATTATATATGTATACTCATGTATTGGGACTTAGATTATGCTAAGGAAATGCTGGGTAATACAGTTATGCTCCTCTTAAGTTACAATCAACTAGTGAACAACACATGTGCAAGTCTATTTAAAGCCTTAAAAAACAACTCTGTCTACAAGCTAGTAACTATTATTTGATAGATCTGAGACAAAACAACTAATTATGAACCACTCATTATATAAAGTCCATCTAGCTAGTGTTGGTAGTGGATATACATAATCTTTTATGACCCTATGGCGCTGAAACACATCCAAACACCTATATCACAACCCTGCAGTGAAACACATCCATTGCTCTTATATATGATAGTGTCGAAATGCTCTCAAGTACGTTAATGTTGAAACACATTCACACACCCCTACTTAAATGTTCCATTCACTTTCTCTCGTCACACATGAAAACACAAGCATCTTGTGCCTGTAACACCCTATATTTTTGAGCTAAAAATCAAATCATCGTTCTTACGTCTGTAAACTCTAATTCCATGGTTTATATTTAAATTCATATGTCGTGATATTTTTCCTAGTATATTAAGTGATTATGAGGTGAACAATGTTCATAAAATTCACTTGGAGCAAAGTTGAGCTAAGAATCTTTCATCCAAAGTTTGATATTCGATTCTACAAAGGTCTACTTTAAATGTGTATAACTTTCTATACACCTAGAATTTTTTATCTCAAGACCCACCAAATTGTAGATAATTAAACTAGCTTTCTAACGATACCAATTTTGCCTTAATCTGATATCTAAGTGAAAAATTATGGCATTTTCTGTGTGAGGCAGTAAACGACATGATCTTGACGTGTCGTGTTGACTGTGCCCCGACACGCTGATGTGAATCTTGTAATGCCCCAAATTTTGGGCTACAATATAGACCATGATTCTGATGTGTTGATAATCCCGAAGCCATAAGTCCTATAACAATATGGAATGTTAATTATTTGCATAGTATGTGAATCCATTCAAGCTTGAATTTAGACCATAGAGGTCCTTTGACTCAAGGACGAGTTGAAAATTACTTCGATCGATTAAGTTTAAGTGGATATTATAATTTGTGTCAACTTCTATCAACCATTACTCTTTGTATATGTCGAATTAGCAACCCTACTATGTGTAAAATGATAGGTTTTTGAGTTAGCTTTCCAGCGATACCAATTTCGCTAAAATCCAGCACCCGAGCAAGAAGTTATGGCCTTTCGAAGTAGAATGCGTCGCCTAACCAATTGCACATGGCCACTGGAAAGCATATGCGATATCATATGCGGCGCCTATGTAAATATAGGTGATATCATATACGGCGCCTATGTAAATATAGGCGATAGCATATGCGGCGCCTATATAAATATAGGCTATATCATATGCGGCGCATATCTTATGGTTTCAAGTGACTTAAACACTCCGTTTTTGGGGCAAAATAGTCCTTTCCTACCCTTATTCAGCCATAAACACGAAATTTAGTCCCTAATTCTCTAAAATACATCCACATTCATCTAAAAATTCTCAGGAACACTCCCAAGGGTTTCAAACTAAAAACCCAAATAAGTCAAGATTCAACCGTGGGTTTTCAAAATTGATTAGAGATTCAGAATCCCCCATCCACAGGCTTCAGAAAGCACCCATTATTTTCCGAAATAGAGGTACGCGGGGTTTTCCTAAATTCTCATGGGCATAGAAAAATCATGTTTTAGAATGGGGTTTTGAATATATGTATATATTCATGTATTAAATATTTTAACATCATTGTTTTAGTCTTTTGACCTTCTCCAAAGTGATTTGAGAATATGAATATATGAAACCATGTATTTAAGAATGAATTCTTGTTCAGAGCATGATTTTTGGTGAATTCCCGCTTATTATGAATTTTTCAGATTTCTCATAGCATATGAATTGTTTTGCAATACATCCTTGAAAAGCACTATATGAAATGATTGAGCTCTTGTTATGATTTAAAGGTGGTTTTAAATCACTAAAAAGGGAATCTAGCATGAATGTTTAATGTTCATAATGCATGTAATGAAAGAGTGCATGGATTTGCTAAAGGCACTAGACCACCATATGTTGATGAGGTTTTTGCATGATTTTGACTTGAGTTTCGAAAAGTGAAATCTTCTATATCAGTTGCATGTTTTTGGTGGTCTAAATTATGCTTTAGATGAAAGATTTAGCTTAATGTATTATGGCTCAGAAATCATGACATGCAAGTCTTGGTATGACGATACCAATTTAGACCAATGCCATATCAGACCAGATTAATAAACATTTCAGACTATCATGATTTTAGACATTCAGAATGTTGCATGTACAAAAAAGGTTAAAAATGGGTATATAGAGATGTTAGGTGGTTCCCTGAAGAGGGCTTGAGTTCAAGAAACTCATTGCCTAAAAATGTGGTTTGCCGACCCGGGTATATTATTATACGCTGACTTAAGTATCGTGTGGCGTATCAGAGTCTGGAACTCCAACCCTTGCGACATATTAGGGTTGAAGGCTTCCCCGCTGAATCAATGACGGATTTCATATCGCCCGTGGAATATCAGACTTGTAGGGGATACCACCTAACTCAGAAGTAATACACAGATCAGAGTTTGAGATTTACAGACAGGTTACATGTTTACAGAAGATGCCCATGTGTTTTCAGAAACTATTTTATGCATAATGATTGATGAAAATTTTCTCTCACGTATTATATATATATATATATATATATATATATATATATATATATATGTTCAATTACTCTATTTTGGATTGCTTCGTGTGCCTGTACAATTGTGCTGACCCCCCTTTCTCCCAGGTACTGAGGCACATTTTAGGGGTCCAGATCCTCAGTATAGTCTACAGACAGGGTTATCTCAGAGTTCAGTTGGTGAGCCTTCTTTGCTTTGAAAGGCCTAGTCATTTAGGTATTTATTTCAGTATGGTTTTCGGTCTACTGGAGACCTTGTCCCAGTTATTCAGATAGTTTGTCTATAGAAATTTCGCAGACTGTTGCAGATGTTTATTAAATATTGTTGGGTATGTTTTCAGGACCTTAAATGTTTTAAATTATTGACCATGTTTCCATATTATTGTGTCTAATCCATATTACTTTGATCATATGAATTATGTGCATAATTACCAGATAGACAGAGGGCGTTCTGGGTCTTCGAGTTCAGGAATGCTCATCATGGCCAGGGCCCTGATTTGGGTTGTGACAAACTTGGTATCAAATCACGGTTCATGGTCGCAGGGTGTCTGTGAAATTGCGTCGGGTATAGTCTTGGTTATGGGTGTTTAGCGTGCCACACTTATAAGCAAGAAGCTACTAGGTGTTTAGGAAATGTTTCCCTTCTTTGTGATTTAGTTCGTGCTTCAGAGTCTGAATTGTCCCCTAATCAATGATCTCTTGTATTTCAGAAACACAGTTATTCCTCCACGTCGTATCATCGATCAAAATGCTCAGGCAGTTGAGGTCCATCCCACCCATGAGATGTAGACCCATAATAGGGCTCACTCTTCAGAACTTGTCCCTACTCTGGGAGTCCCTCCAGTCCCGACTAGTCCACCTCAGGCTCCGCAAACTGATGTCAACCATCCCCCGACTGCTCAGAGAGATATTTCAAATACAAAATTCAGACTGTTTATTCATATATTGACACAATAGGTAGATAACCAGGCTCAATGATCAGAAGATGTTGGGTCTACATTTGTTACGTCTGAGGCTACTAGGGTCGGACATTTCATGAAAATAAACCCACCTAAGTTTACTGGAACCAAGGTGGAGGAAGATCCATAGGATTTCGTGAATGAGATGGAAAATATCTTTAAGGTAATGTATGTGTATGAGGTTGAAGGGGTGGAACTAGCAACTTATCAGCTTAAAGATATTGCGAATCAGTGGTATGCCGACTGGGAGGATGCAAAAGGTGAGAGTGCTAAGCCTACAGTTTGGGGTGAATTTGTGGAAGCTTTTCTTAATTGATTTTTTTCTCTGGAGTTAAGAGAGGCCAAATCGGAAGAGTTTATGAATCTAAAGTAGGGCAGTATGAGTGTCCAGGAGTACACTTTGAAGTTTAATAAAGTAGCCTGCTATGCACCATAGTTGACTAGTAATATGAGAGCCCGTATAAGGAAATTTGCATATGGCCTTTCTGATAACCTGGTGCTTGAGTGCCAGGGGGAAATGATGAATAAGGAGTTAGACTTTGCTAGGCTGACCGTTTATATGCAGTAGGTAGAAGAGAAAAAGAAGAAGATCTCAGAAGCTAGGGAGGTGGAAAGACAAGCAAAAAGAGCCAGATCAGCCGACCAGAGTCACAGTCAACCTCAGGGCAGTAAGTGGGGAAATAATTGGATGAAAAAGAAGAATTGGAGTAATGCGCAGTTTACTACTAGCGCCTCAGTACCCCAATCACCAGCAGACAGACGATCTCAGAGTTTTCAGACTAACTGTGGAACCAGAGCTCAGGATACTCAGTCGAAGGGTAGTGTGGCTCAGCAGCATCGTACTTTTTTGTGGTATGAGACTTGTGGTAGAAATCATCCGGGAAGGTGTCAGTTGGGCTCGTTAGTGTGTTATTTATGTGGTCAGCCGGGTCACTTTCAGAGGGAATGTCCATCTGCTAGAAAGAATGTTGGTGGTGCAAAGTCTCAGGAAAATTCTTCGGCACCACCACTGCCTCAGAAGGGCACCACATCAGCTGCCAGGAACAGTCGCAACCAGTTATATGCTTTGACCAACCGCCAGGAGGCGAAATCTTCCCCAGATATTGTTACTGGTATGTTACAAATCTTTTCCCGTGATGTTTATGTGTTACTTGATCCAGGGTCTACTTTATCCCATGTGACCCCTTATGTGTCTATTGGTTTCGGGTTTGAGCCTAGTGTGATTTCTGAACCCTTTTCTATTCCACCCCGGTGAGGGATTATATTATTGGTAGTAGGGTGTACAAGGGTTGTGTTGTGACTGTTTATAGCTGGGATACGTTAGCAGATCTGATAGAGTTAGATATGGTTGCTTTTGATGCTATCTTAGGAATGGATTGGCTCTATTCGTGCTATGAGACATTAGATTGTAGGACTCGAAGGGTCACTTTTTCTTTCCCGAATGAACCAGTGATAGAGTGGGAAGGACATTCTTTAGCACCCATAGGGCACTTTATATCATATCTCAAAGCCCGCAAACTCATTTCTAAAGGTTTCTTGTACCAACTTATTCAGGTTAAGGACTCCAATACCGAGAGTCTTCCTCTTCAATCTGTTTCTGTAGTAAAAGAATTCCCAGAAGTCTTTCCAAATAATCTCCCAGGAATACCACTTGATAGGGAGATTGAGTTTGGTATTGATGTGTTGCCAGACACTCGTCCTTTTTCCATTCGGCCATATAGAATGGATCCTGTAGAACTAACGAGTTGAAAGAACAATTAGCAAATCTCCTAGATAAGGGTTTTATATGCCCCAGTGTGTCTCCTTGGGGCACACCTGTACTTTTCGTGCAAAAGAAAGATGGTTCCCTTTGTATGTGCATAGACTACCGTCAGCTGAATAAGGTCACAATTAAAAATAAATATCCTCTTCCTAGGATTGACGATATTTTTGACCAGCTTCAGGGTGCCAAGTGTTTTTCAAAAATAGACTTTCGTTTGGGTTATCGTCAGTTGAAATTTAGGGAGTCAGACATACCCAAGATAGCCTTCCGAACCTGATATGGTCACTACGAATTTCTAGTCATGTCCTCTGGGTTGACTAATGCCCCTGCAACCTTTATGGATCTTATGAATAGAGTATTCCATCTTTTTCTTGACTTGTTCGTCATTGTATTTATTGATGATATTCTGATCTATTCTAAGAGTAAAGAGGATCACGCCAATCACCTCCGAATTATTCTTTAAACCCTTAAGGATCATCAGTAGTATGCCAAATTTTCTAAGTGTGAATTATGGTTAGATGCTATTGCCTTCGTGGGGCATATTG
Organism: Capsicum baccatum var. pendulum; assembly: GCA_030864225.1. NCBI lineage: Eukaryota > Viridiplantae > Streptophyta > Magnoliopsida > Solanales > Solanaceae > Capsicum > Capsicum baccatum. Next base: position 254,357,051 of record CM061556.1, read on the forward strand.
TGTCTAGTGACGGGATAAGAGTGGATCCCTAGATTGTTGAAGCAGTGAGAAAATGGCACAGACCCATGACTCCAACCGATATTCGGAGTTTCTTGGGTTTGGCAGATTATTACAGAAGGTTTGTAAAGAGTTTTTCTTCCATAGCTGCTCCACTCACTAAATTGACTCAGAAAAAGGTAAAGTTTGTATGGGATGATCTGTGTGAGAATAGTTTTGAGAAGTTGAAAGACAAATTGACCACTACTCCTGTTTTGACCCTTCCTGAGGGCGTAGATGACTTTGTGGTATACTGTGATGCATCCCGTGTAGGACTTGGTTGTGTGTTGATGCAGCATGGTAAAGTAGTGGATCATACATCTAGGCAATTGAAGGTGCACGAGCGGAACTACCCCACCCATGAATTGGAGTTAGCAGCTGTGGTATTTGCACTTAAGATTTGGTGGCACTACTTATACGGTGCTCACATTGATATCTTCACTGACCATAAGAATCTGCAGTATGTTTTCTCGCAGAAAGAATTGAACCTCAGGCAGAGGCGCTGGATGGAGCTTCTGAAAGACTATGATATGAGACTGTATTACCATCCGGGTAAGGCAAATGTTATAGCCGACGCCCTCAGTAGGTTGTCTATGGGCAGCCTTTCTCATGTAGAAGAAGGAAAGAAAGAGATGGTGAAGGATATTCACCACCTTGCAAATCTGGGAGTGCGACTCTTAGATTCCAAAGATGGAGGGGTAATTGTTCATGAGTTAGCTAAGTCATCCCTTTGTGATGAAGTTAAGGAGAAGCAGGTTGAAGATCTTATCTTGATACAAATCAAGAAAGATGTGGGTCAACAAAAGGTTATGTCATTTGAAATTGTGGTGATGGTATTCTTAGATTTCAGGGTAGGTTGTGCATTCAAAATATTGATGGACTGTAAGAAAGAATCCTTGATGAGGCGTACACTTCAAGGTATGTCATTCACCCAGGCTCTACTAAGATGTACCATGATCTGAAAACCTTGTATTGGTGGATAACATGAAATGTGATGTAGCTGATTTCGTGTCCAAGTGTTTGAACTGTCAACAAGTGAAGGTAGAACACATGAGGCCAGGTGGTACTTCCCAAGAGATAGCCCTACCTTTATGGAAGTGGGAGATGATAAACATGGACTTCATTACAGGACTTTCGAGATCCCGAAACCAGTATGATTCTATATGGGTGATTGTAGATCAATTGACAAAGTCAGCCCACTTTTTTCCTGTGAGGACTAATTATTCAGGAGAGGGTTATGCTAAGATTTACATTGAGGAGATAGTTCAGCTGCATGGGGCACCAGTGTCCATTATATCCGATAGAGGTACATAGTTTTCATCTCAGTTCTGGAGATCTTTTCAGAAGGGTTTAGGTACATAAATGAATTTGAGCACAACTTTCCACCCTCAGACGGATGGGCAAGCTGAGCATACCATTCAGACCCTCGAGGATATGTTGAGGGCATGTGTCATTGATTTCAAAGGTAGTTGGGTAGATCACCTGCCACTGATTGAATTTTCTTACAATAATATTTACTATGCCAACATCAAGATGGCTCATTTTGAGGCTTTGTATGGGAGGAGATGTAGGTCTCTGATAGGATGGTATGAAGTGGCTGAGACTCAGTTGTATGGGACTGATCTTGTTCATCGGGCGATAGAGAAAGTGAAAATCATTAGAGAACGACTCAAGACTGCTCAGAGTCGTCAGAAGTCCTATGCCGATGTTCAGAGAAGAGAATTAGAGTTTGAAGTTGTTGATTGGGTATTTCTCAAGGTTTCTCCTATGAAATGAGTTATGCTGTTTGGAAAATGGGTAAATTGATCCCTCGCTATATAGGGCCATATTAGATTCTGAGAAAGATTGGTGCAGTTGCTTATGAGCTAGAATTGCCTATAAGTTTGGGTTCTGTTTATCCAGTATTCCATGTATCCATATTGAAGAAATGCATTGGAGATCATTCTTTGGTATTGCCAGTAGAGGATATTAAAGTGACAGATTCCTTGTCTTACGAATAAGAGGCTGTTGAAATTTTAGATCGCCAAGTTCGAAAGTTGAGGAGCAAAGAGATAGCCTCATTGAAGGTATTGTGGAGGAATCAGAAAGTTGAAGAAGTAACTTAGGGAGTCAAAAGATGACATGAGAATTAGATATCCCAATTTGTTTGCTTCGATGGATGATGAGACAGAAGGTACTATTCCTATCTTATCTTTCCTAGTCCTTATTATACTTGAAATCGTGTCTGTCTGTGTCCCGCATCATCATTCAGGGACGAATGATCCTAAGGGGGAGATAATGTAATGCCCCACATTTTGGGCTACAATATAGACCATGATTCCGATGCATTGATAATCCCGAAGCCAATAAATCCTATGCCAATATGGCATGTTAATTATTTGTGTAGTATGTGAATCCATTCAAGCTTGAATTTAGACCATAGAGGTCCTTTGACTCAAGGACGAGTTGAAAACTACTTCGATCGATTAAGTTTAAGTGGACATTATAATTTGTGTCAACTTCTATCGACTATGAATCTTTGTATATGTCGAATTAGCGACCCTACTATGTGTAAAATGATAGGTTTTTGAGTTAGCTTTCCAACGATATCAATTTTGCTAAAATCCGGCACCCGAGCAAGAAGTTATGGCCTTTCAAAGTAGACTGCGTCGCCTAACCAATCGCACATGGCCACTGGAAAGCATATGCGATAGCATATGCAGCGCCTATGTAAATATAGGCGATATCATATGCGACGCCTATGTAAATATAGGCGATAGCATATACGACGCCTATGTAAATATAGGCTATATCAATGCGGCGCATATCTTATGGTTTCAAGTGACTTAAACACTCTGTTTTTGGGGCAAAATGGTCCTTTTCCCACCCTTATTCAGCCATAAACATGAAATACAGTCCCTAGTTCTCCAAAATACATCCATATTCATCTAAAAATTCTCAAGAACACTCCCAAGGGTTTCAAACTAAAAACCCAAATAAATCAAGATTCAACCGTGGGTTTTCAAAATTAATTAGAGATTCGGAATCCCCAATCCACAGGCTTCAAGAAGCACCCATTATTTTCCGAAATAGAGGTACGCGGGGTTTTCCTAAATTCTCATGGGCATAGAAAAATCATGTTTTAGAATGGGATTTTCGAATCTATGTATATATTCATGTATTAAATGTTCTAACATCATTGTTTTGGTCTTTTGACCTTCCCCAAAGTGATTTGAAAATATGAATGTATGAAACTATGTATTTAAGAATGAATTCTTGTTGAGAGCATGATTTTTGGTGAATTCCCTCTTATTATGAATTTTTCAAATTTCTCATAGCATATGAATTATTTTGCAATGCATCCTTGAAAAGCAGTATATGAAATGATTGAACTTTTGTTATGATTTAAAGGTGGTTTTAAATCACTAAAGAGGGAATTTAGCATGAATGTTTAATGTTCATAATGCATGTAATGAAAGAGTGCATGGATTTGCTAAAGGTACTATACCACCATATGTTGATGAGGTTTATGCATGATTTTGACTTGAGTTTCAAAACGCGAAATCTTCTATATCGGTTGCATGTTTTTGGTGGTCTAAATTGTGCTTTGAATGAAAGATTTATCTTAATGTATTATGGCTCAGAAATCATGACTTGCAAGTCTTGGTATGACGATACCAATTCAGACCAATGCCATATCAGACTCAGACTAATAAACATTTCAGACTATCATGATTTTAGACATTCAGAATGTTGCATGTACAGAAAAGGTTAAAAATGGTAATACAGAGATGTTAGGCGGTTTCCTGAAGAGGGATTGAGTTTAAGCAACTCATTGCCTAAAATCGTGGTTTGCCGACCCGGGTATATTATTTATATGCTTACTTAAGTGTCGTGTGGCGTATCAGATTCAAGACTCCAACCCTTGCGGCATACTCGGGTTGGAGGCTTCCCCGCCGAGTCAATGGCAGATTCCATATTGCCCGTAGAATATCAGACTTGTAGGGGATACCACCTAACTCAGAAGTAATACACAGATCAGAGTTTGAGATTTATAGACAGGTTACATGTTTTCAGAAGATGCTCATGTGTTTTCAGAAACTATTTTAAGCATAATGTTTGATGAAAATTTGCTCTCACGTATTATATATATATATATATATATATATGTATGTATGTATGTTCAATTACTCTATTTTGGATTGTTTCGCATGCCAGTACAATTGTGCTGACCCCCCTTCCTCCCAGGTACTGAGGCACAGTCTAGGGGTCCAGATCCTCAGTAGAGTCTACAGACAGGGTTGTCTTAGAGTTCAGTTGGTGAGCCTTCTTTGATTTGGAAGGCCTAGTCATTTTGGTATTTATTTCAGTATGGTTTTTGGTCTGCAGGGGGTCTTGTCCCAGTTATTCAGATAGTATGTCAGTAGAGATTTTGTATACTGTTGCAGATGTTTATTAAATATTGTTGGGCATGTTTTCAGGCCCTTAACTATTTTAAATTGTTGACCATGTTTCCGTATTATTGTGTCTAATCTGTATTACTTTGATCATATGAGTTATATGCATGATTACCAGATAGACAGAGGGCGTTTCGGGTCTTCGAGTTAGGGAATGCTCATCACGGCCAGGGCCCCGATTCGGGTCGTGACAAATCTAGTGATTTTACACGTTATTTCAATTTCTAAAGGGTCTATTGGCACTTTAGTTATATTCCTTAACCCAAATTCCATATCTAATCATCCTTAAACGAAATTAAGCGTAGTAGTAACGTTTCAACTCTCTTAAGATCCCTAATTCACCTTTCAAGAGAACAAGAGGAGAAAACAACTAGGGTTTGGGCAATCAAGCTTAACGGTCAAATCTTTTTAAAATTTCTTCATGGTTTCTTCACAATTAAGGTATGTGGGATTTTCCTAAAACTACATGGGGAAAAGAAAATTATTTCAATAACATTAAACATTGTGAGATTGTGAATTTGTTAAGGGTTTTGGAATTTATGTTTAAAATCTTGCATTATGAATTCTTTTATGATATTATTATTTTGGTCTTGAGGCCTTTTCCCCAAATTTATTTGTACTCGTATATTTTGAATATTTAATTGAGAGCATGAAAATATATAATCCGTCTCTTGCTATGTTTCCCATTTTTTCATATGATATGGATTATTTCGAATACATTTTGAGAAGCATGATTCAAATCTCTTGATTATTGTTTATCACTCGATTATGGTTTTGAATTAAGGGGGGGGGGGTTTAAATGTTAATAATTATTGAAAATATATAATGAAAGAATTGCATGGTTTGTCAAAAATGCATGACCACCACATGTCTGTTGAAATGCTGAAAAATAGTGATCTTTATATAATTTGACAAATGTTTTGAAGTATGGATCTTCTTGAATTGTTTTAAGTATGGTGGTCCAAACTTTATGTTTTGAAAGAAGAAGCTGTAACATGATATTTTATGGCTCAAAAATATGACTTGCAAGTCTTGGTATGACGATACCAAATTAGATAAGTCCATGGTAAAACTCAGAACAGAACTCAGATTTCACTTCAGATTTTAGATTTTGAACTCAAAAAGATGTATGTTCAGAACAAGTTAAAAATGGGCACTAAGAGAGTTAGGTGGTTACCCGAAGTAGGCATGGGTCACACAATTTATTTTTCAAAACCGTTTTTTACCGATACGGGTATATTATGTTCCCAAAAAGGGATTATATGCTGGCTTAGTGCCCTGTGGCGTATCAGAATTAGAATCAGAAACTTCAACCTTTACAGCAAATATGGGTTGGGGGCTTAGCCGCCGAGTTAAGGACGGATCCCATATAGCCCGTGGGATACTTTCAGAAATGTAGGGTGCACCACCTAGTTCAGAAGTAATACATAGAATGGAATTACATTGACTAGATTGTTTTAAATCATTTGAGATTTGCCCATGTATTTTAAACTATTTCATATTTATTGTTTTATGACTTGATCTCACTTATGTTATATATAAAAGTATATTATTTTGGATTGCTCTGCGTACCAGTACATCTGTATTGACCCCTTATATTTCAGGATCTGAGACACAATCCCGGGGTCCCGCTAAGTCGTAGATTGATTGGTCAGAGATTGACAGTTGGTGAGCCTCCCTCATTCTGGAAGGCCTAATGTATAAGTCAAGTTTATTTTATTTTGATTTATGGTCCGACTGGGAGCCTTGTCCCAGTCTTCAGACAGAGGTTATTTTCAGTTAGTAGAGATTTCACAGACTAGTGTTAGATGTTTTTGATATTTATGAACTCATTCCAGTATTGAGTAGTTTGAAACAAAATTTGACCATGATTCCATTTTGCTATGTATTTCCGCATTTCATTTTGTACATGAATGGTGTATATGATTGCAAGTTTGAAGGGCTCTCGGTCCTTCATGATTCAGGATGCCCATCACGGCTAGGGCCCCGGTTCGGATCGTGATAGTGCCATTACACTATCTCTGAAACATATCACCACATAGGCCAGTATGGTGTATAACCAATACAAACTAAATCAGGGCTAAATGTCTCTAATATTTGTCCTCTCATCATGCTTGCTGACAACCCGCTTTCTATCCTTCGAGCATTCAGTGAAACAAAATATGTCTATCAAAATTATTCCATCTACAATCATAATTTGTTTCTTAAAAAAATAAATTAATGTATGGACAAACACAGAGTCTAATTTTTTTTTAAAGCCAACCTATCGATAATATCATGTATTTTTTTAACCCCCCTATTTACAATATGAACAGTTCAAACATTGAACTACCTTGCATCATTATCTGATGTTAGCTCTCCTTCTTTGATCTCAATGCATAATTATAAACCTAAAAAATACTAGATATTAAAAGAAATATTTAATCATATCACGTACAAATCTCCTTAAGTCAACTACCACAAGTTCATATACATTGAACCCTCTAACTATAATCCTCGCACTTTACTCATTATCAAAAATTATCACTAACCTAGTATAACGTCAGGATTTCCTCACTGATCAATCTTTTCTACTTCAACAAAGACAATTGTAACATAACACATGCTAACACCTTAGTATGCATAATACCATAATTTTATCACCCTTTTACTAGATAACTCAATGCTTAAAAATATCACGACATAAAAATGAAAATTCATACTTCTGATCTACCATATTTAATAATATTATCCCAATGTCCATAAAACCTTCTTCAATATCGGCATAAGCTTTTATCAACAAAATAATTCTCATACCTCCTAAAGGACATAAGAACAAGAATTTGAACATTCTGAATAATCGGTACATCTAGTCCATGACCATTAGTATTGTCTTCTGTTATCTTTGAGACTTCACCATATTTTCACGCTAATCATAACAAGTCCTAATACATGCCTTTTGATTATCCAACTTTTTTTCCTTCTGCTCAAGATATCGATATCCCAAAAACTATTTTAAATTAGCAAATAACACCATGTAACTAAAGGTATAAATCAATATAATTATAAAAACAAAAGAAAAAAGATATTTGTCCTTCACAAAGCTTCAAATCTTTTGTCTATTGTCAATTACCATTTGCATAGATTCATCATTCTCTTCCATGAACAAAATTATTCACTTTTAAGGCGTCATACTTTATATGTTAACCTCATACACAAAGTCATATGATTTGCTTTTTTTTTTTTCATTTGATACTACAAAATCATTCCATGAAATTAAATAAAAAAATAAATTGAATTTCTGACAGCATAACGATATCCAAGTCTTAGCCGATTTTTCCATTATAGAGTACAATCACTAGGTTCTCTAAAAGCTTTTTGCAAAACTTATTAACCATTCCTCCTAATCTAGTTGGATATTCAACTATAATATTTTGCATGAGTTATAGATTGATACAACACATACCTTCAATTATCGTATAGAACTTTTATCAATAGGGTCGTTTGACACTACTAAAAAAATCAAAAAAATCGACCATATGTGGTCAGTTTTCCTCAATTTCCGACCACAAAATCGATCAAAGAACGTGGTAGGTAAAGTAGTGGAAGCTTTTTAAAATCGACAACTTGTGGTCGATTTTTTTAAAAATATATATATCTTTAAAATTCATTATTATTTTATTAAAATTGAAATTTTCCTTAAAATAATAAAATTCAAAATAAACAGACCACAAGTGGTCAGTTTTAATAAAATTAATCAATTAATTTTAATAGAAAACCGACCAAACTTAACTACCTTCAAAACAAAAAATTCACATTTCAAGTATCTAAACTTCAACATTTTCAACTCACTAAGTCATCACCCAAGTTACCAAACTAAACCACATTCAAAACAAAAATTCATCTTTAAAGTACCTAAACTTCAACATTTTCAACTCTCTAAGTCATCACCCAAGTCACCAAACTTAACTACATTCAAAACCAAAAATTCACATTTCAAGTATCTAATCTTCAACATTTTCAACTCACTAAGTCATAACCCAAGTCACCAAACTAAACCACATTCAAAACAAAAATTCACCTTTAAAATAAATTTCGACTCACTTAGTGAACACCCATGGCACCAAACTTAACTACATTCAAAACAAAAAATTCACATTTCAAGAATCTCAACTTAAATATTTCATAACACTAATTCATCACCAAAGTCACCAAACTAAACCACATTCCAAATAACAATTCAACTTTAAAGTACCTATACATAGTAAATTTCAACTCACTAAGTCATCACCCAAGTCACATAACTTAACTGCATTCAAAACAAAAAATTCACATTTAAAGTACCTAAACTTCAACATTTTCAACTCACTAAGTCATCACCCAAATCACCAAACTAAACCACATTCAAAATAACACTTAGTAAATTTTAATTCACTAAGTCATCACCCAAGTCACCAAACTTAACTACATTCAAAACAAAAAATTCACATTTCAAGTACCTAATCTTCAACAATTTCAACTCACTAAGTCATCACTCAAGTCACCAAACTAAACAACATTCAAAACAAAAATTCACATTTAAAGTACCTACACTTAGTAACTTTCAACTCACTAAGTTATCAACCAAGTCACCCAACTTAACTATGTTCAAAATAAAAAATTCACATTTCAAGTATCCAAACTTCGATATTTTCAACTCACTAATTCATTACCCAAGTCACCAAACAAAACCATATTCAAAACAAAAAATTAACCATTAAAGTAACTACACTTAGTAAATTTGAACTCACTAAATCATCACCAAATTCACCAAACTTAGCTACATTCAAAACAAAAAATTCACATTTTCAGTACCTAAACTTCAACATTTTAAACTCAGTATGTCATCACCCAAGTCACCAAACTAAACCGCATTCAAAACAAAAAATTCACCATTAAAGTACCTACACTTAGTAAATTTTAACTCACTAAGTCATCACAAGTCACCAAACTTAACTACATTCAAAACAAAAAATTCACATTTCAAATACCTAAACTTCAACATTTTCAACTCACTAAGTTATCAACCAAGTCACCAAATTAAACCACATTCAAAATAAAAAAGTCACCATTAAAGTACCTACACTTAGTAAATTTCAATTCACTAAGTCATTACACAAGTCACCAAACTTAACTACATTCAATACAAAAAATTCACATTTCAAGTACCTAATCTTCAACATTTTCAACTCACTAAGTTATCACCCAAGTCACAAAACTAAACCGCATTCAAAACAAAAAATTCACTATCAAAGTACCTACACATTTAAATTTCAACTCACTAAGTCACCACCAAGTCACCAAACTTAACTACATTCAAAACAAAAAATGCACATTTCTAATACCTAAACTTCAATATTTTCAACTCACTAAGTCATCACCCAAGTCACCAAACTAAACGACATTCAAAAAAAAAAATTCACCATTAAAGTACCTACACTTAGTAAATTTCAACTCACTAAGCCATTGCCCAAGTCACCAAACTAAACTATATTCAAAACAAAAAATTAACATTTCAAGTACCTAAACTTCAACATTTGCAACTCACTAAGTCATCACCCAAGCCACCAAAGTAAACCACATTCAAAAGAAAAAAAAATCACTATTAAAGTACCTACACTTAGTAAATTTTAACTCACCAAGTCATCACCATAGTCACGAAACTTAACTACATTCAAAACAAAAAATTCACATTTCAAGTATCTGATCTTCAACATTTTTAACTCACTAAGTTATCTTCCAAGTCAACTAACTAAGCAGAATTCAAAAAAATAAAAAATTCACCATTAAAGTACCTACACATGTTAATTTTAACTCACTGAGTCACCACCAAGTCACCAAACTTAACTACATTCAAAAGAAACAAATCATATTTTAAATACCTAAGCTTCAACATTTTTAACTCACTAAGTCATCACCCAAGTCAATAAACTAAACCGTATTCAAAACAATAAATTCACCATTAAAGTAGCTACACATGTAAATTTCAACCCACTTATTCACCACCAAGTCACCAAACTGAACTACATTCAAAACAAAAAATTCACATTTCAAATACCTAAACTTCAACATTTTCAACTCACTAAGTCATCACCTAAGTCAACAAACTAAACCGTGTCCAAAACAAAAAATTCACCATTAAAGTACCTACACATAGTAAATTTCAACTCACTAAGTCATTACCCAAGTCACCAAATGTCACGACCCGAACTAGGGCCTGGCCGTGACGGACATCCCGAACCTTGAAGGAGTGGACGTCTTTCTTTCTCTGATCTAGTAATCATGCTCAAAATTCATATCATAAAAGAATGCAGAAATAAAATCTGATACGGAAACATGGACATTATATCTGGGTTTCAATACATAAGAAAGAATAACTGCAATTCAAAATATCTGAATAAGATCTAAATCAGTCTGTAAAATCTCTACTACATCTCAAAACTATTTTGAAAACTGGGACAAGGCCCCTAGTAGACTAAAACCAAATCTAATAATCGTTGTCTGAAAGTAAACATGCCTTCTGGAATAAAGAAGGCTCACCTACTGGACACTGCAATTCTGTCTGATACAATCTATTGCTTTTTTGGACCCCCTAGACTGATCCTCAGAACCTGGAGGGAGTAGGGGGGGTCAATATAGATGTACTGGTACACAAAGTGATCCAAAATAAAACTTTTATATAAGTAAAATAGTAGAGAGATATTTTTAAAGACATCACGCATAAACAATTCTCAAAATACATAGGCACTTTCTGAAAATCATAAGACATTTTTGTCAATCCACTATCTGTTCTTTGTATTACTTTTGAGTTAGGTGGCACTCCCCAACAACTCTGATATTCCTCGGGCAATATGGAATCTTCCATTGACTCGTCGGGGAAGCTCCCAAACAAAGTATACCGCAAAGGTTGGAGTTTCTGATTCTGCTATGCCACATGATATTTGGCCAGCGTAATATAATATACTCGGATCGGCAAATCATGGTTTTGGACAATGAGTTATCTGAAATCATTCCCTCTTCAGGGAACCACCTAACATCTCTTTATGCCCTATTTTAGCCTTTTTTGAACATGGATCATTCTGAAATTTTAAAACATGAAAGTCTAATTTTTGTATTTGTCTGTCTCTAGTTTGGCATTGTCTGAGTTGGTAATGTCATACCAAGACTTGCAAGTCATTATTCTAAGCCATATATGATTATTTCATTGTAAAATATTGTTCAGGCCACTTGATCATACATATTGTGTAAGAAGAGTTATATCTCAAATCATAAGCCAAAAATTATGCAAAGGTTTTCCATTCATTCAACAATTTCAATAAGCAGTGGCCAACTTCTAAAAAACATTCCTGAAGTTTCTTTGTTTATCAATCTCAACACTTATAATCGTTAAAGAATTCCTCTATCCCATTCTTAATCATCATAAATTTTACATAAGACAAATAGTATCTTTAATCATTCTGTAAACCATAAAATATAAGGATTCACAACTTGTAAATCAAATAATAAAGTAATGAGAGAGAGAGATTATATATTTCATGCTCTCGATTCATAATTCACAATTTTCAATACATACATACATATATACAATTCAAATCAGTTTGGGGGAAGGCCTAAAGACCAAAACAATATTATCGAAGCTTCTAAAACATGAATGTATTTATAAATTCCAAAACCCTATTCCTAAAATCATGATTTCTATATCCATGAGATTTTAGGAAAACCCCCCGTAATATGGTTTGTGGATTCCAAATCTCTGATCAATTTCGAAAACCCACGGTTGAATTTTGAGTTTCTCGGAGGAGAAGTATATGAACAAGGGTTTTTGTTTTGAGGGAAATCTTGAGAATGTCGTATATTATGCTTGTAGAGGTCTAAATCTCCTATTTGGACGTTTTAAGAGACTTGAAAAAAAGTTCAAACTACCCTTGTTAACTTCTGAATGAAATTGGAAAAATTTGAACTGGGAACCCGATCTTATGGGCCACCGCGACGCGCCACTATCGTGGTGGCTCACTGGAAATTGACGAATGGAAATTTGTCCTACTCCGTAATGTGCCACTATCGTGGATTCTCACTGGATATTAAGCATCATCATGTAAACCCTTTCCGTGATGCGCCAAGGACAGGAATGATGTTGTTTTATGACTAGGACTTAAATTAACTATAACTCCTTTATCGAGTGTCTGTTTTGGAAGAATCTTATGTCGACGGAAAACTCATTCAATTCCCCACACTACTAAAATGATTAACATGCCATATTTGCATAGGATTTATTACTTTTGGATTATATAAGCATAGAAATGATGGTTTTCGTTCTAGCCTGAAATGCGGGGTGTTATATTATCTCTCCTTAGGGATCGTTCGTTCCCAAATGATGGCTAGGAATATTGAAACTTAAAGGTATGGAATAATGTGGACCTAATGTGTCTTCTAAGAAAGGATATAGCTAATCTGAAACATTTAAACTTCTATCAAGAAACTGAATTCTGAGCTGACATGTCCTTACTTGCTTTAAGGAGATGATTCATGCTGAGAGTTTAGGATACCCCCCCAAAGCGTTTATGCTCAAATCACACACGTTGAATTTGGAATGTGAAGTGATAACTTTGGTAAGTACGAATCATGAGGCACAAGATTTAGATCGTACAAAGGGATTACACTATCTGAGCTAAAATAGCTGGAAAAATTTGAGATAATGTGCTGAACTCTTATGAACTGAGTCATGACTAAATAACTGAATCTAAAACATTATGCTTGGACTGAACTGAGCTCGCAACTTACATAGATGGAACAGATTATCTTAGAGGATAGTCATACGCATTGGACTTCAGATAGTAGGATTGGGTGAAAAAGGTGGAAAACCACAGTAACTTTTCTGCCTGATTGCTAAACTGAATTATACAAGACACTTATATTTAACTGGAGTATCTCTTTAACACTCTTTCTAAAGAAGTTCTAGTAGCGTCAGGAAGCAAAGAATCTCTGACATGTGTTATACAAGACATCCAACTAAGGAATCTTAACAATGACATTACTCTATAGCATGTAATATAGACATATAACTCATAAACTAGGATAGGATTACCAAACCTTAGGCAATGCAACTTCTTACTTTCGAGTTTAGCCACACTTCAAAAATACTCTCTCAACTATACTTTCCTCTTAAACACTATGCTCATTGATTTCACTTATTTTTCTCACATGGCCACTCATATTTCCATCTACTAATGTCTAAATTGAACTAAATCCCCTCATCATCTTCAAGCCTAACTCAAAATCACAAGACGCACCATATAATACTGTAGTACTAGTCTGAATCATGAATTTAGCACACCCTGTATTTTACAATTCCTCATCTCCTGCATAATTCTTATTGCCACTCCGACAATCAGCTTCAACTTTGTATTAGACATTCACAAACACTCAAGGCATCCATCCATATGCACACAAACATGACATTCAAGCTTATCTTCATACCCACATGTGCACTTCTAAACAACCACTCATAAAGCATATTTCTCATATTCTCTACTTCTTCTATCCATAAAAACTTCACTACACTATTCAGATGATACACATAAAATATCCTTAACTAACCAAGCCATACACGAAACTTCACCCCAAAATTCGTTCAACTTAAAGACGAACATAAAAAAAGCACACAACAATTTTTTCCAAATATAACACATAAAACTTCAACTAAACTTAACATGTATCAAAGACTTGGCCTCAATCTTACTCCACAATTACTACCTTAACTCAAATAAGCACACAACCATCTTTCATCAACAAGCAATGTTTACTCTTTCCCATCTAGACAACTGTTCATCATCACTATCTTGACCTAAGGGAAAAGGTCACTTAAAAATAAGAATACCGGAATTCAGAACATGAGGGTAGAACTAAGCGTAATTTGATACCTTACTGAGGCGTGGGGAATAGAGCACTCATGGCATGGACTCATTATAGAGATCTAATATGAGGACGTACCTGATATAAATCTTAATTTTCACTGATCGTTAAGAGTATCATATGTGAACAAGAGTAATGAACTGTATTATCTGAATTCTTGGAATTCATAACTTACCAAAATCGATTCTGACAGCTGGGAGCTCATCATACTAGGAACTAAGAGAGTACATGAGTCCTTATCATGTGCCTGAGCACGAGCTATGATCATGAAGATGGACCTAAAGCATGAGTATGTATCATAATAACGGAAGTAAACTATTGAAATAAGAATAGATTGAGCATCATTCTTTCTCACGGCCAATTCCACAACTTACTGGCACATCTATTACCATCTAAAAACTTCACTTGGTTACTCGTTCTATCATCTCCCCCTTAGATTTAAGCCACTACTCTAAGTCTGTGAACCACTATATATACTCTGGTATAAACTGAAATTACTTTACTTTAGAGTCAGGGATATAACAATACACATAAAACTAAACTTATCCTGTAAGACGATATCTTCATGTAATACAACCAATGCTAATACCTACTTCTAATATTCAACCCTTAGTTTTCTATATCCCCAAAATTCATCATACAACAGCTTAAAAATTCACCAACTCAGATTCTTCTAACACTAAACATGAATATCTCCAAACCTTTGTCGGACCATACCACATTTGTCATAGTCTACTAGCATATCTTTCTACTATGAGAATTAAGATCATATCAAAAGGCTCAACATTATCTATCAAAACTCCTTAACTTGGCTATTTAGAACACCATATACCATTTAACTAGTCTTTCTCCATCTAGAAACTCAATGGCACCACTAGCCACACACAACATGTAATAGCCTTAGAAAGATACAACAACCTCATATCACCTTGGCATACTTCTACTTTATATATACAACATCATACTTCATTACAAACCAAATAAACCTAAGCTCTTGCATGCACTGTTCAAGCCTATTAGATCGCTTTCATAAAACTAGTATCATTAACCATGAAATAATCACATCCACCTTCATGACATCACTACTATGCCTTAAAATCTACTACATACCTTCTCACAAATAGTACTTGTCTACAACTACCAAAGAAAAGAAAGTCAAGGGGGTGGAGTCACAAAATAGACATGGTCAACGTTAATCTTATATTATAACCCCATACAATCTTATCTACTTATACGGCTTCCTCACATCACACTTACTTACCCAAGCGTACATTTAGACTACCTTCAAATTCCATGTGTCTATAATTATAACTTACTGGCTAATCTAGACATTTCATACTTCGAGCAAACAACAACTCACCTTAGCTAATAACTCCTTTTCTACCTTCTACTAAACTAACACACAAGGACGTATCACTTTAATACCAACTCAATATCATGCCAAAAGATTCAGCTATACATATATTCACTGAATCGCCCTTACCAATTTTCTTACCATTATGCCTTTAAACCCCCAGTTCCATCCAACACAAGAACCAACAAAATAGAAAATAAGTTACTAGACTTTGAGTTTCAATAACACAATGATAACAAGATTACAAAAGACAGAAACTTGACACACAATAATCAATGATCTAAGATACATATCTTACTCTGTATAAATAAAAAAAATCTGAGTCAAACACTTCCCCCCAAAGACTACCATATAATCCACACATGCTACTAACTACTACATTAGTTCATCACTAAAAGGGGTAAATTATCCTCAAACATCAGTTATTCAATTAAAATATTTATTTACACAAAAGTCACCCTTACTCTGACTTTTAACTTTGTGACTTCGCATACCAACTTCTTGGTCCAACATCACTACCAATAGGTTATGACACCGACACTTAACTTATACTACTACTAGGGTAGAAATACATTTCCAATATTCTGCAACACATCATCCCCCTTAAGTATGATATCAGCATCATAAATTTTGAAAAAGATTGAATACACTCAATACCACAGGCTAAAAACATGATTTCATTAGAATCAAAGTTCACACTAGAATCAATACACTTTGAGGCACTAACGGACTCTTCACAAGTCCTTGGACAATTTCAAAATCTTGTATGGCTCAATCAGAAAGAACTATGTCATTTAGACTCTAAACTTCTGTACTTGAATCACCCCAATAATAGTCATGTCTGAGAACATCAAAGTAAGGAAAGAATTGGGATGACTGTTACTTTTGTATGGGCGACACCATAGCACGAATTAAAGTATGAAGGAGGAATATTTAGACTCTATTGCACAAACAAGAACATGAAGAAAAAGAGACACTCCTGAAAAACTTATAGCCTCCTACTTAAAAGTGTGACGCGCTACACACCCATAAATAAGACTCTACCTAATGCGATTTCGCAGACACCCTAGGACCATGAACTGTGCTCTGATACCAAGTTTGTAACGATCCAAACTAGGGCCTGGCCGTGATGGACATCCTCAACCATGAAGGGACAAACATCCTTCTCTATCTTATCTAGTAATTATGCACAACATTCATATCATAAAATAAAATATGAAAATAAAATCTGATACGAAAACATGGTCATTAACTCTGGGTTTCAAGACATTAGAAAGAAAAGCTGTAATTCAAAACATCTAATAAGATCTGACTCAATCTGTGAAATCTTTACTACATCTCAAAACTATTCCAAAAACTGGGACAAAGCCTCCATTAGACCAAACCTATATCTAATAATAGTTGTCTAAAAGTAAGCAGGCCTTTTGGAATTAAAACGGCTTACCAACTGGACACTGCAACTCTGTTTGATAAAATTTATTGCTTTTCTGGACCACTAGACTGAGCCTTAGAACCTGGAGGGAGGAGGGGGGGGGGTGATACAATAATAATCACGGAAATAAACTTATGTTGGTATGCATTGAAAGAAACCAAGTGTATTTGCAAGAAAAGTGTAATTAAAGGCCCAAATACACACCAAAACAACCCACTTCATACACTAGAGGGGCAGCCCATTCTTGAAGGGCCTTTTTGGTCATTTTAACTTCTATTTATTTTGTAATATACAAGAAACAGGGTTTTAGTTACTTAGTTAATGAATGAAGTTGTAAGTCTTACAAAACAAATAAACACAAGTCCTCTTTCCTTGAGGCACCCAAAACCGAAATTAGGGCTTAGATAAGTGTAGAATCACTTATGTTTGTATTTGCTTGGAAACATTGATGCTTGGGAGGTGGATTCCGATCTTGTGTATTTGTAAGAGATACGTTTACAATTGTGTGTAGTGTTAAGGGTTCAATATTTACCATTCTTGGGTTCTTAACATTTTACCTTCATATGGTCTATCTATCTATCCTTTCTCTTTTGTAATGTTATATGCGTTTTGTATCTGGTATTGTAAAGCCGTTTTTGTTGTTGTTCTTCTTCTAATTATTGTTTCATCTTGTGTTGTTAACTTAGTTTGTTGTTGGCTGAAAAATGTGTCAAATACCTAGTTATATTGTCCTTCTTGCATTTCATTCTTGAATCCCAGAGTGGTCTTCAAAAGGGTCCTTAATTCTTTGAATTAGTGGACTGTTTTTGGAGTATGTTTGGACTGTTTTGAGCCAATTCCATGTGTTACTTGGTTTTATTGTATCATTTGGTATCAAATCCATATTTGGTGTTTTTCTTACAATACCAATCCTGGGCTTTCTTGCTAAGAAAATTAAAAAAAACAAATTTGGTGTTCTTATTGTTCTTGGCCTTGAAAGTGTTGTTCTTGTTGTTCATCTTGGCCGAGGTTGCTTGTAGCATCTAGATCTAGTAGTACTTTGGCGTGTATTGTTTTTTCTTGGGTTAGTTTTGTGATTTAATAACACTAAAAGGTGTCTAGATCTATATTTTCTCTTGAACTTGTTAATGTTGTGTTGTGAACAAGGATCTAGGGACAGAATTTGTGACTTGTGTCCGGTTTTAAATTCGTGAATATTGTTGTTATTCTTGAAGGATTGTTGTGGTGTTCATCTTGTTCTTCATCTCATCTTATAACTTAAGACAACTAAAAGTGTAATATAGATTCAAAAAGGTGAACCTACAAGTTGTAAAGTTGTAAAGTTGTTTGTGAGAAGACTTGAGCCATCACTTGACTTCATATCTACTTTTCAACCACTTTTCCTTGTTTCAAGGGACGTTGTTTTGTGAGAATTGTACAAAGTAAAGTCTTGCCTTTTGAAGATTAGACTTAAAGGAGATTCAAGACATATACTTTCCCTCCAAAATCAATTGTTTCCATTACATAGTAACTAAAGTTTGTAAACTTTAACTAGTGACTAATTGTGGGGCCATGACCAATGGTGTGCTGCCACATCACCCAAGTTACTGTTCACACAAAAATTTTAAGCTCAAATTGTGATCTTTTAGTTTCATTTTGTTGTATCATTGGTTTCAGTTGTTGATTCCAGTACTAACTTACAAACAAGTGACAATTTACTAGATTGTGAGTTGGTTTTGAAACCATTTTATCTGTGTTTATGTTTCTTTGTGTGTTTTTATTATTTTGAGTCATTGTACACACTTGGTTCACCTCTAAACATCTCACGGATTACAAAGAAACTTACAATAATTTGTGAGATCAAAAGTGAGAAAATCCAAGGGACAAAGGATTAAAGAGAGAGTGTGAGGACCATTCTTTGAACAACTAACTTGTTTATTGTTTTGTAGGTAACTTCTTGGCTACAATGGACAACAATGCTCTTGGTTCTATCTTGGAAAGACTTGAAACTATCAACCGAGGAGTGGAAAGTATGCTCACGACTATGTCCTCAATCCGAGGAGAGATGTCTAAAAAGAATGAGAGGTTGGATCGAATGGAGAGTCGAAGGAACTCTCGTGCTTCTACTCCTTGACTCCATTTTCCTCAAGTGGTCATGACCAAAACCCTTCCATCACCATTTCCCCAGATACTTTGCATACAAAAGTCAACCCTTCGAGTTCACCACAAAATGCCATGAGCCAAGTTACTAATTACCCTTAAAATCGAGAACAAGGTAGATTACTTCTCCTGCAAGTTGATTAAGTTCTACAAGAAGGACTTGGAGTCCAATTCCCTCCCATACAAGCCCCACAACCGAAGCTCCACATTACCAAAATAGCCTCCTCAACCGAAGCTCCACTTCCACAAAACCGATATGTCCATATAGAGGAGTATGGAAGAAAGGGACATGAAGTATATGGAGTCTATGATGATGCTTATATGATGGAAGGAGACTTGAGTAGGATAAGATTGAAGACAAGTCTCAAGATGGATAGGAAGCTGAGGTTCAAAATGAAGATGTTGGCCGAGATTTGTTCATATTGAGCTCTCGGGTTCTTCATCTTTTCCAGACTGTTTTGAGTGGTTGTTTTTGAAGTGGCCAATAGAACGAAGTGAAGCCGTGAATTTGTGGGAAAATTCTTCTCAAGATGGAGAGGATGATACGAGAATAATCACGAAAATAAACTTATGTGGGTGTGCGTTGAAAGCAACCAAGTGTATGTACAAGAGAAGTGTAATTAAAGGCCCAAATACACACCAAAACAGCCCACTCCATAAACTAGAAGGGTAGCCCATTCTTGAAGGGCCTTTTTGGTCATTTTAACTTATACCCATGAGATTTTAGGAAAACCCCGCGTACCTCGATTATGAAGAATAATGGCTGATCCTTGAAGCCTATGGTTTGGGGATTCCAAATCTCCGATCAATTTCGAAAACCCATGGTTTAATCTTGAGTTTCTTGGAGGAGAAGTATATGAAATAGGGTTTTTATTTTGAGGAAAATCTTGTGAATGTCCCATATTATACTTGTAGAGGTCTAAATCTCCTATTTGGACATTTTAAGAGACTTGAAAAAAAGTCCAAACTACCCTTGTTAACTTATGAACGAAATTGGAAGAATTTAAACTGGGAACCCGATCTTATGAGCCACCGCAACGCGCCACTATGGCGGTGGCTCACTGGAAATTGACGAATGGGAATTTGGCCTACTCCGCGATGCACCACCATCGCGGAGTCTCACTGGAAATTGACCATCATTGTTTAAACCCTCTTCACGATGTGCCAATGACAAGACTGATGGTATTTTACGATAAGGACTTAAAATAACCATAACTCCTTCACTAAGTGTCCGTTTTGGACGAATCTTATGTCGATGGAAAACTCATTCAATTCCCCACACTACTAGAATGATTAACATGCCATATTTGCACAGGATTTATTGCTTTTGGATCATCTACGCATACAAATTATGATTTTCGTTCAAGCACGAAATGCCGGGTGTTACACCAAACTAAACAACATACAAAACAAAAAATTCATATTTCAAGTACCTAAACTTTAACATTTTCAACTCACTAAGTCATCATCCAAGGAACCAAAGTAAACCACATTCAAAAAGAAAATCCACCATTAAATTACCTACACTTGGTAAATTTTAACTCACTAAGTCATCACGCAAGTCACCAAACTTAACTACATTAAAAAAAAAAATTCACATTTCAAGTACCTAAACTTCACATTTTCAACTCACTAAGTCATCGTCCAAGTCACCAAACTAAACCACATTCAAAACAAAAATTCACCTTTAAAGTACCTATAGTTAGTAAATTTCAACTCACTAAGTCATCAACCAAGTCACCAAACTTAACTACATTCAAAACAAAAAATTCACATTTCAAGAACCTAAACTTCAATATTTTTAACTCACTAAGTCATCACCCAAGTCACCAAACTAAACCACATTCAAAATAAAACATTCACTATTAAAGTAGCTACACTTAGTAAATTTTAACTCACTAAGTCATCACCCAAGTACCAAACTTAACAACATTCAAAACGAAAAATTCACATTTCAAGTGCCTAAACTTCTACATTTTCAACACACTAAGTCATCACCCAAGTCACCAAACTAAACCACATTCAAAATAAAATAATTGCATTTCAAGTACCTAAAATTCAACATTTTCAACTCACTAAGTCATCACCCAAGTCACCAAACTTTACTACATTCAAAAGAAAAAAACAGAGTTAAAGTACCTCACCTTCAACTTTTTCAACTCACTAAGTCATCTCCCAAGTCACTAAACTAAACCACATTCAAAAAAAAAATTCAACTTAATAGTACTTACACTTAGTAAATTTCAACTCACTAAGTCATCAACCAAGTCACTAGACTTAACCACATTCAAAAAATGAAAATTTACATTTCAATTACCTAAACTTCAACATTTTCTACTCACTAAGTCATCACCCAAGTCACCAAACTTAACTACATTCAAAACAAAAAATTCACATTTCAAGAAAAAAACATCAACATTTTCAACTGACTAAGTCAACAACCATGTCCTCAAACTTAACTACATTAAAAATGAAAAATTTACATTTCAAGTACCTCAACTTCAATATTTTCAACTCACTAAGTCATCACCCAAGTCACCAAACTAAACCACATTCAAAATAAAACATTCACTATTAAAGTAGCTACACTTAGTAAATTTTAACTCACTAAGTCATCACCCAAGTCACCAAACTTAACAACATTCAAAACGAAAAATTCACATTTCAAGTGCCTAAACTTCTACATTTTCAACACGCTAAGTCATCACCCAAGTCACCAAACTAAACCACATTCAAAATAAAAAAATTGCATTTCAAGTACCTAAAATTCAACATTTTCAACTCACTAAGTCATCACCCAAGTCACCAAACTTTACTACATTCAAAAGAAAAAAACAGAGTTAAAGTACCTAACCTTCAACTTTTTCAACTCACTAAGTCAGCTCCCAAGTCACTAAACTAAACCACATTCAAAAAAAAAAAATTCAACTTAATAGTACTTACACTTAGTAAATTTCAACTCACTAAGTCATCAACCAAGTCACTAGACTTAACCACATTCAAAAAATGAAAATTTACATTTCAATTACCTAAACTTCAACATTTTCTACTCACTAAGTCATCACCCAAGTCACCAAACTTAACTACATTCAAAACAAAAAATTCACATTTCAAGAACAAAAACATCAACGTTTTCAACTAACTAAGTCAACAACCATGCCATCAAACTTAACTACATTAAAAATGAAAAATTTACATTTCAAGTACCTCAACTTCAATATTTTCAACTCACTAAGTCATCACCCAATTCACCAATCTAAACCACATTCAAAAGTAAATTCAACTTCAAAGTACCTACACAAAGTAAATTTCAACTCACTAAGTCATCACCAAGTCATCAAACTTGACTACATTCAAAAAAAAAAATTCACATTTAACGTACCTAAACTTCAACATTTTCAACTCACAAAGTCATCACCCAAGTCACCAAACTAAACCACATTCAACAAAACAAATTCACCACTAAAGTACCTACACTTAGTAAATTTCAACTCAGTAAGTCATCACCTAAGTCACCAAACTTAACTACATTCAAAACAAAAAATTCACATTTCAAGTACCTAATCTTCAACAATTTCAACACACTAAATCATCACCCAAGTAACCAAACTAAAGCACATTCAAAACAAAAATTCACCTTTAAAGTACCTACACTTTGTAACTTTCAGCTCACTAAGTCATTAACCAAGCCACCCAACTTAACTACGTTCGAAACAAGAAATTCACATTTCAAGTACCTAAAGTTCAACATTTTCCACTCACTAATTCATTACCCAAGTCACAAAACTAAACCATATTCAAAACAAAAAATTCACCAATAAAGTACCTACAATTTGTAAATTTTAACTCACTAAGTCATCACCCAAGTCACCAAACTTAACTACATTCAAAACAAAAAATTCACATTTCAAGTACCTAAACTTCAACATTTTTAACTCACTAAGTCATCATCCAAGTGACCACACTAAACTACATTTAAAACAAAAAATTCACCATTAAAGTACCTTCACTTAGTAAATTTCAACACAGTAAGTCATCACCAAGTCACCAAACTTAACTATATTCATAACGAAAAATTCACATTTCAAATACCTAAACTTCAACATTTTCAAGTAACTAAGTCATTATCCAAGTCACCAAACTAAACCACATTCAAAAAAAAAAAATCAACATTAAAGTACCTACACTTTTTAAATTTAAACTCACTAAGACTTCACCCAAGTCACCAAACTTAACTGCATTCAAAAAAAAAAAAATTCACATTTCCAGTACCTAAACTTCAACATTTGCCACACACTAAGTCATCGCCCAAGTCACCAAAGTAAACCACATTCAAAAAATTCACCATTAAAGTACCTACACTTAGTATTTCCACTCAGTAAGTCATCATCCAAGTCACAAAACTTAACTACATTCAAAACAAAAAATTCACATTTCAAGTACCTAAACTTCAACATTTTCATCTCACTAAGTAATCGCTCAAGTCACCAAACTAAACCACATTCAAATAAAAAAAATTTACAATTATAGTAGCTACACTTAGTAAATTTCAACTCACTAATTCATCACCCAAGTCACCAAACTTAACTACATTTAGAATAAAAAATCACATTTCAAATATCTAAACTTCAACATTTTCAACTCACTAAGTCATCACTCAAGTCACCAAAGTAAACCACATTCAAAACAAATAATCCTCCAAGAAATTACCTACACTTAGTAAATTTCAACCCACTAAGTCATCACCCAAGTTACCAAACTTAACTACAATCAAAAAAAAAAAATTTACATTTCAAGTACCTAAACTTCAACATTTTCAACTAACTAAGTCATCACCCAAGTCAACAAACTAAACCATATTCAAAACAAAAATTCACCTTTAAAGTAACAACATTTAGTAAATTTCAGCTCACTTAGTCATCACCCAAGTTACCAAACTTAACTACATTCAAAACAAAAAATTAACATTTCAAGTATATAAACTTCAACATTTTAAACTCACTAAGTCCAAACTCGAGTCACCAAACTAAACCATATTTAAAAAAAAAATTTCACCATTAAAGTATCTACACTTAGTAAATTTCAACTCACTAAGTCATCACCCAAATCTCCAAACTTTACTACATTCAAAACCAAAAATTCACATTTCAAATACCTAAACTTCACTATTTTCAACACACTAAATCATAACCCACGCCACCAAACTAAAGCACATTCAAAATAATAAATTCACCATGAAAGAACCTACACTTAGTAAATTTCAACGCACTAAGTCAACACCCAAGTCACTAAACCTAAATATATTTAAAACAAAAAATTCACAATTCAAGTACCTAATCTTCAACTTTTTCAACTCACTAAGTCATCACCCAAGTCATCAAACTAAACCACATTCAAAAAAAAATCAAACTTTAAAGTACCAACACTTAGTAGATTTTAACTCACTAAGTCACTAAGTCATTTTCAACTCACTAAGTCATCAGCCAAGTAACCAAACTAAACCACATTCAAAACAAAAAATTCACCATTAAAGTACCTACACCACGTAAATTTAAACTCACTAAGTCATCACCAAGTCACCAAACTTAACTACATTCAAAACAAAAAATTCACATTTCAAATACCTAAACTTCAACAGTTTCAACTCGATAAGTTATCACCCAAGTCACCAAACTAAAACCCATTCAAAATAAAAATTCACCATTAAAGTACCTACTTTCAGTAAATTTCAAATAAGTAAGTCATCACCCAAGTCACCAAACTTAACTACATTCAAAACAAAAAATTCACATTTCAAGTACCTATTCTTCAACAATTTCAACACATTAAATCATCACCCAAGTAACCAAACAAAAGCACATTCAAAACAAAAATTCACCTTTAAAGTATCTACACTTAGTAACTTTCAACACACTAAGTCATTAACCAAGCCACCCAACTTAACTACGTTCAAAAAAAGAAATTCACATTTCAAGTACCAAAAGTTCAACATTTTCCACTCACTAATTCATTACCCAAGTTACAAAACTAAACCGTATTCAAAAGAAAAAAATTCACCATTAAAGTACCTACAATTTGTAAATTTTAATCACTAAGTCATCACCCAAGTCACCAAACTTAACTACATTCAAAACAAAAAATTCACATTTCAAGTACCTAAACTTCAACATTTTTAACTCACTAAGTCATCATCCAAGTCACCAAACTAAATTGCATTCAAAACAAAAAATTCACCATTAAAGTACCTTCACTTAGTAAATTTCAACACACTAAGTCATCACCAAGTCACCAAATTTAACTACATTCAAAACAAAAAATTCACATTTCAAATACCTAAATTTCAACACATTAAATCATCACCCAAGTAACCAAACTAAAGCACATTCAAAACAAAAATTCACCTTTAAAGTATCTACACTTAGTAACTTTCAACACACTAAGTCACCAACCAAGTCACCAAAGTAAACTACATTCAAAACAATGAATTCACTATTAAAGTACCTACAATTTGTAAATTTTAACTCACTAAGTCATCACCCAAGTCACCAAACTTAACAACATTCAAAACAAAAAATTCACATTTCAAGTACCTAAACTTCAACATTTTTAACTCACTAAGTCATCATCCAAGTCACCGAACTAAACTGCTGTCATACCCCAAATCCCATTGGAGTGGACTGGCACCCGTAGCCGAGGAGGCCCGGGAGAACCCATTCATAACCTATACTTTCACATTTACATTACTTATGAAAATTAGAAATTTGGGTAGCACTTCATTGTAAATAGAAGAAAATAGTACCTGTATCAGCCCAACAGACACGCATAAATATATATATGAACAGTAATTGGCCCTCAGAGCCATCACTTCTA
Source organism: Capsicum baccatum var. pendulum (assembly GCA_030864225.1). Taxonomy (NCBI): domain Eukaryota; kingdom Viridiplantae; phylum Streptophyta; class Magnoliopsida; order Solanales; family Solanaceae; genus Capsicum; species Capsicum baccatum. Next base: position 254,383,248 of record CM061556.1, read on the forward strand.
TCAACCAAACACTCCTATGGCTGTACAATATGTCTACAAAAGCCTCTACATAGATACACAACTGAGTTGGGGTCGGGACAAACTCCCGCCCATCAAAGACTTTTATACAAATACCAAAAGTACATATAGAGACGACTTGGGATGCCCCAAAACATCTGGAGCTCACCACTAACAACAGAATATCCTGGCTCTTACTGCGGAGGTGTACGACCTGAAGTACTTGTTCCTGCAGGCATGAATACAGGTCCCCCGTGAGGGGCGTCAGTATGGAAATATGTACTGAGTATGTAAGGCAGTGAGTATCAAGATGAGATACAAAAGATCAACAGAACCCAGATACCAGTGAATAAACAGTATGAGTAGACCACACTTAAAAGAACTGATGGGATACCTGCACATTACTTTCATATCATTACTTCCCGTAATCCTTATCAATACATAACATATGTCATACAATGGCCAACTGATCAGTGGTACTAATACAATACATCAGGGATCACCCCTGGAATAGCATATATACATAATCTTTATAATACAATGGCCAACTGATCAGTGGTACTAATACAATACATCATATCCTCAATTTAAAATACAGACATTCCATTTCTTAATTCAGTTAATCTTTAAGATTGGTTACTTTGTGGTCACACTTTATGAAACTTGAAACCATGATACCTCAATAGGAAAAACATGTAAATAGGTAATCAATATCATGAAAATGAAGTAGAGAATCATGGATACCTCATTAAACCATTCCGGAGTCAACAATAGTTTATGGACATTTTTTTTGACTAGCCGGACATCTTAAAAGTGAAAACAAGTTCAATTGGTAGTGTCGAAGATCATATGATGTTATTATGTGTCATGTGTCGTAGGACAATGTTGGAAGCTTACTTGAGAGTGCCATGGGTCATTATTCATGCCAAAGATTAGATAGAGTATGTCTTACATACCTTGATATAACCACTTCAATACAAGTGACTTCCCGTACTCTTCGAACACTTATCTACAATAAGTCATTTGTGGCAAACTAGTATTAGCAACCAAACCTTACCATTTAGGTATTAACTTCACCAAATAATGTCTAGGAAGTAATCCTTTAGCTCATCAATAAGAGTACTACATACATCCTCTTATACTCTTATTACATTCACATATCATGCATTTTCATGAAATATCCCTCAACATCACTCTTAGCCTTTATTTCCCTTCTTAATCACCATCCAATACCAACATGATCACTAGGCATACATAACCACTAATATAATGATATATCACCACAATTCATCCTCCATAATCCAATACAACAACTTCCATAATTTACTACTAACAATTTATACACAACAATTCATAACTATGTTTCTAGTTATCTTCCAACATCAAGACAATACTCATAATCCTTTATCAATACTTATTCATGGATAAGAATCAAGAATAAACAATATTCATACCTTAACAATGAACTCTTGTATTTAGAATCCTCCTTACATAATCAAGGGGTGCTTCTCGAAGCTTTCGAGATGGTGAACACAACTACGGAACCAATTCGAATTTTCTACGGTTGAATCACAAAATATTTGAAGTTGAAATTAGGCTAGGGTTTCACCTTCTCTTAATAATTGGATGATATCTGATATATTAGGCTAAGTGCAGGTTTATAAAGACCAATGTTCGTCCAAGAGGTAATAGAAAATGACCATTTTGCCCTAAAGATTTAAATAAATCCCGAATCTGTCCCCAGTGGACAGTTTTGACAGGCTGAAGTAAATCGATCATAACTCTTTGCTCCGGTATCGTATTTGGGTGAAACCAATTGCATTGGAAAGATAATTCAAAGGGATTTAATTTTCATACAAAGTATACCACCCAGTTCTTCCTTTACAAGGAGTTATGTTCGTTTAAAATTGACCCAAAAATCTGTCCCACAATTCTGTTTTTTTTTTTATAGGCTGTAGTAAAACGGGTATAGCTCCTTACTTAGACATTGGATTTGGATGAAACCAATTTCATCGGAAAGAAGACTCTCGGATCTTTTCATCGATATATATCAGCTCACACAGTTCTTTTTGTACAAGGAGTTATGATCGTCTAAATTTGGATTGCCTAGCTGCAGTAATTTTCCTGCAGAATTAGTGTTCACAGGCTTCCCGGCCACCGATTTGAAATTTCGAATGTGCTCGCTTATATGAAATACTCCTCTGTTTTGGGCAAACTTTATATCGTTGGAAAGTTTATTCCAATACCTACACATACAACTATTGACGGGATACTTCCGAACACCATACACTTAATTTAACCCATACGCAAGCCTTTAGGACTCCATATAATCGCGATAAGTGTACGAAAAAATTTATGGGGTGTTACATTATCCCCCCTTAAGAACATTCGTCCTCGAATGTTAGCATAGTTACTCAAAAAATTAATGTCCAAGCTTACAATTAACATATTCATCATCATAACATACTTGTATAAAAATAAACACTTACTTGTTATTGTTCTTCTTCCGTCTCATGAACTTACTCCTTATCGTTGAATAGGTAAGGGTACTTAATCTTCATCGCTTCCTCGACTTCCAATGTGATATCCTCAACTTGTTGATTCCTCCAAAGTACTTTTACCGATGCTATCTCTTTATTCCTTATCTTTTTAATTTGGCGATCAAGAATAGCAATAGGCATTTCTTCAAAAGTGAGATCTTCTGAAACTTGTACATCTTCCGTAGTAGTGATGTGCGATGGATATCCGATGTACTTGCGAAGCATCGAAACATGAAATACGGGATGAACTGCTGAGAGCTCTTGAGGTAGCTCTAACTCGTAAGCAACTTGTCCAAATCTTTGAATGATCTTATACGGACCTATGTATCGTGGAATGAACTTTCCTTTCTTGCCAAACCACATCACTCCTTTCATTGGTGATACTTTCAAGAATACCCAATCGTCGATAGAAAACTCAAGTCCTCTTCTTCTAAAATCCGCATAAGATTTGTGTCGACTTTGAGTTGTTGCAAGCCGTTGTTGGATCACTTTAACCTTCTCCATTGCTTGATAAACAAGATCCGGTCCAAATAAGACTGCATCACCTGCTTCAAACCATCCTATTGGCGATCTACACTTTCTTCCATATAATGCTTCATATGGTGCCATTTTGATACTTGAATGATAGCTATTATTGTAGGCAAACTCGATAAGAGGTAGGTGATCATCCCAGTTGCCTTTGAAATCTAATACACATGCTCGTAGCATATCTTCAAGTGTCTGGATGGTACGTTCCGCTTGTCCGTCCGTTTGAGGATGAAAAGCTGTACTTAGATTTACTTGTGTCCCCAAACTCCTTTGAAAAGACTTCCAGAAATTCGCGGTAAATTGGGCTCCTCGATCGGATATAATGGAAATTGGAACTCCATGTAACCGAACGATCTCCTTAAAATACAACTTCGCATACTCTTCCGCCGTATAAGTTGTCTTAACTGGTAAGAAGTGCACAGATTTGGTAAGCCTATCAATGATCACCCATATGGAATCAAACTTCCGATATGTACGAGGCAAACCCATGATGAAATCCATATTGATCTTGTCCCACTTCCAGACTGGAAAATCTATACATTGCATGTAACCACCGGGTTTCTGGTGTTATACTTTGACTCTTTGACAATTCGGACGTTCGGTTACAAATTCGGCAATATTCTTCTTCATGTCATTCCACCAATATATTGCTTTCAAATATTGATACATCTTAGTCGACCCTGGATGGATGGAATACCTTTAACAGTGTGCTTCTATCATAATTCTCTTTCTTAGCTCAACTACATCAGGTACACATAAACGATTCTGACATTGAAGCACTCCTTCTCGCGTAAGCTCAAATGCCTTTGTCGCACCACTCTGCACATCCTCCTTAAGCTGCAATAAAATTGGATCTGCATACTGCTTCTCTTTCACTTCAGCTATCAATGAAGATTTCGCTGCATTACGTACAATAACCTCTTCATCTGGAGTTTCGAGAAGTCGAACTCCCAAATTAGCTAGTTGGTGAAGATCCTTAATCATCCCCTGCTTTTCTATAGATGCCATTTTAGACTTACGACTCAGTGCATCCGCTACCACATTCGCTTTCCCTGGATGATACAAGATATCAACATCATAATGTTTCAACAATTCAAGCCATCTCCGCTGCCTCAAGTTTAGATCTTTCTGACTGAAGATATATTGCAGGCTCTTATGATCGGTATATATGTCAACATGAACCCCATATAAGTAGTGGCGCCATATCTTCAAAGCAAATACAACTGCAGCTAGCTCAAGTTCATACGTGGGATAATTCCTGTCATGTGGTCGCAACTGTCTAGATCCATAGGCTATTACTCTACCATGTTGCATTAGTACGCATCCTAATCCAATTCTCGAAGCATCACAGTACACTGCATACCCTTCTGTGCCTTTAGTAAGTACCAATACCGGTGTAGAAGTCAACTTGCTCTTCAGATCCTGGAAACTCTTTTCACAGGCATCATTCCATTGAAACTTGGAGGCTTTATGCGTCAACTTAGTCAAGGGTACAGAAATAGAAGAAAAACCTTCAACAAACCTTCTATAATAACCTGCCAACCCAAGGAAACTATGAATCTCCGTAGGCGTCGTGGGTCTTGGCCAACTCTTCACAGCCTCAATCTTCTGAGTGTCAATTTTTATGCCTTCACTGGATACAATATGGCCCAAAAATGCCACTGACTTGAGCCAAAACTCACATTTAGAAAACTTCACATACAGCTTACGATCACGAAGAATCTGCAACGCCTCCCTTAAGTGATTAACATGGTCCTCTTCTGATCTAGAGTAGACCATAATATCATCTATGAAAACTATCACGAACACATCTAGAAACGGCTTAAACAACCTATTCATCAGATCCATAAAAACTGCGGGTGCATTTTTCATCCCGAATGACATAACCAGGAATTCATAATGACCATACCGTGTTCAGAAAGCTGTCTTGGGTATATCTTTATCCTTGACTCTCACTTGATGATAGCCTGATCTCAAGTCAATCTTGGAAAAACACTGGGCACCCTGCAACTGGTCAAATAAATCATCAATTCGGGGAAGAGGGTATTTATTCTTGATAGTCACCTTATTCAATTGCCGATAGTCAATACACATCCTCAGCGAACCATCTTTCTTACGCACAAACAATACTGGTGCTCCCCAAGGGGACATACTAGGCCTGATGAATCCCTTCTCTAGCAAGTCTTTCAGTTGCTCTTTCAATTCTCGCAACTCTGCTGGTGCCATTCTATAAGGAGGAATTGAGATTGGTTGTATGTCTGGCAACAAATCAATACCAAACTCCACTTCTCGTTCAGGAGGTAAACCTGGTAGTTCTTCAGGAAATACATCAGGAAATTCATTCACAACCGGAATGGTCTGAAAAGTTGGCGGCTCTGCCTCTGTATCCCTTACTCTAACCAAATGGTATATGTACCCCTTGTAAATCATTTTTCTTGCCTTAAAGTAAGAAATAAATCTACCTCTCGGCGCGCCAACATTACCCTTCCATTCAAGGACTGCCTCATTTGGGAAATGGAAATATACCTTCTCAGAACGACAATCTACTGTAGCATAACAAGACGCTAACCAATCCATAGCCATAATAACATCAAAATCTAACATTTCTAACTCAACAAGATTGGCCATCGTATCACGACCACAAATATTCACAACACAATTTCGATAAACATTCCTAGCTATAAAAGATTCCCCCACTGATGTTGATACTTCAAATGGCTTGGCTAATAATTCGGGTGTTCTTCCGAACCTTCCCGCAACTAAAGGAGTAGCATACGATAATGTAGAACCAGGATCAATTAAGGCATACACATAAAATGCAAAGATGGACAACGTACCTGTAACCACGTCTGGAGAAGCCTCTAAATTCTGCCGATCTGCTAGGGCATACACACGGTTCTGAGCTCCGCTAGCACTAACTGTTCCTCTATCACCTCTACCGTGACCCATAGGTTGTGCACCCCTACTCAAAGGAGGCACCGAAGATGACGCAATAGCCGATCCGGTAGGTCGTGTTATACCACCTGTGGTCCTGCGTGGGCAATCTCTAACCATATGCCCCGGCTTACCACACCAAAAGCAATTGTTCGTACCAAGCCAACATTCGCCAAAGTGATATTTTCTACATATGGGGCTCGGGTGTCGTGGAGGTCTTAATTGACTCATACTCCCTTGCCCTTGATACCCCACTGTTCGCGAACTCTAATTTTTACTGCTTTGCCCGAACTGATTACCTCTGAACCTTTGGAATTGCGGTGGAGCACTAATTGCAGGATAAAAAGATAACAGGCTAGGCAATCTATGAGAGAACGAAGGCCTAAAACCTCCCTGAGATGCCATAAACTTCCCTATAGCTCTGGGCCGCTTAGAATATCCTTTTTCTGATTCCTGGGTTCTTCTTCTTTGCCTCTGATCTTCCATCTTCTGAGCGAAAGCTTGTATCCTCGGTATATCTATGTCCTTGTTCAAAGCAGCAATGGTACAATCTCTAACCAAGTATGGTTCCAATCTATCCACATAGTGATGAACTCTGTCATCCATAGTAGCTACCACATTAGAAACATATCGAGACAAGGAGTTAAATCGAAGACTATACTCCCTTACACTCATATTACCCTGACGAAGATTTAAGAATTGATCTGCATGGGCCTGACGAGTCTCAAATGGAAGATAATGATCAATAAATGCATTTTTGAACTCTCCCCACATAGTTGGAGGTGCATCAATACCCCTAGATCGTTTCCAATCCTCGTACCACAATATAGCCTCTCCTTTCAGTCTATATGCTGCTAGCTCAACCATATCTTTACCGGATATGTGCATAACATCTAGAGCCCTTTGGGTTTGATCGACAAAGTCCTGCGGGTCTTCACTAATATCTGATCCGATAAAAGTAGGAGGATCCAGTTTCAGAAAATCCTGTGTCGGAAGGCTACCTTCTCTATCCATACCACTAGAACCCGTGGTAGGAATAGCTTGCCCTTGAACTTGACCGGCAACTATACGCGTCAAAAGTTGTACTGCATCCCTCAAATCTCGATCAACATCATTAATAGACGGCCCTTCCGGAGGAGAAGAAGCACCTGATATATGCTCAGCTTGAGACTCACTTTGTTCAGCTTGTGCCGGTGGTGACTTACTAGTACCTTCTCCGGCCACTACATCTACTCGCTTCCACTTATTCTTTCTCCTTGTAACCGGCATCGTCACTATAATAAATAAAAAAGAAACAATTGGATTAAGCAATTGATTTTGACTTTATCTCTAATATGGGATCTATTGCACGATCTAAGAAATGGAGAGTGGAAACAATCCCTAAATGTCCAATAGCCTCCTATTTATAGATGTGGTGCACAACACACCGATAAACGAGATTCTACGTAGACACGACTTTGTAGACTCACTAGGATGAACTTCTCTAATACCACTTCTGTCATACCCCAAATCCCATTGGAGCGGACTGGCACCCGTAGCCGAGGAGGCCCGGGAGAACCCGTTCATAACCTATAATTTCACATTTACATTACTTATGAAAATTAGAAATTTGGGCAGCACTTCATTGAAAATAGAAGAAAACAGTACCTGTATCAGCCCAGCAAACACGCATAAATATATATATGTACAGTAATTGGCCGTCAGAGCCATCACGTCTATCAACCAAACACTCCTATGGCTGTACAATATGTCTACAAAAGCCTCTACATAGATACATAACTGAGTTGGGGCCGGGACAAACTCCCGCCCACAAAAGACTTTTATACAAATACCAAAAGTACATATAGAGACGACTTGGGATGCCCCGAAACAACTAGAGCTCACCACTAACAACAGAATGTCCTGGCTCTTACTGCGGAGGTGTACGACTTGAAGTACCTGTTCCTGCAGGCATGAATACAGGCCCCCCATGAGGGGCGTCAGTACGGAAATATGTACTGAGTATGTAAGGCAGTGAGTATCAAGATGAGATATAAAAGATCAACAAAACCCAGATACCAGTGAATAAACAGTATGAGTACACCACACTTAAAAGAACTGATGGGATACCTGCACATTACTTTCATATCATTACTTCCCGTAATCCTTATCAATACATAACATATGTCATACAATGGCCAACTGATCAGTGGTACTAATACAATACATCAGGGACCACCCCTGGAATAGCATATATACATAATCTTTATAATACAATGGCCAACTGATCAGTGGTACTAATACAATACATCATATCATCAATTTAAAATACAGACATTCCATTTCTTAATTCAATTAATCTTTAAGATTGGTTACTTTGTGGTCACACTTTATGGAACTTGAAACCATGATACCTCAATAGGAAAAACATGTAAATAGGTAATCAATATCATGAAAATGAAGTAGAGAATCATGGATACCTCATTAAACCATTTTGGAGTCAACAATAGTATATGGACATTTTTTTGACTAGCCGGACATTTTAAAAGTGAAAACAAGTTCAATTGGTAGTGTCGAAGATCATATGATGTTATTATGTGTCATGTGTCGTAGGACAATGTTGGAAGCTTACTTGAGAGTGCCATGGGTCATTATTCATGCCAAAGATTAGATAGAGTATGTCTTACATACCTTGATATAACCACTTCAATACAAGTGACTTCCCGTACTCTTCGAACACTTATCTACAATAAGTCATTTGTGGCAAACTAGTATTAGCAACCAAACCTTACCATTTAGGTATTAACTTCACCAAATAATGTCTAGGAAGTAATCCTTTAGCTCATCAATAAGAGTACAACATACATCCTCTTATACTCTTATTACATTCACATATCATGCATTTTCATGAAATATCCCTCAACATCACTCTTAGCCTTTATTTCCCTTCTTAATCACCATCCAATACCAACATGATCACTAGGCATACATAACCACTAATATAATGATATATCACCACAATTCATCCTCCATAATCCAATACAACAACTTCCATAATTTACTACTAACAATTTATACACAACAATTCATAACTATGTTTCTAGTTATCTTCCAACATCAAGACAATACTCATAATCCTTTATCAATACTTATTCAAGGATAAGAATCAAGAATAAACAATATTCATACCTTAACAATGAACTCTTGTATTTAAAATCCTCCTTACATAACCATGGGGTGCTTCTCGAAGCTTTCGAGATGGTGAACACAACTACGGAATCAATTCGAATTTTCTACGGTTGAATCACAAAATATTTGAAGTTGAAATTGGCTAGGGTTTCACCTCTCTTAATAATAGGATAATATCTGTCCCACAATTCTGTTTTTTTTTGATAGGCTGAAGTAAAACGGGTATAGCTCTTTACTCAGACATTGGATTTGGATGAAACCAACTTCATCGGAAAGAAGACTCTTGGAGGTTTTCGTTGATATATAGCAGTTCACACAGTTCTTTTTGTACAAGGAGTTATGATCGTCTAAAGTTGGATTGCCTAGCTGCAGTAATTTTCCTGCAGAATTACTGTTCACAGGCTTCCCGGCCACCGTTTTGAAATTTCGAATGTGCTCGCTTATATGAAATACTCCTCTGTTTTGGGCAAACTTTATATCGTTGGAAAGCTTATTCCAATACCTACACATACATCTATTGACGGGATACTTCCAAACACCATAAACTTAATTTAACCCATACGCAAGTCTTTAGGACTCCATATAATCGCGACAAGTGTACGAATTACGGGGTGTTACAACTGCATTCAAAACAAAAAATTCACCATTAAAGTACCTTCACTTTGTAAATTTCAACACACTAAGTTATCACCAAGTCACCAAACTTAACTATATTTGTAACGAAAAATTCACATTTCAAATACCTAAATTTCAACATTTTCAACTCACTAAGTCATTACCCAAGTCACCAAACTAAACCACATTCAAAACGAAAAATCACCATTAAAGTACCTACACTTATTATATTTAAACTCACTAAGACTTCACCCAAGTCACCAAACTTAACTGCATTCAAAAAAAAAAAAATCACATTTCAAGTATCTAAACTTCAACATTTGCCACACAATAATTCATCGCCCAAGTCACCAAAGTAAACCACATTCAAAACAATGAATTCACCATTAAAGTACCTTCACTTAGTAAATTTCAACTCAGTAAGTCATCATCCAAGTCACAAAACATAACTACATTCAAAACAAAAAATTCACATTTCAAGTACCTAAACTTCAACATTTTCATGTCACTAAGTCATCGCTCAAGTCACCAAACTAAACCACATTCAAAACAAAAATTCACCTTTAAAGTACCTACATTTAGTAAATTACAATGGACTAACTTATTGCCCAAGTAACCAGACTTAACTTCTTTCAAAACAGAAAATTCCCATTTCAAGTACCTAAATTTCCACATTTTCAATTCACTAAATCATCATCTAAGTCACAAAACTAAACCACATTAAAAACAAAAAATTCACTATTAAAGTAGATTCACTTAGTAGATTTTAACACACTAAGTCATCAACCAAGTCACCAAACTTAAGTACATTCAAAATAAAAAATTCACATTTCAAGTATCTAAACTTCAACATTTTCAATTCAGTAAGTCATGAGCGAAGTTACCAAATTAAACAACATTCAAAATAAAAATATCGCCTTTAAAGTACCTACACTTAGTAAATGTCAACTCAGTAATTCTTCACACAAGTCACAACACTTAACTACATTTAAAACAAAAAAATTACATTTCAAGTACCTAAACTTCAACATTTTCAACTCTCTGAGTCATCACCCAAGTTACTAATCTTAGCTACAATCAAAACAAAAAATTTACATTTAATGTACCAAAACTTCAACATTTTCAACTCACTAAGTCTTACTCAAGTCACCAAACTAAACCACATTAAAAATAAAAATTCACTTTTAAAGTAAATTTCAACTCACTAAGTCATCAACCAAGTCACCAAACTTAACTACATTAAAAATAAAAAATTCACATTTCAAGAACCTAAACTTCAATATTTTTAACTCACTAAGTCATCACCCCAGTCACCAAAACTAAACCACATTCCAAACAAAAAATTCACCATTAAAGTAGCTACACTTTGTAAATTTCAACTCACTAATTCATTACCCAAGTCAGCAAACTTAACTACATTCAAAATTAAAAATTCACATTTCAAATACCTAAACTACAACATTTTCAACTCACTAAGTCATCACCCAAGTCAGAAAAGTAAACCACATTCAAAACAAATAATTCTCCATTAAAATAACTTTACGTTATAAATTTCAACACACTAAGTCATCACCCAAGTTACCAAACTTAACCAATTTCAAAATGAAAAATTCACATTTCAAGTACCTAATCTTCAACATTTTCTACTAACTAAGTCATCGCCCAAGTCACCAAACAAAACCACATTCAAAATAAAAAATAACCTTTAAAGTACCTACGTTTATTAAATTTCAACTCACTTAGTCATCAGCCAAGTCACCAAATTTAACTACATTCAAAATAAAAAATTCATAATTCAAGTACCTAAACTTCAACATTTTAACTCACTAAGTCATCACTCAAGTCACCAAAGTAAACCACATTCACAATAAAAAATTCACCATTAAAGTACCTACACTTAGTAAATTTCAACTCACTAAGTCTTCACCCAAGTTACCAAACTTAACTATATTCAAAACAAAAAATTCACATTTCAAGTACCTAATCTTCAATATTTTCAACTTATTACGTCATCGCCCAAGTCACCAAACTAAACCACATTAAAAAAATAAAAATTTACGATTAAAGTACCTACACTTAGTAAATTTTAACTCACTAAGTCATCACCCAAGTCACCTAACTTAACAACAATCAAAACAAAAAATTCACATTTCAAGTACCTAAACTTCCACATTTTTAACTCACTAAATAATCACCCAAGTCACCAAAGTAAACCACATTCATAACATAAAATTCACCATATAAGTACCTACATCTAGTAAACTTTAACTCACTAAGTCATCACCAAGTCACCAAACATAACTACATTCAAAAAAAAAAATTGATATTTCAAATACCTAAACTTCAAATTTTCAACACACTAAGTCATCACCCGAGTCACCAAACTAAAATGCATTCTAAACAAAAAATTCACTATTAAAGTACCTACACTTAGTAAATTTTTACTCACTAAGTCATCACCCAAGTCACCAAACTTAACTACATTTAAAATAAAAAAATCACCTTTTAAGTACCGACATTTAGTAAATTTCAACTCACTTAGTCATGACCCAAGTCACCAAACTGAACAACATTCAAAACAAAAACTTCACATTTCAAGTAACTAAACTTTAACATTTTCAACTCACTAAGACATCACTCAAGTCACAAAACTAAACCACATTCAAAATAAAATATTCACTTTTAAAGTATCTACACTTAGAAACTTTCAACTTACTAAGTCATCAACCAAGTCACCCTACTTTACTAAGTTCAAATAAAGAAATTCACATTTCAAGTACCTAAATTTCGACATTTTCCGCTCACTAATTCTTTACCCAAGTCAGCAAACTAAACCGTATTCAAAATAAAAAATTCACTATTAAAGTACCTACACTTATTAAATTTCAACTCACTAAGTCATCACCCAAGTCATCAAACTTAACCACATTCAAAACAAAAATTCACATTTCAAGTACCTAAACTTCAACATTTTCAACTCACTAAGTAATCACCCAAGTCACCAAACTAAACCGCATTCCAAGCAAAAAATTCACCATTAAAGTTTCTACTCTTAGTTAATTTCAACTCATTAAGTCATCACCAAGTCACCAAACTTAACTACATTCAAGACAAAAAATTCACATTTCAAGTACCTAAACTTCGACATTTTAAACTCACTAAATCATCGCCAAAGTCACAAAATTAAAACACATTCAATACAAAGAATTCCCCATTAAAGTACCTACACATAGTAAATTTCAACTCACTGAGTGATCATAAAAGTCACCAAACTTAACTACATTAAAAACAAAAAATTCACATTTCTAGTCCCTAAACTTCAACATTTTCAAATGACTATGTCATCTCTCAAGTCACCAAACTAATCAACATTCAAAATAAAAATTCACCTTACAAGTACCTACATTTAGTAAATTTCAACTCATTAAGTCATCACCCAAGTCATCAAACTTAACTACATTCAAAACAAAAAGTTCTCATTTTAAGTACCTAAACTTCAACATATTCAACTCACTAAGACATCACCCAAGTCACCAAACTATGCCACATTAAAAATAAAAAATTCACCATTAAAGAAGCTACACTTAGTAGATTTCAACGCACTAAGTCATCAACCAAGTCACTAAACTTAATTACATTCAAAACAAAAAATTCACAATTCAAGTATCTAAATTTCAACATTTTCTATTCATTAAGTCATCACCCAAGTTACCAAACTAAACCACATTCAAAACAAAAATTCACCTTTAAAGGACCTACAGTTAGTAAATTTCAACTCAGTAATTCATCACCCAAGTTACCAAACTTAACTACATTCAAAATAAAAAATTTACCTTCCAAGTACCAAAACTTCCACATTTTCAAATCACTAAGTCATGCCCCAAGTCACAAAACTTGTCTACATTTAGAATAAAAAAATCACATTTCAAATATCTAAACTTCAACATTTTCAACTCACTAAGTCATCACCCAAGTCACCAAAGTAAACCACATTCAAAACAAATAATCCTACAAGAAATTACCTACACTTAGTTAATTTCAACTCACTAAGTTACCACCTAAGTTACCAAACTTAACTACAATCAAAAAAAAATTTTTACATTTCAAGTACCTAAACGTCAACATTTTCAACTAACTAAGTCATCACCCAAGTCAACAAACTAAACCATATTCAAAACAAAAATTCACCTTTTAAGTAACAACATTTAGTAAATTTTAGCTCACTTAGTCATCACCCAATTTACCAAACTTAACTACATTCAAAACAAAAAATTAACATTTCACGTACAGAAACTTCAACATTTTAAACTCACTAAGTCATAACTCAAGTCACCAAACTAAACCATATTTAAAAAAAAAAATTCACCATTAAAGTACCTACACTTAGTAAATTTCAACTCACTAAGTCATCACCCAAATCTCCAAACTTAACTACATTCAAAACAAAAAATTCACATTTCAAATACCTAAACTTCATTATTTTCAACACACTAAATCATCACCCAAGTCACCAAACTAAAGCACATTCAAAATAATAAATTCACCATGAAAGAACCTACACTTAGTAAATTTCAACGCACTAAGTCAACACCCAAGTCACTAAACTTAAGTATATTCAAAACAAAAAATTCACAATTCAAGTACCTAATCTTCAACTTTTTCCACTCACTAAGTCATCACCCAAGTCATCAAACTAAACCACATTAAAAAAAAATCTAACTTTAAAGTACCTAGACTTAGTATATTTTAACTCACTAAGTCATCACCCAAGTCACCAGACTTAACTACACTCAAATAAAAAAAATTCACCTTTCAAGTACCTAAATTTCAACATTTTCAACTCACTAAGTCATCAACCAAGTAACCAAACTAAATCACATTCAAAACAAAAAATTCACCATTAAAGTACCTACACCATGTAAATTTAAACTCACTGAGTCATCACCAAGTCACAAAACTAAACTACATTCAAAACAAAAAATTCACATTTCAAATACCTAAACTTCAACAGTTTAACTCACTAAGTCATCACCCAAGTCACCAAACTAAAACACATTCAAAATAAAAATTCACCATTAAAGTACCTACTTTCAGTAAATTTCAACTCACTAAGTCATCACCCAAGTAACCAAATTTAACTACATTCAAAGCAAAAAATTCACCTTTCAAGTACTTAAAATATAAACTTTTCAACTTACTAAGTCATCACCCAGGTCACCAAAGTAAACCACATCCATAACAAAAAATTCACATTTCAAGTACCTAAACTTCAATATTTTCAATTCACTAAGTTATCGCTCAAGTCACCAAACTAAACCACATTCAAAATAAAAATTAACCTTTAAAGTACCTACATCTAGTAAATTTCAAATCATTAAGTCATCACCCAAGTCACCAAACATAACTACATTTAAAACAAAAAATTCTCATTTCAAGTACCCAAACTTCAGCATATTAAACTCACTAAGTCATCTCCCAAGTCACCAAACTAAACCACATTAAAAATAAAAAACTCACCATTAAAGTAGCTACACTTAGTAGATTTCAACTCACTAAGTCATCAACCAAGTCACTAAACTTAATTACATTCAAAACAAAAAATTCACATTTCAAGTATCTAACCTTCAACATTTTCTATTCACTAAGTCATCACCCAAGTTACCAAACTAAACCACATTCAAAACAAAAATTGACCTTTAAAGTACCTACACTTAGTAAATTTCAACTCACTAATTCATCACCCAAATTACCAGACTTAACTACATTCAAAATAAATAATTTACATTTCAAGTACCTAAACTTCAACATTTTCAACTCTCTAAGTTATCACCCAAGTCACTAAACTTAACTACATTCACAACAAAAAATTCACTTTTCAAGTACCTAAACTTCAACATTTTCTACTCTCTAAGTCCTAACCCAAGTCACCGAACTAAACCATATTCATAATAAAAATTATCTTTTAAAGTAAATTTTAACTCACTAAGTCATCACACAAGTCACCAAACCTAGCTACATTCAAAACATAAAATTCACTTTTCAAGTACCTAAACTTCAACATTTTCAACTCACTAAGTCATCACCCAAGTCACCAAACTAAACCGCATTCAAAACCAAAACTTAACAATTAAAGTAGCTATACTTAGTAAATTTCAACTCACTAATTCATCACCCAAGTTACTAAACTTAACTACAATCAAAATAAAAAATTCACATTTCAAGTACCTAAACTTAAACATTTTCAACTAACTAAGTCATCACCTAAGTCAGCAAACTAAACCACATTCTAAAAAAAAAATTCACCTTTAAAGTACCAACGTTTAGTAAATTTCAGCTCAATTAGTCATCACCCAAGTTACCAAACTTAACTACATTCAAAACAAAAAATTAACATTTCAAGTACCTAAACTTCAACATTTTAAACTCACTAAGTCATAACTCAAGTCACCAAACTAAACCACATTCAAAAAAAGAAAAAAATTCACCATTAAAGTACCTACACTTAGTAAATTTCAACTCACTAAGTCAACACCCAAGTCTCCAAACTTAACTACATTAAAAACCAAAAATTCACATTTCAAATACCTAAACTTCAATATTTTCAACACACTAAATCATCACCCATGTCACCAAACTAAAGCACATTCAAAATAAAGAATTCACCATTAAAGTACCTACACTTAGTAAATTTCAACGCACTAAGTCAACACCCAAGTCACTATCTTAAGTTAATTCAAAACAAAAAATTAATAATTCAAGTACCTAATCTTCAACATTTTCAACTCACTAAGTCATCAAACTAAACCACATTCAAATCAAAAAATTCACCATTAAAGTACCTACACTTAGTAAATTTTAACTCACTAAGTCATCACCAAGTCACCATCCAAGTCAAAAAATTAAACCACATTCAAAATAAAAAATTCACCATTAAAGTACCTACACTAGAAAATTTCATTTCACTAAGTCATCACACAAGTCACCAAACTTAACTACATTCAAAACAAAAAATTCACATTTCAAGTACTTAATCTTCCATATTTTTGACTCACTAAGATATCAAGTCAAAAAACTAAACCACATTCAAAACAAAAAATTCACTATCAAAGTACGAAAACATTTAAATTTCAACTCACTAAGTTACCACCAAGTCACCAAATTTAACTACATTCAAAACAAAAAAATCACATTTCAAATACCTAAACTTCAACATTTTTAACTCTCTAAGTCATCACCCAAGTCACAAACTAAACAACATTCAAGTCACAAACTAAACAACATTCAAAACAAAAAATTCACCATTAAAGTACCTACACTTAGTAAATTTCAACTCACTAAGCCATTACCAAAGTCACCAAACTAAACTATATTCTAAACAAAAAATTCACATTTCAAGTACCTAAACTTCAGCATTTCCAACTCACTAAGTCATCACCCAAGCCACCAAAGTAAACCACATTCAAAAAAAAAAATTCACTATTAAAGTACCTACACTTGGTAAATTTTAACTCACTAAGTCATCACCTAGTCACAAAACTTAACTACATTCCAAATAAAAAATTCACATTTCAAATACCCAAACTTCAACATTTTCAACTCACTAAGTCATTATCCAAGTCACCATAAACCACATTCAAAATAAAAAATTCACCATTAAAGTACCTACACTTAGTAAATTTCAACTCACTAAGTCATGACCATAGTTACCAAACTTAACTACATTCAAACCAAAAAATTCACATTTCAAGTACCTAATCTTCAACATTTTCAACTCACTAAGTTATCTCCCAAGTCAACAAACTAAACAGAATTCAATAAAAAAAAATTCACCATTAAAGTACCTACACATGTAAATTATAACTCACTAAGTCACCACCAAGTCACCAATCTTAACTATATTCAAAAGAAAAAATTGACATTTTAAATACCCAAATTTGCACATTTTCAACTCACTAAGTCATCATCCAAATCAACAAACTAAACCATATTCAAAACAAAAAATTTACCATTAAAGTAGCTACACATGTAAATATCAATTCACTAAGTCACCACCAAGTCACCAAACTGAACTACATTTAAAACAAAAAATTCACATTTCAAATACCTAAACTTCAACATTTTCAACTCACTAAGTCATCACCCTAGTCAACAAACTAAATCGTATCCAAAATAAAAAATTCTCTATTATAGTACCTTCACGTAGTAAATTTCAACTTACTAAGTCATTACCTAAGTCACCAAATGTCATGACCTGAACTAGGGCCTGTCCATGACGGACATCCCGAACCCTGAAGGCCCGGATATCCTTCTTTATCTGATCTGGTAATCATGCACTAAAATCATATTTTAAAAGAAAATGCAGAAATAAAATCTGATACGGAAACATGGCCATTAACTCTGGGTTTTAATACATAAGAAAGAAAAACTGCAATTCAAAATATCTAAGTAAGATCTAACTTAGTCTGCAAAATCTTTACTACATCTCAAAACTGTTCCAAAAACTGGGACAAGGCCCCCAGTAGACCAAAACCATATCTAATAATAGTTGTCTGAAAGTAAACAGGCCTTCGAGAATAAATAAGGCTCACCTACTGCACACTGCAACTCTGTCTGATAAAATCTATTGTTTTTCTGGACCCCTTAGACTGAGCCTCAGAACCTGGAGGGAGGAGGGGGTTCAATATAGATGTACTGGTACACAAAATGATCCAAAATAAAACTTTTATATAAGTAAAATAGTGGAGAGAAATTTGTTAAAACATCACGCATAAATAATTCTCAAAACACATGGGCACATTATGAAAATCATAAGTCTTTTTTGTCAATGCACTGTCTGTTCTTTGTATTACTTCTGAGTTAGGTGACACTCTCCTACAACTTTGATATTCCTCGAGCTGTATGGAATCCACCATTGACTCGTCGGGGAAGCCCCCAATCCAAGTATGCCGCAAGGGTTGGAGTCTCTGATTCTGATATACTACATGATACTTGGCCAGCGTAATATATTATATCCGGATCGGCAAATCATGATTTTGGGCAATGAGTTATCTGAACTCATACCCTCTTCAGGGAACCACCTAACATCTCTTTATGCCCTATTTTAGCATTTTTTGAACATGCATCATTCTGAAATTTTAAAACATGAAAGTCTAATTTCTGTATTAGTCTGTCTCTAGTATGACATTGTTTGAGTTGGTAATGTCATACCAAGACTTGCAAGTCATTATTCTAAGCAATATATGATTATTTCATTTTAAAATATTGTTCAGGCCACTTGATCATGCATATTGTGTAAGAAGAGTCATATCTCAAATCATAAGTTAAAAATCATGCAAAGGCTTTCCATTTATTCAACAATTTCAATAAGCAGTGGCCAACTTCTCAAAAAAATTCCTGAAGTTTCTTTGTTTATCAATCTCAACACTTATAATCGTTAAAGAATTCCTCTCTCCCGTTCTTAATCATCATGAATTTCACATAAGACAAATAATATCTTGAATCCTTCTGTAAACCATAATATATAAGGATTCATATCTTGTAAATCAAATAATAAAGTAATGGGAGAGAGATTATATATTTCATGATCTCGATTCACAATTTACGGTTTCCAATTCATACATACATATATACAATTCAAATCAATTTGGGGGAAGGCCTAAAGACCAAAACAATATTATTGAGGCTTCTAAAACATGAATGTATTTATAAATTCAAAAACCCTTTTCCTAAAATCATGATTTCTATACCCATGAGATCTTAGGAAAAACCCGCATACCTTGATTATAAAGAATAATGGCGGATACTTGAAGCCTATGGTTTGGGTATTCCAAATCTCTGATCAATTTCAAAAACCGACGGTTGAATCTTGAATTTCTTGGAGGAGAAGTATATGAACTAGGATTTTTGTTTTGAGGGTAATCTTGAGAATGTCGTATATTATGCTTGTAGAGGTCTAAATCTCCTATTTGGACGTTTTAAGAGATTTGGAAAAAAGTTTAAACTACCTTTATTAACTTCTGAATGAAATTGAAAAAATTTAAACTGGGAGCTCGATCTTATGGGCCACCGCGATGCGCCACTATCGCGGTGGCTCATTGGAAATTGACGAATGGAAATTTGTCCTACTCTGTAATGCGCCACTATCGTGGAGTCTCACTAGAAATTAATGTAACACCCCGCATTTCGGGCTAGAATAAAAAAATATGACTCTGATGCGTTGATAATCCTAGAGCCTTAAATCCTATGCCAATTTGGCATGTTAATTAATTTTGTAGTATGCGAATCCATTTGAGCACAAAATTAGACCATAGAAGTCCTTCAACTCAAGGACGAGTTAAAACCATTTCGATCGATTAAGTTTTAGTGGATGTTGTAATTTATGTCAAATCCCATTGATAATAACTCATTTTATATGATTAAATGGGTGGCCTACTATATACCAAATTGTATATAATTGAATAAGCTTTCCAACGATACCAAATTTGCCTAAAACGGACACCCGGTGAAGAAGTTATGGCCTTTCAAAGTTGAATGTGTCGCCTATGCACATATAGACGATCCATAGGGCGGCGCCTATGCAAATATAGGCGATGCATAGGGCAGAGCCTATGCAAATATAGGCGATTAACAACATTGAAGCCTCCTATAATATCCCAAAATCTAATCCTTCAAGAACTTTAGAGGAGAAGCAACTAGGGTTTGAGAAAATAAGCTTGAAGGTCCGATTATTCCGAAACTTCTTCGTGAAACAAATTACAGATTCGGAATCCTATCGACGTAGGCTTCGATAGACACCAAAATTCGTGGAGAACAAGGTATGCGGGGTTTTCCTAAAATCTCATGGGCATAGAAATCATGTTTTAAGAATCGGGTTTTCAAATTCATGTACATACTCATGTTTTTGAAGCTTTAATGATATTGTTTTGGACTTTTGGCTTTCCCCCAAAGTGATTGAAAATTTTATGTATACGTATATATGTGTTTGTCCTGAAATATGAATTGAGAGCATGATTTTTATGAGACCCCTCTCTTAATGTAAAGTTTTTCAGGTTCTGCGTAATATAAATTGTTTTGAAATACATCTTGAAAAGAAAAGGAAATCACGATATGAAGTGCTTTGACTCTAGCTATGTTTGGAATATGATTTTGAACACGAAAGAGAGGGTTGTGAATGTTGAATATGCATGTAATGAAAGAACGCATGGTTTTGCCAAAATGCACATGACCACCATATGTTTGATGAAAGTTTTGCATGGATTAGACTTGAGTTTCGGAACATGACATTTTTAATACAAACTACATGCTTCGGTGGTCTGAAATTATATTTTTATGAAAGATCATGCTAAATGCATTATGGCTCAGAAATAGGACTTGAAATGTCTTGGTATGACGATACCAATTTCAGACTAATGCCATATCAGACTCAGACTAACAGATATTTCAGACTTTTCATAATTTTAGACATTCAGAATGTTGCATGTACAGAAAAGGTTAAAAATGGGCATACAGAGATGTTAGGTGGTCCCCCGAAGAGGGCTTGAGTTCAAGAGACTCATTGCCTAAAACTGTGGTTTGCCGACCCGGGTATACTATTATGCACTGACTTAAATGTCCTGTGGCGTATCAGACTAAGAGACTCCAACCCTTACGGCACACTTGGGTTGGGGGCTTCCCCGCCGAGTCAATGGCGGATTCCATACAGCTCGTGGAATATCAGACTTGTAGGGGAATACCACCTAACTCAGAAGTAAAACACAGATCATGATTTGAAAAGAACAGATGGGTTGCATGTTTTCAGAAAGTGCCCATGTATTTTTCAGAAACAGTTTTATACATGATGTCTTGATGAAAAATTGCTTTCACTTAATATATATATATATATATATATATATATATATATATATATATATATATATATATGTATGTTCCATTATACTATTTTTGGATTGCTTCGCGTTCCAGTACTTTTGTGCTGAACCCCCCTCCTTCCAGGTTTTGAGGCACAGTCTAGGGGTCCAGCTACTGAGTAGATATTTTTTTTTGGATTTGCAGACTCGATTTACAGTGGTGAGCCTTCTATCATTCGGAAAGCCTAATTATGTCAGACATTATCTTGTTTATTATGTTTTTTTTTGGTTTACTGGGGGCCTTGTCCCAGTTTCTTTTCAGACAGATATTTATGTTCTTAGTAGAGATTTCGCAGACTGATGTTAGATAGTATTATTCAGAAATATTGCAGGACTTGACCATGTTTTCCGTACTCAATTAAATTTTGCATTTTATTATGATTATGAATGTTGTGCATGATAAGCAGATAGAGAATGGGTGTTTCGGGCCTTCATGGTTCGGGATGCTCATTACGGCTAGGGCCTAGGCTCGGGTCGTGAAAATTAACCATCATCATTTAAACCCTCTCCGCGACGCGCCAAGGATAGGAATGACGGTGTTTTATGACTAGGACTTAAATTAACTATAACTCTTTCACCGAGTGTCCGTTTTGGAAGAATCTTATGTCGACGGAAAACTCATTCAATTCCCCACACTACTAAAATGATTAACATGCCATATTTACATAGGATTTATTTCTTTTGGATCATCTACATATAGAAATGATGGTTTTCATTCTAGCCCAAAATGCGCGGTGTTATATTATGTCCCCCTAGGGATCATTAATCCCCGAATGATGGCTAGGAATGTTGAAACCCAAAGGTATGGAATAACGTGGACCTTATGTGTCTTCTAAGAAAGGATATAACTGATCTGAAACATTTAAACTTCTATCTCGAAACTGAATTCTGAGCTGACTTGCCCTTACTTGCTTTAAGGAGCTGATTCATGATGAGAGTTTAGGATACCCCCCCAAAGCATTTATGCTCAAATCACACGCATTGAATTTGGAATGTGAAGTGATAACTTAGGTTAGTACGAATCATGAGGCATAAAATTTAGATCGTACAATGTCTGAGATAAAATAGATGGAAAAATTTGAGATTATGTGTTGAACTCTTATGAATTGAGTCATGACTAAATAACTGAATCTAAAACATTATTCTTGAACTGAACTGAGTTCGCAACTTACACAGATGGAATAGATTATCTTTTGGGATGGTCATACGCATTGTACTTCAGATAGTAGGACTGGGTGAAAAGGTGGAAAACCACAGTAACTTTTCTGCCTGACTGCTAAACTGAATTATACAGGACACTTATATTTAACTGGAGTATCTTTTTAACACTCTTTCTAAAGAAATTCTTGTAGCGTCATGGAGCAAAGAATCTCTGACATGTGTTATACAAGACATCTAACTAAGGAATCACAACAATTACATTACTTTATAGCATGGAATATAGACATATAACTCATAAACTAGGATAGGATCACCAAACCTTAGGCAATGCAACTTCTTACTTTCGGGTTTAGCTACACTTCAAAAATACTCTCTCAACTATACTTTCCTCTTAAACACCATGCTCATTGATTTCACTTATTTTTCTCACAAGACGCACCATATAATACTGTAGTACTAGTCTGAATCATGAATTTAGTAGACCCTGCCTTTCGCAATTCCTCATCTCCTGCATAATTCTTATTGCCACTCCAACAATCGCCTTTAACTTCGTATTAGACATTCACAAACACTCAAGGCATCCATCTATATGCACACAAACATGACATTCAAGTCTATCTTCATACCCACATATGCACTTCTAAACAACCACTCATAAAGCATATTTCTCATATTCTCTAATATTTCCATCAATAATAACTTCCCTGCACTATTCAGATGATACACATAAAATATCCTCAACTAACCAAGCCATACACGAAACTTCATCCCAAAATTCTTTCAACTTAAAGACTTACATAAAACATGCACACAACATATTTTTCCAAATATAACACATAAAACTTCAACTAACCTTGACATGTATCAAAGACTTGGCCTCAATCTTACTCCACAATTACTGCCTTAACTCAAATAAGCACACAACCATCTTTCATCAACAAGAAATGTTTACTCTTTCCCATCTAGACAACTGTTCATCATCAGTATCTCGACCTAAGGAAAAAGGTCACTGAAAAATTAGAAAACCGAAATTTGGAACATAAGGGGAGTACTAAGCATAACTTGATACCTTACTGAGGAGTAAGGAATAGAGAACTCACGGCATGGACTCATTGAAGAGATCTAATATGAGGACGTACCTGATATAAATCTGAATTTTTGGAATTCATAACTTACGAAAATCAATTCTGACTGCTAAACAAACAGGGAACTCACCATACTAGGAACTAAGAGAGTACATGAGTCCTTATCATGTGCCTGAGCACGAGCTATGATCATGAAGCTGGACATAAAGTATGAGTATGTATCGAAATAACTGAAGTAAACTGCTAAAATAAGAATAGATTGAGCATCATTCTTTCTCACGGCCAGTTCCACAACTTACTGGCACATATATTACCATCTAAAAACTTGACTTGGTTACTCGTTCTATCATCTCCCCCTTAGATTTAAGCCACTACTCTAAGTCTGTGAACCACTATATATACTCTGGTATAAACTAAAATTACTTTACTCTAGAGTCGGGGATATAACAATACACATACAACTAAACTTATCCTGGAAGACGGTATCTTCATGTAATACAACCAATGCTAATAACTACTTCTAAGATTCAACCCTTAGTTTTCTATATCACCAAAATTCATCATATAACAACTTAAACATTCACCATCTCAGATTCTTCTAACACTAAACATGAATATCTCCAAACCTTTGTCGGACCATACCACTTTTGTCATAGTCTACCAGCATATCTTTCTACTATGAGAATTAAGATCATATCAAAAGGCTTAACATTATCTATCAAAACTCCTTAACTTGGCTATTTATAACATCATATACCATTTAACTAGTCTTTCTCCATCTAGCAACTCAACGACACCACTAGCCACACACAACATGTAATAGCCTTAGAAAAATACAGCAACCTCATATCACCTTGGCATATTTCTACTTTATACATACAATATCATACTTCATTACAAACCAAATAAACTTAAGCTCTTGCATGCACTGTTCAAGCCTATTAGATCGCTTCCATAAAACTAGTATCATTAACTAAGAAATAATCACATCCACCTTCATGACATCACTGCTATGCCTTAAAATCTACTACATACCTTCTCACAAATAGTACTAGTCTACAACTACCAAAGAAAATAAATTCAAGGGGGTGGAGTCACAAAATAGACATGGTCAACCTTAATATTATATTATAACCCCATACAATCTTATCTACTTATACGGATTTCTCACATCACACTTACTTACCCAAGCGTACATTTAGACTACCTTCAAATTCCACAAACAACCTTGTGTCTATAATTATAACTTACTGGCTAATCTAGCCATTTTTATACTTTGAGCAAACAACAACTCACCTTAGCTAATAAATCCTTGTCTACCTTCTACTAAACTAACACACAAGGACGTATCACTTTAGTACCAACTCAATCTCATGCCAAAAGATTCGACTATACATATATTCACTAAATTGCCCTTACCAATTTTCTTGGCATTATGCCTCTAAACCCCCAGTTCCATCCAACACAAGAACCAACAAAAAGGACAATAAGTTGCTAGTGAATCAAAATAGGCCTCACACGGCTTTACTAGACTTTGAGTTTCAACAACACAATGATAACAAGATTACAAAAGACAAAAACTTGACACACAATAATCAATGATCTAAGGATACATATCTTACTCTGTATAAATAAAAAAAATCTGAGTCAAACACTTCCCCCCACAGACTACCATACAATCCACACATGCTATGTAATGCCCTAGAAAATGGGTCCCGGAGCATAACACGGTGCTTGAGGCTACTAGTATCCCCAAGCTACCCCTTTGAGCCATTTTCATTCAGTTCAACACAAATCAACGGGGTTTCCATAAATAGCCCTTAAATATCAACAGAGTAATCATCATCCAAGAATAAAAGAATTTCAGAAAGATAACAAAATATGACTTATTGGTCAACTTCCAACATCTATACTAGTCTAACAACCCTCTAAGAAAATCAATAAAACCAGCGAGCCATTGAGACATGCCCCAATTGACTCATACTTAGTTATCAAATGTAAATAATTCCGTGAAACCAACATCAGACATTACGTCCTCAGAACATGAGGACTCACCACAACATAGGATGTAGAACAGCGTGACCGAAGAATCACTGTCAAACCTAGAAATGAGCACCTGAACCTACATTTCGAGAAAATACAGCCCACATCTGAAGATGTGGGTCAGTACCATGGAAAGAAACCGAGTATATGGGGTGTATGTAGTCGTATAAACATCATCATCATAAATATTTATAAGAAATATACAGGATGTATGAAAGACTCATATAGCCCAAAGAAAATCATCATAATCATGAGAGGATGAATTAAGTACAATAACACATGTGAGTCATCATATAATTTGTCAATCACTTTTAGTTCATCAAGAATATCAATTCTCATAATGTAAATATCATTTAAATCTTTCGAAAGAATAACCTTCACAATTCCACTATCAAATCACTTTACCATTCACCAGAGACACAAGAAAACACACACACACACTAGGAGATTCTATAACTGACATAAACCATGTGAGCTACATGCAGTCCAATGTACAACCCACGTTGGGGAGAGTTGTCTTATCCTTGCCATCGGAGTAGAACTATCGATATCAAATCCACATAAACTAGTGATCACTATATAAATCAGCCCCAGGCTCACTCCTACGGGGGCACATAGTTCTAAGGAAGTAAGGTCGCTTTATACCTCCCACTCGGTGCTAACGATTTCTCCCGGACTTAGCTCAGATCATTTCAAAGACAATCCACAACAAAACAATTTCAGTAATATATAAATATACATCGGGAGCCATCATGCTTTCCATCTATCAAAATCAACCACGTTGTGGATTTCTTTCACACTCGAGTTCAAAATAACTCCATTAAGACCAAAAGGTCAAATCATTCAAAATATCTCAAATATTCAACATCAACGTGCTTATAACACACGCTTTCTTAAAAAAACACAATTTCGAATGGGGATTCATGACCCAAATAGCAAAATCATGATAAATATTATTCAAGATTCATGCTTTATATCTCCACACATGTAAATTCATCTTTCAAAATCATAAACATCAAGATTTCATAATAATCATCATAAGATATGGGTTCATGCTTCATATTCATAAAAATCAAATAAAAATCTTGCCTTTGTAAAGAAAATTACTTTTGGGCACAAGAACAAAAGAGAGTTCTTGTTGAAAAACCCCACATACCTTGAATGATGAACTTTAGATCGATACTAATTTTTGAGATGTTAATCGTTCCTTTGAATGATGGTTCTTGGAGTTTTTGAAGTAGGAACTTGCAATCTTAAATAAATTTGCAGAATTAATGGTGAACTTTGGAGGTTCTTGAAGTTGGATACAGGAGCTTAGGTTTTTTTTTTGAGGGAATTTAATGAAATATAACATATAATGCTTCTAATAGGCTTTAATATAGGGTTTGGATGGATTTTGGGTGAGGGGGAATGACCAAAACGCCCCTAAAATCAAATAATTCTCGAATCTGTCTTTTGCTGGACTGTTTTGATAGTTTGAAGTAGATCAACCATAACGTTTTACTCCAATATCCAAATTGGATGAAACCAATTTCATTAGAAAGAGGACTCTCATATCTTTCCATTGATATATAGTATCTCACCCAAATCATTGTGTATGAGGAGTTATGATTTTAGAAGTTGACCAAAAAATTTACTTTTGATAGGCTGAAGTAGATCGACCATAACATTTTGCTCCGATAGACAAATTGGATGACACCAATTTTATTGGAAAGAGGACTCGCAGAGCTTTCCGTTGATATATAGTAAATCACCCAGATCATTATATACAAGGAGTTATGATCATTTAAAGTTGGAGCAAAAATACACCAGGCCTCAGTACTTTTTCCTGCACGTTTTACTGGTCACTACTATTCACAGTTCGATCAGAATGTTCATAAATCGTCGCTCGGGTGTCCGTTTTGGATGATCCATATATTGTTGAAAATCTTATTTGATACTCTAAGAAATGGTAGGTCATAATCTAAGACATTCCACACGAAAAATTTATAATTCATTCTAGAAGATAGAAAACAACACTTTTACGCACAAAATTTCAACGAAAAATTTCCTGGGGTATTACATGCTACTAGCTACTACATTAGTTCATCAGTAAAAAGAGGTAAATTATCCTCAAACATTGATTATTCAACTAAAATATTTATTTACACAAAAGTCACCCTTACTCTAACTTCTATCTTTGTGACTTCACATCACCAACTTCTTGGTCCAACATCACTACCAATAGGTTATGACACCGACACTTAACTTATACTACTACTCGGGTGGAAATATAGTTCCAACATTCTGCTACACATCATCCTCCTTAAGCGTGATATCAACAATATAAATTTTGAAAAGTACTGAATACACTCAATACCGCAGGCTAAAAAGTATGATTTCAGCAGAATCAAAGTTCACACTAGAATCAATACACTCTGAGTCACTAACAGACTCTTTACAAGTCCTTGTACAATTTCAAAATCTTGTATGGCTCAATCAGAAAGAACTATGTCATTTAGACTCTAAACTTCTGTACTTGAATCACCCTAATAATAGACATGTCTGAGAACATTAGAGTAAGGAAAGAATTAGGATGAATGTTACTTTCATATGGGCGACACCATAGCACGAATTAGAGTATGAAGGAGGAACATTCAAACTCTATTGCACAAACTAGAACATGAAGAAAAAGAGACATTCCTAAACAACTTGTAGCCTCCTGCTTAACTAAGAAAAAGAGACATTCCATAAAACTAGTATCATTAACTAAGAAATAATCACATCCACTTTCATGACATCACTTCTATGCCTTAAAATCTACTACATACCTTCTCACAAATAGTACTACTCTACAACTAACAAAGAAAAGAAAGTCGAGGGGTGGAGTCACAAAATAGACATGGTCAACCTTAATCTTATATTATAACCCCATACAATCTTATCTACTTATACGGCTTTCTCACATCACACTTACTTACCCAAGCATACATTTAGACTACCTTTAAATTCAACAAATAACCTTGTGTCCATAATTATAACTTACTGGATAATCTAGCCATTTCATACTTCGATTAAACAACAACTCACCTTAGCTAATAACTCCTTGTCTACCTTTTACTAAGCTAACACACAAGTACATATCACTTTAATACCAACTCAATCTCATGCCAAAAGATTTGGCTATACATATATTCACTAAATCTCCCTTACTATTTTTCTTGCCATTATACCTTTAAACCCTCAGTTCCATCCAACACAAGAACCAACAAAATGGATAATAAGTTGCTAGTGAATCAAAATAGGCCTCACACGGCTTTACTAGACTTTGAGTTTCAACAACACAATGATAACAAGATTACAAAAGACAAAAACTTGACACACAATAATCAATGATCTAAGGATACATATCTTACTCTATATAAATAAAAAAAATCTGAGTCGAACACTTCCCCCACAGACTACCATACAATCCACACATGCTACTAGCTACTACATTAGTTAAACACTAAAAAAGGGTAAATTATCCTCAAACATCGGTTATTCAACTAAAATATTTATTTACACAAAAGTTACCCTTACTCTGACTTCTAACTTTGTAACTTTGCATCACCAACTTCTTGGTCCAACATCACTACCAATAGGTTATGACACCGACACCTAACTTATACTACTACTCAGGTGGAAATACAGTTCCAACATTCTGCTACACATCATCCTTCTTAAGTATGATATCATCAACATAAATTCTGAAAAGGACTGAATAAACTCAATACCACAGGCTAAAAAGCATGATTTCATCAGAATCAAAGTTCACACTAGAATCAATACACTCTGAGGCACTAACGGACTCTTCACAAGTCCTTGGAAAATTTCAAAACCTTGTATGGCTCAATCAAAAAGAACTATGTCATTTAGACTCTAAACTTCTGTACTTGAATCACCCCAATAATAGACATGTCTGAGAACATTAGAGTAAGGAAAGAATTAGGATGAATGTTACTTTCGTATGGGCGACACCATAGCACGAATTAGAGTATGAAGGAGGAACATTTAGACTCTATTGCGCAAACTAGAACAGAAAGAAAAAGAGAATTCCTAAATAACTTGTAGCCTCCTGCTTATAAGTATGACGCGCTACACACCCATAAATAAGACTCTACCCGATGCTATTTTGCGGATACTTTGGGACCATGAACCATGATCTAATACCAAGTTTTTCATGACTCGAACTGGGGCCTGGCCATGACGGATATCCCGAACCAGGAAGGCCCAGACGTCCTTCTCTATCTGATCTGGTAATTATACACAACATTCATATCATAAAAGAAAATATGGAAATAAAATCTAATACGAAAACATGGTCATTAACTCTGGGTTTCAAGACATAAGAAAGAAAAACTATAATTTAAAACATCTAAATAAGATCTGACTCAGTCTGTGAAATATTTACTACATCTCAAAACTAATCCAAAAACTGGGACAAAGCCCCAGTAGACCAAAACCATATCTAATAATAGTTGTCTAAAAGTAAACAGGACTTCTGGAATAAATACGGCTCACTAACTGGACACTACAACTCTGTTTGATAAAATCTATTGCTTTTCTGGACTCCTAGACTGAGCCTCAGAACCTGGAGGGAGGAAGGGGGGTTGATACGAGAATAATCACGGAAATAAACCTATGTGGGTGTGCATTGAAATAAACCAAGTGTATGTTCAAGAAAAGTGTAATTAAAGGCCCCAATACATACCAAAATAGCCCACTCCATACACTAGAGGGGCAACCCATTCTTGAAGGGCCTTTTTGGTTATTTTAACTTCTATTTGTTTTGTAATATATAAGGAACATGTAGGGTTTTATTTAGTTAGTTAATGAATGAATTTGTAAGTCTTACAAGACAAAGAAACACAAGTCCTCTTTCCTTGAGGCACCCAAAACTAAAATTAGGGCTTAGACAAGTATAGAATCACTTGTGTTTGTATTTGCTTGGAAACATTGATGCTTGGGAGGTGGATTCCGATCTTGTGTATTTGTAAGATATATGTTTATTATTGTGTGTAGTGTTCATGGTACAAGATTTACCATTATTGGGTTCTTAACATTTTACCTTCATATGGTCTATCTATCTATCCTTTCTCTTTTGTAATCTTGTATCAGTTTTGTATCCTATATTGTGAAGCCATTTTTGTTGTTGTTGTTGTTCTTATCATTGTTGTTTCATCTTATGTTGTTAACTTAGTTTGTTGTTGGCTTAAAAAAGTGTCAAACACCTAGTTATATTGTCCTTCTTGTATTCATTCTTGAATCCGAGAGTGGTCTTCAAAAGGGTCCTCGATTCTTTGAATTAGTGGACTATTTTTGGAGTGTGTTTCGACTGTTTTGAGCAAATTCCGTGTGTTACTTGGTTTTATTGTATTATTTGGTATCAAATCAGTATTTGGTGTTTTTCTTACAATACTAATCCTAGGCTTTCTTGCTAAGAAAATTAAAAAAAAAAAAACAAATTTGGTGTTCTTGTTGTTCTTGGCCTTGAAAGTGTTGTTCTTGTTGTTCATCTTGGTCGAGGTTGCTTGTAGCATCTAGATCTAGTAGTACTTGGTGTGTATTGTTGTTTCTTGTGTTAGTTTTGTGATTTACTAACACTAAAAGGTGTCTATATCTATATTTGCGCTTGAACTTGTTAATGTTGTGTTGTGACCAAGGACCTAGGGAGAGAATTTGTGACTTGTGTCCGGTTTTGAATTCGTGAATATTGTTGTTGTTCTTGAAGGATTGTTGTGGTGTTCATCTTGTTCTTCATCTCATCTTACAAATTAAGACAACTAAAAGTGTAATATAGATTCAAAA
This sequence comes from Capsicum baccatum var. pendulum, assembly GCA_030864225.1. Taxonomy (NCBI): domain Eukaryota; kingdom Viridiplantae; phylum Streptophyta; class Magnoliopsida; order Solanales; family Solanaceae; genus Capsicum; species Capsicum baccatum. The sequence continues at coordinate 254,415,054 of CM061556.1, forward strand.
AGGTGAACCTACAAGTTGTAAAGTTGTTTGTGAGAAGACTTGAGCCATCACTTGACTTGACATCTACTTTTCAACCACTTTTCCTTGTTTCAAGGGACCTTGTTTTGTGAGAATTGTACAAAGTCAAGTCTTGACTTTTGAAGATTAGACTTAAAGGAGATTCAAGACATATACTTTCTCTCCAAAACCAATTGTTTCCATTACATAGTAACTAAAGTTTGTAAACTTTAACTAGTGACTAATTGTGGGGCCGTGACCAATGGTGTGCTGCCACGTCACCCAAGTTACTGTTCACACAAAAATTTTAAGCTCAAATTATGATCTTTTAGTGTCATTTTGTTGTCTCATAGTTTAGTTTGTTTATTTCAATACTAACTTACAAACTAGTGACAATTTACTAGATTGTGAGTTGGTTTTGAAACCATTTTTTCTGTATTTACGTTTCTTTGTGTGTTTTTATTCTTTTGAGTCATTGTACACACTCGGTTCACCTCTAAAAATCTCACGGATTACAAGGAAACTTACAATAATTTGTGAGATCAAAAGTGAGAAAATCCAAGGGACAAAGGATTAAAGAGAGAGTGTGAGGGCCATTCTTTGAACAACTAACTTGTTTATTGTTTTGTAGGTAACTTCTTGGCTACAATGGACAACAATGCTCTTGGTGCTATGTTGTTAATAATTGAAACTATTAACCGAGGAATGGAAAGTATGCTCATGGCTATGTCCTCAATCCGAGGAGAGATGTCTACTAAGAATGAGAGGTTGGATCGAATGAAGAATCGAAGAAACTCTCGTGCTTCTACTCCTCGACTCCATGTTTCCTAAAGTGGTCATGACCAAAACCCTTCCATCACCATTGCCCCCGATACATTGCATACAAAAGTCAACCCTTCAAGTTCACCACAAAATGCCATGATCCAAGTTACTAATTATCCAAATTATTGAGAACAAGGTAGATCACTTCTCCCGCAAGTTGATCAAGTTCCACAACTTCAACATTTTAAACTCACTAAGTAATCACTCAAGTTACCAAACTAAACCGCATTCAAAACAAAAAATTAACAATTAAAGTAGATGCACCTAGTAAATTTCAACTCACTAATTCATCACCCAAGTCACCAAACTTAACTACATTCAAAATAAACAAATCACATTTCAAATATCTAAACTTCAACATTTTCAACTCACTAAGTCATCACCCAAGTCACCAAAGTAAACCACATTCAACACAAATAATTCTCCATTAAAGTACCTAGAGTTAGTAAATTTTAACTCATTAAGTCATCACCCAAGTTACCAAACTTAACTACAATAAAAAAACAAAACATTTACATTTCAAGTACCTAAACTTCAACATTTTCAACTAAGTCATCACCCAAGTCAACAAACTGAACCACATTCAAAACAAAAATTCACCTTTAAAGTAACAACATTTAGTAAATTTCAGCTCATTAGTCATCACCCAAGTTACCAAACTTAACTGCATTCAAAACAAAAAATTCTCATTTCAAGTACCTAAACTTCAACATATTCAACTCACTAAGTCATCTCCCAAGTCACCAAACTAAACCACATTGAAAATAAAAAAATTCACCATTGAAGTAGCTAGAGTTAGTAAATTTCAACTCACTAAGTCATCACCCAAGTTACCAAACTTAACTACAATCAAAAAAAAAAAATTACATTTCAAGTACCTAAACTTCAACATTTTCAACTAAGTCATCACCCAAGCCAACAAACTGAACCACATTCAAAACAAAAATTCACCTTTAAAGTAACAACATTTAGTAAATTTCAGCTCATTAGTCATCACCCAAGTTTCCAAACTTAATTGCATTCAAAACTAAAATTCTCGTTTCAAATACCTAAACTTCAACATATTCAACTCACTAAGTCATCTCCCAAGTCACCAACTAAACCACATTAAAAATAAAAAATTCACCATTAAAGTAGCTACACTTAGTAGATTTCAACTCACTAAGTCATCAAACAAGTAACCAAACTTAATTACATTCAAAACAAAAAATTAACATTTCAAGTACCTAAACTTCAACATTTTAAACTCACTAAGTCATAACTCAAGTTACCAAACTAAACCACATTCAAAAAAAAAAATCATCATTAAAGTACCTACACTTAGTAAATTTCAACTCACCAAGTCATCACCCAAATATCCAAACTTAACTTCATTCAAAACCAAAAATACACATTTCAAATACGTAATCTTCAATATTTTCAACACACTAAATCATCACCCAAGTCACCAAACTAAAACACATTCAAAATCAAAAATTCCCCATGAAAGAACCTACACTTCGTAAATTTCAACGCATTAAGTCAACACCATAATCACTAAACTTAAGTAAATTCAAAACAAAAATTTCATATTTCAAGAACCTAAACTTCAATATTTTCAACTCACTAAATCATCACCCAAGTCACCAAACTAAACCACATTCAAAACAAAAATTCACCTTTAAAGTACCTACATTATTAAATTTCAACTCATTAATTAATCACCCAAGTCACCAAACATAACTACATTCAAAACAAAAAATTCTCATTTCAAGTACCTAAACTTCAACATATTCAACTCACTAAGTCTTCTAGCAAGTCACCAAACTAAACCACATTAAAAATAAAAAATTCACCATTAAAGTAGCTACACTTAGTAGATTTCAACTTACTAAGTCATCAACCAAGTCACCAAACTTAACTACATTCCAAACAAAAAATTCACATTTCAAGTATGTAAACTTCAACATTTTCAATTCGCTAGGTCATCACCCAAGTTACCAAACTAAACCACATTCAAAATAAAAATTCACCTTTAAAGTACCTACACTTAGTAAATTTCAACTCACTAATTCATCACCCAAGTTACCAGACTTAACTACATTCAAACTAAATAAATTACATTTCAAGTACCTAAACTTCAACATTTTCAACTCTCTAAGTTATCACCAAAGTCACTAAACTTAACTACATTCACAACAACAAATTCACTTTTTAAGTACCTAAACTTTAATATTTTCGACTCACTAAGTCATAACCCAAGTCACCAAACTAAACTACATTCAAAATAAAAATTCACATTGAAAGTAAATTTCAACTCGCTAAGTCATCACACAAGTCATCAAACATATCTACTGTAAAAACATAAAATTCAATTTTCAAGTACCTAAACTTCAACATTTTCAACTCACTAAGTCATCACTCAAGTCACCAAACTGAACCACATTCAAAACAAAAGATTAATGATTAAAGTAGCTACACTTAATAAATTTCAACTCACTAATTTATGACGCAAGTCACCAAACTTAACTATATTCAAAATAAACAAATCACATTTCAAATACCTAAACTTCAACATTTTCAACTCACTAAGTCATCATCCAAGTCACCAAAGTAAACCGCATTCAAAACAAATAATTCTCCATTATAGCACCTATACTTAGTAAATTTCAACTCAATGTCATAACCCAACCAAACATAACTACAATTAAAAAAAATAAATATACATTTCAAGTACCTAAACTTAAACATTTTCAACAAACTAAGTCATCACCCAAGTCAACAAACTAAACCACATTCAAAACAAAAATTCACTTTTAAAGTAACAACATTTAGTAAATTTAAGCTCACTTAGTCATCACCCAAGTTAGCAAACTTAACTACATTCAAAACAAAAAATTAACATTTCAAGTACCTAAACTTCAACATTTTAAGCTCACTAATCCATAACTCAAGTCACCAAATTAAATCACATTCAAAAAAAAAAAAATTCACCATTAAAGTATCTACACATATTAAATTTCAACTCACTAAGTCATCACCTAAATCATCAAACTTAACTACATTCAAAACTAAAAATAAACATTTCAATTACCTAAACATCAATATTTTCAACACACTAAATCATCACCCAAGTCACCAAACTAAAGCATATTTAAAATAAAAAATTCACCATGACAGAACCTACTCTTAGTAAATTTCAACGCACAAAGTCAACACCCAAGTCACTAAACTAAAGTAAATTCAAAACAAAAAATTCAAAATTAAAGTACCTAATCTTCAACCTTTTCAACTCACTAAGTCATCACCCAAGTTATCAAACTAAACCACATTCAAAACAAAAAATTCACATTTCAAGTCTAGTAAAATTTAACTCACTAAGTCATCACACAAGTCTCCAAACTTAACTACACTCAAAACAAAAAATTCACATTTCAAGTACCTACACTTCAACATTTTCAACTCACTAAGTCATCAACCAAGTCACCAAACTAAACCACATTCAAAACAAAAAATTCACCATTAAAGCACCTATTTCAACTCACTAAGTCATCACCAAGTCACCAAACTTAACTACATTCAAAACAAAAAACTCACATTTCAAATACCTAAACTTCAACAGGTTCAACTCAGTAAGTTATCATCGAAGTCACCAAAGTAAAACACATTCAAAATAAAAATTCACCATTAAAGTACCTACATTCAGTAAATTTAAACTCACTAAGTCATCAACCAAGTAACCAAACTTAACTACATTCAAAGAAGAAAATTAACCTTTCAAGTACTTAAAATTCAACATTTTAAACTCACTAAGTCATCACTCAAGTCACCTAAGTAAGCCACATTCATAACGAAAAATTCACATTTCAACTACCTAAACTTCAATATTTTCAACTCACTAAGTCATCACTCAAGTCACCAAACTAAACCACATTCAAAATATAAATTCACCTTTAAAGTACCTATATTTAGTAAATTTCAACTCATTAAGTCTTCACCCAAGTCACCAAACTTAATTACACTGAAAATAAAAAATTCACATTTCAAGTACCTAAACTTCAATATTTTCAACTCACTAAGTCATCACCGAAGTCCCCAAACTTAACTACATTCAAAACAAAAAATTCACATTTCAAGTACCTAAATTTCAACATTTTGAACTCACTAAGTCATCACCCAAGTCACCAAGCTAAACCACATTCAATACAAACAATTCACCATTAAAGTACCTACACTTAGTAAATTTTAACTCCCTATGTCATCACCCAAGTTACCAACCTAAACTACACTCAAAACAAAAAATTCATATTTCAAGTACCTAAACTTCAATATTTTCAACTCACTAAATCATCGCCCAAGACACTAAACTAAACCACATTCAAAACAAAAATTTACCTTTAAAGTACCTACACTTAGTAACTCTCAACTCACTAAGTCATCACCCAAATTCCCAAACTTAACTACATTCAAAACAAAAATTACACATTTCAAGTTCCTAAACTACCAAGTTTTCAACTCACTAAGTCATTAACCAAGTCACCAAACTAAACCACATTCAAAACAAAAATTCACCATTAAAGTAACTTTCAACTCACTAAGTCATCACCCAAGTCACCAAACTTAACTACATTCAAAACAAAAAATTCACATTTCAAGTACATAAACTTCAACATTTTCAACTCACTAAATCATCACCCAAGTCACCAAACTAAACCACATTCAAATAAAATATTCACCATTAAAGTACCTACACCTTGTAAATTTCGACTCACTAAGTAATCACCAAGTCACCAAACTTAACTACATTCAAAAACTAAAAATTCACATTTCAAATACCTAAACTTCAACATTTTCAACTCACTAAGTTATCACCGAAGTCACCAAACCAAAACACATTCAAATAAAATATTCACCATTAAAGTACCAACACTCAGTAAATTTCAACTCACTAAGTCATCACCCAAGTCACCAATCTTAACTACATTCAAAACAAAAAATTCGCCTTTCAAGTACTTGAACTTTAATCTTTTCAACTCTCTAAGTCATCACCCAAGTCACCAAAGTAAACCACATTCATAACAAAAAATTCACAATTCAAGTACCTAAACTTCAATATTTTAAATTCACTAAGTCATCCCCCAAGTCACCAAACTAAACCACATTCAAAATAAAAAATTCACCATTAAAGTACATACACTCAATAAATTTTAACTCACTAAGTTATCATCCAAGTCACCAAAAGTAATTACATTCAAAACAAAAAATTCACATTTTTAGAACCTAAAAAGCAACATTTTGAACTCACCAAGTCTTCACACTAGTCACCTAACTAAATCACATTCAAAATAAAAAAATAATCACTAAAGTAGGTAAACTTAGTAAATTTGAACCTACTAAGTCATCACACATGTCTCCAAAGTTAACTACATTCAAAAAAAAAAATCACATTTCAAGTACCTAAACTTCAACATTTTCAACTACCTAAACTTCAACATTTTCAACTCACTAAGTCGTCACCCAAGTTACCAAACTATACCACATTCAAAATAACAATTCTACTTTAAAGTACCTACACTTAGGTAAATTTCAACACACTAAGTCATCACCCAAGTCACCAAACATAGCTACATTCAAAACAAAAAATTCACATTTCAAGTACCTAAACTTTAACATTTTCAACTCGCTAAGTTATCACCCAAGTTACAAAACTGAACCACCTTCAAAATAAAAAATCCACCTTTAAAGTAACTACACTTAGTAAATTTACACTCACTAAGTCATCACCCAAGTAACCAAACTTAACAACATTCACAAAAAAAAAAAAATTCACATTTCAAATACCTAATTTTCAAATTTTCAACTAACTATGTGATCACCCAAGACACAAAACTAAACCACATTCAAAATAAAAATTCACCTTTAAAGTAACCACACTTAGTAACTCTCAACTCACTAAGTCATCACCCAAGTCACCAAAGTAAACCACATTCATAACAAAAAATACACAATTCAAGTACCTAAACTTCTATAATTTCAACTCTCTAAGTCATCACCCAAGTCACAAAACTAAACCACATTCAAAATAAAAAATTCACCATTAAAGTACATACACTCAACAAATTTTAAATCACTAAGTTATCACCCAACTCACCAAACGTAACTACATTAAAAACAAAAAATTCACATTTTTAGAATCTAAACGTCAACATTTTAAACTCACTAAGTCATCACACTAGTCACCTAACTAAATCACATTCAAAATAAAAAATTAATCATTAAAGTAGGTAAACTTAGTAAATTTGAACCTACTAAGTCATCCCACATGTCTCCAAACTTAACTACATTGAAAACAAAAATTTCACATTTCAAGTACCTAAACTTCAACATTTTCAACTAACTAAGTCGTCACCCAAGTTACCAAACAATACCACATTCAAAATAACAATTCAACTTTAAAGTACCTACACTTAGTAAATTTCAACACACTAAGTCATCACCCAAGTCACCAAAAATAGCTACATTCTAAACAAAAAATTCACATTTCAAGTACCTAAACTTTAACATTTTCAACTGGCTAAGTTATCACCCAAGTTACCAAACTAAACCACCTTCAAAATAAAAAATTCACCTTTAAAGTACAAACACTTAGTAAATTTACACTCACAAAGTCATCACCCAAGTCACCAAACTTAAGAACATTCAAAAAAAAAAAATTCACATTTCAAATACCTAATTTTCAACATTTGCAGCTCACTAAGTCATCACCCAAGTCCCCAAACTAAACCACATTCAAAATAAAAATTCACCTTTAAAGTACCTACACTTAGTAACTCTCAACTCACTAATTCATCACCCAAATTACCAAACTTAACTACATTTAAAACAAAAAAATACACATTTCAAGTACTTAAACTTCATAATTTTCAACTCACTAAGTCATCACCCAAGTCACCAAACTAAACCACATTCAAAATACAAAATTCACCATTAAAATAGATACACTTAGTAAATTTTAACTCACTAAGTCATCACCCAAGTCACCAAACGTAACAACATTCAAAATAAATAATTCATATTTTTAGAACCTAAACTTCAACATTTTGAACTCACTAAGTCATCACCCTAGTCACCTAACTCAATCACTTTCAAAATAAAAAATTAACCATTAAAGTAGGTAAACTGGGTAAATTTGAACCTACCAAGTCATCACACATGTCTCCAAACTTAACTACATTCAAAACAAAAATTTCACATTTCTAGTACCTAAACTTAAACATTTTCAACTCACTAAGTGATCGCCCAAGTTACCAAACTATACCACATTAAAAATAAAAATTCAACTTTAAAGTACCAACACTTAGTAAATTTCAACTCAGTAAGTCATCACCCAAGTTACCAAACTTAACTATATTCAAAAAATAAATAAATTCACATTTAAGTATATAATCTTCAATATTTTCAACTAACTAAGTAATCAACCAAGTCACAAACTAAACCACATTCCAAACAAAAATTCACCTTAAAAGTACCTACACTTAGTAACTCTCAACTCACTAAGTCATCACCTAAATCACCTAAATACACATTTCAAGTACCTAAACTTCAAAATTTTAAACTCACTAAGTCATCGACCAAGTCACCAAACTAAACAACATTCAAAACAAAAATTCACCTTTAATGTAAATTTCAACTCACTAAGTCATTACCCAAGTCCCCAAACTTTACTACATTCAAAACAAAAAATTCACATTTCAAGTACCTAAATTTCAGCATTTTGAACTCAGTAAGTCATCACCTAAGTCACCAAGCTAAACCGCATTCAATACAAACAATTCACAATTAAAGTACATACACATAGTAAATTTTAACTCCCTATGTCATCACCCAAGTTACCAACCTAAACTACATTCAAAACAAAAAATTCATATTTCAAGTACCTATACTTCAATATTTTCAATTCACTAAATCATCGCCCAAGTCACCAAACTAAACCACTTTCAAAACAAAAATTTACCTTTAAAGTACCTACACTTGGTAACTCTCAACTCACTAAGTCATCACCCAAATTCCCAAACTTAACTACATTCAAAACAAAAAATACACATTTTAAGTTCCTAAACTACAAAATTTTCAACTCAATAAGACATCAACCAAGTCACCAAACTAAACCACATTCAAAAAAAAAAAAATCACCATTAAAGTCACCAAACTAAACCACAATAAAAACAAAAAATTCACATTTCAAGTACCTAAACTTCAACATTTTGAACTCACTAAGTCATCACCCAAGTCACCAAACTAAACCGCATTCAATACAAATAATTAACCATTAAAGTACCCACACCTTGTAAATTTCGACTCACTAAGTAATCACCAAGTCACCAAACTTACCTACATTCAAAACTAAAAATTCACATTTCAAATACGTAAACTTCAACATTTTCAACTCACTAAGTTATCACCGAAGTCACCAAACCAAAACGCATTCAAAATAAAATATTCACCATTACAGTACCAACACTTAGTAAATTTCAACTCACTAAGTCATCACCCAAGTCACCAATCTTATCTACATTCAAAACAAAAAATTCGCCTTTCAAGTACCTGAACATTAATCTTTTCAACTCTCTAAGTCATCACCCAAGTCACCAAAGTAAATTACATTCATAACAAAAAAAATTCACAATTCAAGTACCTAAACTTCAATATTTTCAACTCACTAAGTCATCCCCCAAGTCACCAAACTAAACCACATTAAAAATAAAAAATTCACCATTAAAGTACATACACTCAGTAAATTTTAACTCACTATGTTATCATCCAAGACACCAAAAGTAACTATATTCAAAAAAAAAATTCACATTTTTAGAACCTGAACAACAACATTTTGAACTCACTATGTCATCACACTAGTCACCTAACTAAATCATATTCAAAATAAAAAATTAATCATTAAAGTAGCTAGACTTAGTAAATTTGAACCTACTAAGTCATCCCACATGTCTCCAAACTTAACTACATTCAAAAAAAAATTTCACATTTGAAGTACCTAAACTTCAACATTTTCAACGCACTAAGTCGTCACCCAAGTTACCAAACTATACCACATTCAAAATAACAATTCAACTTTAAAGTACCTACACTTAGTAAATTTCAACAGACTAAGTCATCACCCAAATCACCAAACATAGCTACATTCAAAATAAAAAATTCACATTTCAAGTACCTAAACTTTAACATTTTCAACTTGCTAAGTTATCACCCAAGTTACAAAACTAAACCACCTTCAAAATAAAAAATCCACCTTTAAAGTACCTACACTTAGTAAATTTACACTCACTAAGTTAGCACCCAATTAACCAAACTTAACAACATTCAAAAAAAAAAAAATTCACATTTCAAATACCTAATTTTCAACATTTTCAACTCACTATGTCATCACCCAAGTCACCAAACTAAACCACATTCAAAATAAAAATTCACCTTTAAAGTACCTACACTTAGTAACTCTCAACTCACTAAGTCATCACCCAAGTCACCAAAGTAAACTACATTCATAACAAAAAATTCACAATTCAAGTATGTAAACTTCAGTATTTTCAACTCACTAAGTCATCACCCAAGTCACCAAACTAAACCACATTCAAAATAAAAAATTCACCATTAAAGTACATACACTCAATAAATTTTAATTCACTAAGTTATCACCCAAGTCACCAAACGTAACTACATTCAAAACAAAAAATTCACATTTTTAGAATCTAAACATCAACATTTTTATCTCACTAAGTCATCACACTAGTCACCTAACTAAATCACATTCAAAATAAAAAATTAATCATTAAAGTAGCTAAACTTAGTACATTTGAACCTACTAAGTCATCCCACATGTCTCCAAACTTAACTACATTCAAAACAAAAAATTCACATTTCAAGTACCTAAACTTCAACATTTTCAACTAACTAAGTCGTCACCCAAGTTACCAAACAATACCACAATAAAAATAACAATTCAACTTTAAAGTACCCACACTTAGTAAATTTAAACACACTAAGTCATCACCCAAGTCACCAAACTTAACTACATTCAAAACAAAATATTTACTTTTCAAGTAACTAAAAATTCACATTTTCATGTATCTTCTGTGGGGTAACAAATGAATTTTTTGACTACCTATTCTTTGAATGCAATATCACAAAGGACATCTGGAGAATAGTGCTTAGGTGGATGAGACAGACAAGAACTGTTAGAAGCTGGAATTCAGAGGTCCAATGGGTGATGAAAGGTTTGAAGGCTGAAGCAAGTTTCAGGGAACTAGTTGCAGCAGCTTTCAGTAAGCTGATTTACTCCATATGAACTGCCAGGAATAACCTCCGATTCCAGAAGAAACTGTATTCAAGTGATCACATCTGTAGAGACATATCATTACTTAGACATACAAAAGGGAATTATGTAATTAAGTGGCATAAGTACTTACAGAATCTTAATTCATATACTTGATGTACTTGTAGATAACTAGTATAATGTATGTAAGAGAATAACAATAGGAAGTTAGAGGTGATTGGTCAACAATTACCTGGCTTTGTAAAGATTATTTTGGTGAAATGAAAATCTGTTTACCAAAAAATAAAAAAATAAAAACTTTAACATTTTCAACTCACTAAGTCATCACCCAAGTCATCAAACTAAACCATATTCAAATAAAAAAATTCACCATTAAAGTACCTACACTTGGTAAATTTCAACTCACTAAGTCATCACCAAGTCACCAAACTTAACTACATTCCAAACAAAAATTTCACATTTCAAATACCTAAACATTAATATTTTCAACTCACTAAGTCATCACCCAAATCACCAAACTAAACTGCATTCAAAACAAAAAATTCACCATTAAAGTACCTACACTGAGTAAATTTCAACTTACTAAGTCATCAGCCAAGTCACCAAACTTAACTATATTCAAAATAAAAAATTCACATTTCAAGTACCTAAACTTCAAAATTTTCAATTCACTAAGTCATCACCCAAGTCACCAAAGTAAACCACATTCAAAACAAAAAATTCACAATTAAAGTACCTACAATTAGTAAATTTCAACTCACTAAATCATCACCCATTTTATAGTGATAGACTAATATGGTAGCAATAATTGCTGATTTGGGAGAAATGGTCTTACAGAACAAATCTGATGGGTGTGAGTCAAGGTTTATTCAAGATATTGTAAAGGTGGTTGCGGGAAACCTAAATTGTGCAGTTTTGGGTGTTGCTCTCCACCCCGTTGGAATAGATTCTCGAGTTGATATTATGGCTATATGGGGTATGGGGGGGATAGGTAAATCTACCCTAGTCAAGACTGCTTACAATCTTAACTTTGACAAATTTGATGGCAACGACTTTCTTGCTGATGTGAATAAAACTTCAGAAAGACATAATGGTCTGGTAAGTCTTCAAAATAAAATCGAGGAAATTTTAGATCATCTAAAAAGGATCAAGAGTGGAGGTGATCTAGATAGCTTCAAGATTGATAAAATTGAGAAACTTGAAATGGATCTAAGATTGTTGAAAACTTTTGTAAAGTACAGTCATTTTCTTTGGCCTAATTCCGTAGTAAAATCACAAAGAAGGCCAGAAAGATTGTGAAAATGCTTTGGGGGATTTGTTGGAATTCCAGATAAAAGTAAAACTAACCTTGATCTGAAAAGGCTGGAATCATAGTTGTTGGAAGTCATTGATGGTAATACTAATTTAAGTTACAATTCTGAGTTGAATAGTTCTGATCTATCAGAATATATGGATTGCCTTAGAGAGAATCTAAATGATGTATTGGAATTCCACAGGGAATCGAATAGGTCTTACCTTGAAAGAAATCAATAAATAAAGCAACTGGAAATTGTCCAAAAGAAAATGAAATTTTTTAGATACTTGTATGCCACAGAGATAAATGGTTACGTCAACTATGAGAAGCTGGAATGTCTGAAGACTTGACTTCAGTTCATGGATAACAATGTGGGGCAATTTTGTCTTGCTGTTTTAGTTGACACTGTTGAGTCTGAAGATGATATCTTCAATAAACCTCCCTATCTATTATGTTTGATTGTGTTAGTGGAGCTGGAAATGAAGAAGATTTTTCTTGGTGAACTACAGGCTTCAAAGTTTACTCAATCAAAAATTTTCAAGGATAAGAAATTACCAAAAGGATTTTTCAAATCATCTCCACAGTTTGCTGATGTATCTCAAAAACAAAAAGCTCGAGAATATTCGTAATAATATCTTTGCTAAAAATTTTTATGTGGCAATAGATTTCTTGTTGGTTTTCCTTGATGTCGATGTACCAAATAATGTTAATAATGGTAACTGGTTGAATAAGGTCATGGAAAAAGGTTGCAGCTATAGCAGGTGATGTTCTATATGTAATTCAAAAGCTTTTTCCTTGATCTTTAGACAAAGATGAAACCAGTGGCACTGGAGATATTTACTCTATGCGGGTACTGGAGAAAAATAAAGATCTGAAGTCACCAGTGAAATCATACTACAAGTCCTTAAAATTCACCCTATCTCAGTTCCACCGCACTTTTGGTGGATTGAGATTTCTAGATTCTCTTTTGAGTAAATTGAATGAGGTGTTGAAATCTAAAGCAGATTTAGATTTCCTGATTAAACCTCTTTTTGATAAGTTGGAGAGATAGTTATGATCTCTAACATCCATTTTAGAGGAGAATTTGTCATCTTTATCATCCATTTTTTAGAGATGTCGCAAAGGTGCACTATGAACATGACATTCTTAAATATTTTTGGAGGCGTACTATCAATTTGGTATATGAAGCTGAAGTTGACATTGATTCCATTCTTTTATTGTTGCTTAGTATAATGTGTTTTGGCACATTTTTGCTTACTTTCTACAATCTTAAAAGAGATCAAGAAAATTAATGCAGAGGTGACTGTGATGTGGTTTGCAGACGTCGCTCTTAAACCTCACTATGTGGTAGAGCCATCTTAACATCTGCCAAGTGGACATAGAAATCCCGTGAGTAATGATGATAGGATAGTGGGTATTGATATAGCAATAGTAAAACTAATTTGGCATCTGACTCGAGGGACAAGTGAGTCCTACTGTCGGGATGGGGGAAATAGGGAAAACTACTATTGCTAGAAAGGTGTAGGATAATAAGAGCATTGTTTCTCACTTTGATGTTCGCGCATGGTGCATCATTTCTCAAATATATAAACGGAGAGATCTATTGCAAAAGATTTTTAATCAAGTTATCGGCTCAAAGGATAAGCGAGAGAAGGATGACATCCTTGCTGACAAGTTGAGGAAAAACTTAATCGGAAAGAGATATCTTATTGTATTGGATGATATATGGGATGGTATAGAATGGGATAACTTAAGACTTTGTTTTCCTAATGGTGGAAAAAACTATGCTGAAAAAGGACTTTTTTTTTTCACTTGCAAGATGAAAATGTTTCCGCCACAGGGCTGGTACGAGCAAGGCATCTTCAGTACATTTCTTTCTTGAAACAAGATACCTAGCTGGTTCACAAAGTTAGTTGTCAGGTTAATCTTGAAGGAGAATTTGTTTGAGGATTATTATGTGTAGACAAAGGTTCAGAGGGCGGGGTAGAAGAAAAGGATAACGATGATAACATCCTTGATTATGATGATGATGATGAAGACGAAGAGGCTACACTGGCAGAGATAGAGGAATGTTTAGAGATCTTGGTGAAAGAAATGGAACAATGCTGCAGCAGTGTGTAAACATTGATTAGCTAAAACAATTTGTTATATTTAAAGGTGAAACAAAATTTGATGTGACTCTCGAACTAAGGTTATTGGTGAAAGGGAAAAGAAGGAGATGAACGATTATAGTGTGGAATATATAAGAAGGATAAATATGTTGAAAATATTTGCGAAAGTAATTGAAAATTTTTGGTCTTAGTGGGGAGATCCATGTAGTTAGTGTAGTAATGATTAGGCTTGAATGTTGTGGTTGTTGAAAATACAAACCAATGTGCTGTATGGTTAGTAATCCTTGATTTAAAACTTGAGTGTGTTTGACATTAGTGATGGTGAAGTAAATCTTCTTAAGGAGATGTAGAATATGGAGTTAAATAGCTTAAGCTAGCACCTCTTTCTCCGAGTTAGGCTTCAACATAAGAGTATTATACAGTGGGACTCAAGCTCATGTGGTTATTGGTGCATTGGGAGAATTATAAGTTGGAAATGATGAAGCATGAATTTATTATTTGTGGTGTAGACGAGAAGTGTCTCTAATATTTAAGTCTTTTCGTTGTATCTTTAATATTTCTATTCTTATGTCCCGAGAAAATCTCATCTAATGTCGTGTACCAATCTTAATGAGGCCAAATATTTTTATAAAAAAATTCATGTTTTACAATGTTTTGATTATGTTCTATAAAACACATGCCAAGATCATGTCAACATCCAGTTTCGTTATCGCATGTATCATGTTTCCACGTTCCCTAGGGGTTATCATGAATCTCGTTGACTGCCTTTATATATTTTGTTGAGAAAAAATGTTCAATATGATATTACATTCTTTATTCTACACTTTTAGAGCTTCAAAAGTCCCTACCCATCATTCGGCGATGAATGATCACAAGGGGGATAATGTAACACCCCGTACTTTTGGGCTAAAATTTAGACCATCGTTCCTGCACCTATAGACCCAAAATAAATCAATCCTTGTTAATTTATGTGTGTTGATCACTACTATAGTGTGGTAACACCTTGGAGTATGAATTGAGGTCACAAGAATCCCCTAACTCTAAGACGAATTGAAAAATATTCTATTGATTTTTTTTTTAGTGGACACTTTAACTAGGGTCAACTTTTGACCATAACTTTCTGTATATAATAAACTGGGAGGGATTCTATATATCAAATGAAATATCTTTGAGTTTCTTTCCAATGCAACTAATTTCATCCAAATCCAACATTGGACTAAATAGTTATGCCAAATTTACTTCAGCATATCAGCCTGTCAACTGAGGGACTGCTGTGACTGTCTTTGTTTCCTTAGAGGTATTTTAGTCCTTTAACCCACCCTTATTCATCTATAAAACCATGATTAATCCCCCAATTGACAAAAATATGGTCATTTTATTGAACTCTCTCAAGAACTAAACACTTTGGTCTCAACCTAAGAATCAAGATCCCTCAACATTCAACCGTGGGTTTTAGAAATTGATTGAAGATTCAAAATTCCCAAATCGTAGGATTCAAGATGCATCTATCAAATTCCTAATTTGAGGTATGTGTGGTTTATCCTAAAAACTACATGGTCTTGTAAACACTAGATCGTGATTTAAATATTATCAAGCATGAATTTCAAAGGGGTTTTTGGAATCTATGTTTAATTATGCATTATAAATGTTTTTATGATATTGTTTATTTGGACTTTAGGTCTTTCCCCCTTGAATTGATTTACAATTATATGTATATGTATGAAAACTGATATTGAAGAATGTTTTAGAGCACATATTATGAAACCCCTCTCGTATATTGAATTAAAGATTATGGTTTTGTCAGAAAAGAGTTGAAATCCATGCCTTGTGATTTGAAAGTAGTTTTCTCAATGTCATAACAATTGAAACATGATTTAGAAATAATGAGAGGATGTTTCTTGATGTTACTATGATGTTCTTGTGTTAAGGAGAAAGAAATGCATGTAGTTGAGAACTTTGACATGACCACCTTGAATTCTTGAAATGTAGACAAAGAGAGTTTCCTTGCATATGTTTACATGAGTTTTAAAGAATGAGTTTCTTGAAAAGAATTGTTGATATGGTAGTCCTAAATTCTATGTTTTGAGAATAGAGATATAATATGCTAGAAATAGCTGAGAGAATGTGACTTACAAGTCAATGGTATGATGATACCATATAAATGTATGCCATGATAGAGTTAGAGTTTGATTTCAGAGAATCTATGTTTTAAAGAGTTAAAAAATGGGTTGATGTGAGTTAGGTGGTTACCCAAAGAAAGCTCGAGTCAAATGACTCTATGCTGGAAACTATGATTTACCAACACAGGAACTTGGTACCCTGCTATGTGATCTTGTGTACCTAGTACTTTGTCATCCCAAATCGGGACTTATGGTTTGGATCCCTGCTTCGTGATCTTGAGCCCAACCATGATATAATGACTTGATTCGGGTTGTGGTACCCTGCTGTGTGATCTTGTGTGCTCTTCCCTCACTAGTACTCCAATCTTGACGGCAACCGATATAAGTTTGTCGATGAAAGCTATGAAATTATAGGGTATACCACCTAGCGCAGAAGTAAAACAAAGTGTGTTACAGAGTTCAGATGATTCTGCAGAGTCTTTTAAAAATACCCATGTGATTTTTACCATATGAGATATTTATGAACTATTTCAAATTGCTCTCATATATGTTAAATATAAATTATTATTTTGGGATTTTCTTTGCATGCCAGTACATCTGTATTGACCTCCTGCCTTCCAGGTTTGGAGGCTCAATCTAGGGGTCTGGCTAAGCAGTAGAGTATCCTGAGAGAAGTGATCAGTGTAGTGGTGAGCCTTCTTTGTTCCAGAAGGCCTATTATATCAGATTATGTTATTCCTTTTGTTTTGGTCTATTGGGGGCCTTGTCCCAGTTTTCAGACAACTTTATTTTGATCATGTAGTAGAGATTTCGCAGATTGTTCTAGATGTTGTTTAGTTGATTTCAGCTTTCATTCCTTATTGTTAGACACAATTTAGAGTATGACCATGTTTCCGTATCAGATTGTATTTCTTCATCTTATCTTATTATATGAATGTTGTGCATGACTACCAGATAGAGTAGGACATCTGGGCCTTCATGGATCGGGATGTCTATCATGGCCAGAGCCTAGTTCGGGTTGTGACATGAAACTTCAACATATTCAACTCACTAAGTCATCACCCAAGTCATCAAACTAAACCACATTCAAAATTAAAAAATTCACCATTAAAGTAGCTATACTTAGTAAATTTCAACTCACTAAGTCATCACTCATGTCACCAAACTTAACTACATTCAGAACAAAAAATTCACATTTCATGTACCTAAACTTCAGCATTTTCAACTCACTAAGTCATCACCCAAGTCACCAAACTAAAGCACATTAAAAATAAAAATTCAATTTTAAAGTACCAACACTCAGTAAATTTCAACTCACTAATTCATCACCGAAGTCACCAGATTTAACTACATCCAAAACAAAAAAATTTACATTTCAAGTATCTAAATTTCAACATTTTCAGCTCACTAAGTCATCACCCAAGTCACCAAACTTAACTACATTCAAAAAAAAAAATTCACATTTCAAGTACCTAAACTTCAACATTTTGCAATCACCCAAGTCACCAAACTAAACCACAATTCACCTTTAAAGTAAATTTCAACTAACTAAGTCATCACCCAAATCACCAAACTTAACTACATTCAAAACAAAAAATTCACATTTCAAGTACCTAAACTTCAACATTTTCAACTCACTAAGTCATCACCCAAGTTACCTAACTAAACCGCATTCAAAATAAAAAATTCACCATTAAAGTAGCTACACTTAGTAAATTTTAACTCACTTAGTCATCACCCAAGTCACCAAACTTAACTACATTCAAAACAGAAAATCTACATTTCAAGTACCTAAACTTCAATATTTTCAACTCACTAAGTCGTCACACAAGTAACAAAACTAAACCACTTCCAAAAAGA
Source organism: Capsicum baccatum var. pendulum (assembly GCA_030864225.1). Taxonomy (NCBI): domain Eukaryota; kingdom Viridiplantae; phylum Streptophyta; class Magnoliopsida; order Solanales; family Solanaceae; genus Capsicum; species Capsicum baccatum. The sequence goes on from CM061556.1 coordinate 254,433,582, forward strand.
TAAATAAAAATTCACCTTTAAAGTACCTACACTTAGTAAATTTCAACTCACTACGTCATCACCCAAGTTACCAAACTTAACTCCATTCAAAACAAAAAATTCACATTTCAAGTACCTAAACTTCAACATTTTCAACTCACTAAGTCATAGGCCAAGTCACCAAACTAAACTGCATTCAAAACAAAAATTCACCATTAAAGTACCTATACTTAGAAAATTTCAACTCTCTAAGTCATCACTCAAGTCAACAAACTTAACTATATGGAATAGAAAAAATTCACATTTGGAGTACCTAAACTTCAACATTTTCAACTCACTAGTTCATTACCAAAGTCATCAAACTAAGCCACATTCACAATAAAAAATTACCCATTAAAGTACCTAAAATTAGTAAATTTAAACTCACTAAGTCATCATCCAAGTCACCAAACTTAACTATATTTAAAACAAAAAATTCACATTTCATGTAACTAAACTTCAATATTTTCAACTCACTAAGTCATTGTAACCCCCCGAATCTGGTACCCAAAATGCTACATAGTTCCCATGACCCCGAAGGACTAGAAGCTAACCCATGACTGATATCTATACCTTTACACTGCATAATATATGTATATAAATGCAGAAATAAAGGCTGATAGGTGATAAGGTTCAAGGCTGTAACATAATTAATAAAACACATAACATCTGAATGGGGTATGGAATAACCGAAACAACTAAAATAAAAGTGTCTAAACATAATAGTCTGAAAAGCATCTAACTGTCTGAATAAGGAGTTGATGGGACATGTCCACAACTAACTCTAGCTACTGAAATAAACTTAGTAAAAAATAATAAAATAATAATCATGTCCTCGAATGATGAGGACTCACTGCTAGCTCTGACTGCTGATACGATAATGCTACTGGTGCTTTGGAGCTCGTGCCTCTGAACCTATGGTGTAAAGTAAAACACCATTGCATAAATACATCAGTATGATGGAATCTACTAGTATGCATGTGAGGTAGGCAAATGCAAAGGTTTCATATACATGAACCATGCTAACTAACTGAACAATATGAATGTTAGAATACATTCATGAATAAGAGACTGTAACTGAGTTCGTGATAATATGATTACTTAGTCTGACTACAGAAAACATGGAAATTTAGATGACTGATATAACTGATATAATTGATATTCTGAGTGACTGTGTAAGACAGTCAAGCTTCTGATGGAACTATCTGAGTCCCGTACTATTTTGAGTTGACTATATCTAACTGTCCTAAAATCTGAAGAACTAACTGAGTTCTTTTACTGAAACTGTATGACTGTATCTAACAGTCCTAATTCTGAAACTGAAACTATGGGAAGTAGTTATCTAATTGACATGCCCCAAAATGCACCATAATAACTGAGATAGGGTCCAATCTATGCCCTAATTGGAAGGGTGCCAATACCACGCCACTACTAGGGACAAGCTGTGAGTGACCCTCACTTAATAGGCAACTCTAACGAGAATGGTAGGAACCCTCATATAACAGTTTAAGCCACCTCATCTACCTGTATATAACAGGCTATGATGTATCAACCTACACTAGCTACGTAGTTTCTGGAATGCAAGGATTTCTTCTAAGAATCACACCTTCATATAAGAGGTGCATTCCCATCCTTGGGTTAGCTCGGTGCTAATTCCTACTCCCATTTGAATAGACACTAAAAATGATTAACTGAATTAGACTACACTGAATTCATAGAGTTCTGTTGACTGATGGAATACTACTGGCATTACTGAATTACTGAGCTTTCCTGAGTCACATGATTGACTGGGTTCTATGGATCATGGCTGGACTGAGGATATCGTGAAAACATGAAACTGGCTCTAGGCACACAACTATATTTTCTGGGTACAAGTACCCCCAGGACTCGATGGAAGGAAACTGACAAAGCATGACTTTCTTAAATATATGAGCAACATCAACAATCTATAATACAATAAGTTGGGGAGTTCATGAAGTACATAGTTATCATAATATTGTATATGAATGGGAATAAATATCAACATACCAATATTTCATCAACTAGTTCCCTAAGTAATCCTTCAAACATTCATAATTCACAATAATTTCATAGAAGTCATTTTTAAAATAAAGGTAAAGCATGCATTTATCATTTGGATCCCAATTTATCTATATGGCATAATTTATATCCCTTTAGGCATTTTATCAAACACCTTACATGCACAACTTAAGACATAGGTTAAATCATCAAATTTCACAAATCATAAACCACCAAATTCATGGATTTCAATTTATATGCTAACGTAGTTTCATAATTTGACATAAAGATCCCAACTTGGGAATCAAACAACAACCATCACATAAACTTGAACAACCCACAACAGAATAACATGATTCATAATTTAAAATAGGGTTATTGAGCTTTATGGATGAAATAAATCCATAAATCAACACAATGCATACCTTAGATTGTGATCCTACGAATATTGATGGAGAGACTTCTTGAATTCGAATCCCTCAAATGGAACCCTAGCTTGTTCTTGAGAGGTTTTTGAGAAAAAGAAGTATATTTTTCTTTCATTGGGGCTAAATCTCGTGTTTGGGAGCTTATATATGGGTTGAAAAGGACTATTTTACCCTAAAAACGACCCAAAAAAGAGTATTTATGTCACTTGGGCCAAAAGATATGCGGCACACACCTTATCGCATAATCTACATTGTGTGGCGCACACCTTATCGCATATATTAGATTGTCGGTCGCACAACTTATGGCATAAGTTAGGTTGTTCGTCGCTCACCTTATATTAGGCGACATTGTCATGACCCACACTAGGGCTTGGCCGTGACAGACATCCCGAACCATGAAGGTGCGGAATGCCCTTCTCTATCTGGTAATCATATACAACATTCATATAATAAAATAAAATGCAGAAATATAATCGAATACAGAAACAGGGTCATACTCTAAATTTAATTTAACAATGAAGGATAAAACCCAAATATCAACAAAACAACATCTGAACCAGTCTGCGAAATCTCTACTATATCTGAAAATGACAACTATCTGAAACTGGGACAAATTCCCTAGTGGACCTAAACCAAAATAAATAACATAATATGAAAGATATAGGCCTTCTCGAATAAGGATATATCACCAACTACACATATCACTACTGTCTGAAAAATCTACGACCTAGCAGGATCTCTAAACTCAATTTCAGATCTTGGGAGGAAGGGGGGTCAATACAAATGTACTTGTATACAAACCAATCTAAAATAAAGCTTTTAATACAAATAAAATAGTTGAGAGCTAATCATAAAACATCATATAGGATAAAATTTCTAAAACACATGGGTTTTTTTGATAATCATAAAACCTTTCTATCAATGCAATTTCTAATCTTTATATTACTTCTGAGTTAGGTGGCACTCCCCTACAAGTCTGATATTCTACGGTCTATATGAAATCTGCCATTGACTTGGTGGGAAAACCCCCAAGCCAAGTGTACCGCAAGGATTGGAGTGGTTATATACCCAGATCGGCAAATCATGGTTTTGGGAAATGAGTTGTCTGGACTCGTGCCTTATTTGGGGAACCACCTAAGTTCTCTTTATGTCCAATTTTAGTCTATCTGAAACATGCATCATTCTAGTTTCAAAATTGGAAAATCTGATTTCAAACATGCATTCTATTCTGTTCTGAATTAACATGGCATTATCTGAGTGGGTGTCATCACACCAAGACTTGGAAGTTCTATTTATTAGCCATAATGCATAATGTAAGATTATTTCATTGAAAACTCAATTCAGACCACCCAAACATACAGATAGTATAAGAGATTTAACGTTCTAAAAACTATGCAAAAATTCTCATTCTTTCAATAAATATGGGGGGGGGGGGAGGTCATATAATCTTTGACAAACTATGCAACTCTTCACATTTTATATTTATATTCAACTTTGGTCAACATAAACATCCCTCTTTTTTGAAATTAAAACCATAATTCAATCATAGCATTAATAAAGATATTTCATATCATACTTTTCAAGATGCATTCCAAACAGTCCATAGCATATGAAAAGTAAAGAAAAATCATAACAAGAGAGGGATTCTTTAGGATTCATTCTCTCAATTGTATATTCATCCTTAAATACATGCATTCATATATATATATATATATATATATATATAGTTTCAAATCAATTTGAGGGAAGGCCTAAAGACCAAAATAATACTGATCAAGGCTTCTAAAACATGCTAGTAATCGTAAATTCAAAACCCCTTTCTTAAAAATCATGATTTCTAAACTGTTAGCATGAATTAAATATGATTTCTTTGCCCTTGAAATTTTAGAAAAACCCCACTTACCTCAAATTAATTAGTTTAAAGAGAATAACTTGAATCTCGATTCATTCCTTTTAAATCTTGAACTTAAGGCTTGATTTTCTTGAATTTCTTGTTCTTGGAGAAAACCCTAGTTTGATCACATTTTGAAAGTGAAGAGGAAGTTTTTGATGTTGTAAAACTGATAGTGATTGATTAATAACACTTAAGGGGTGATTTAATTTGTGTGAAAGGGTTTTGACCTGAGGTAAAGACCAAAATACCCCTAAGGAACCCAAAACAAATTGCATAATTGCATCAGTTGACGACCAGGGTTGACGGGCCGTCACTTAGGTGATAAGTCATCACCCAGGTCGTCACTTTCGGGATGGTTTTCACCATTAACTTCCTTAGGCTGAAGACCAGGTCTGACAGGCCGTGACACAGCTGATAAGTTATCAGCCTGGTCGTCATATTTTGGTACACAGATACTTCAAAATAAAATAAACATTACTTTCTACTTTTATACCGGATTAAAGAAAAAATAGTGGAGTTGAAAATAGGACTCAAATATCTTTCATTTGATATATAGTAGGCTACCCAGTTCGGCATATACAAGGTGTTATGGTCGATTCAAGTTGATCTACGTTTTGACGCACACTAAAACTTGAACGATAGGAAAGCTTTCAACTAGTTCTTGAGTTAAGGGACCTCTATGATCTCAATTCATTCTCAAATAGGTTCCCACACTACATAATTGATTAGCACACCAAATTTACAAATGATTTAGGGCTTTTGGATCATTTACTCATAGAAATAATGGTTTTTGTTCTAGCCTGAAATGCGGGGTGTTACATTATATCCTCCTTGGGACCATTCATCCTTGAATGATGGGTAGGAATGTTGAAGCTTAAAGGTATGAAATAACAGACATTATGTGTCTTCTTAGAAAGGGTATAACTAATTTGAAACTTTCAAACTTCTATCATGAAACTGAATTTTGTGCTGATTTGACTTTATATGCTTCAAGAAGCTGATTCATGCTGGGAATTTAGCATTCCCTTGAAGTGTTCATGATCCAATAATATATATTGAATTTAGAAGTGATAACTTAGGCAAGTACGAATCATGAGGTAATAAGACTTAGGCTGTACCAGGGTATTACATTGTCTGAGCTAAAATACTTGGAAAAATTTGAAATTATGCGCTGAACTCTTATGAACTGAGTCATGACTAAATAGCTGAATCTGAAACATGATGCTTGGACTGAACTGCATTTGCAATCTACATGTATGGAATAGATTATATCTTGGGGATGGTCATACACATGAGACTTTGAATAGTAGGACTGGGTGAAAAGGTGGAAAACCACAGTAACTTGTCTGTCTGACTGTTAAACTGAATTGCTGGCTATACAGAATGAATTATACTTGGAAACTTATGCTTAACTGGAGCATCTCTTCAACACTCTTTATAAGGAAGTTCTAGTAATATTAGGGAGCAAACAAATCTAGGGAATAATCTACACCAAACATCTGAATAAGGAATCGCAATATTCACACTACTCTATAGCATGGAATATAGGCATATAACTCATAAACTAGGGTAGAATTACAAGTCCTTAGGCAATGCAACTTCTTACTTTCCAGCTTAGCACGCTATTCGAATACTCCCTTAACTATATTATTCCCCTTAAATACCATAATCAATTGATTCAATTTAAAATTCTCATATGAGTATTGATAAATCTTTCAACTAATGTCTAAAGTGACTTAAATCCTCTCACCGTGATCAAGCCTAACTCCAAACCACAAAATACAATATGCCGCACAACGATACTAGTCTAAACCATATGATTCAGTCTTCTATATCTTTTTAGAGATCACACCCTAAACATAACGTGCCTTACCACTTTAATGATGACTAAATCTGAACTCTTACTATCGATTTACTAGCACATATCACGTTCCTCCACTTAGATCTGAACATGTCATTCAAGCTTATCTTTATAACCGCATATGAACTTCAAGGCAAACACCCATAAATACATACTTCACGTAGTCTCTAAAGCATTGTTAGTATAACTCCCACGCGCTATCCCAAGAACATGGACTCTTAAATTTCCACTAACCATCACATGTATCAAAGACATGGCCCCAAATCTTACTTCACACTTATGGTCTTATCTAAGACAAGCATACAATGATCTTTTATCAGGAATAAATAGCTACTTATTACCACTATCACTACATAATAAGGATTCACTAAAAGTTAGAACATAAGACCTTGAAACATGGAAGGATATTATATGTGAATTGATACTTAACTGAGGCCTGAGGAACAACAAATCAACATCAGAGATTCATCAAAGTGATCTAAATTAAGAGTATACCTATTTATAAGCTGAATCTTGCCAATCATTTGGCGTACAACATGAGTTATGGGAACTAAGCACACTATAAAGCGTGAGTACATGAGTCATGAGCTGCATGACCTCAACTTGGAGTTCATAACTTATGGAATGTATTCTAACTACTAAAATGAACTGGAATTCTTCATTTAGGAACTGGAAGAGCACATGATTTTATATCATATACATGAACATAGACCATGATCATGGAACTGAAACGTAAGGCATGAGTAGGTATTGGGATAACTAAAAAATACTGAGATAAGAATGGGTTGAGTCCCACCCTTACTTTCTGATGTTGTATATTACACTGACATCACTACTAGAATTTGAGAGCCTATCTTGGTTATTCGTTCTATCATCTCCCCCTTAGCTTCAATCCATTATCTTAAGTTTGAGAGATCCCTTACTAGACTCTAACTGAACTATACTTAGTGCACTCTAGGGTCTGGAAAAACAACCATACACATATATCATAGAACTTAACTCGAATGACTACACCTGAAAGTGGAAAACCCACTATTAATACTACCTTCTGAGATACACTCTATTTTATAAAGCCACCAATAATCATCATATAATACGTGAACACTTACTCACTTTGAATCTTCATGATTATCCCCATAGTTGAAGTGGACACCCTCTGGTGCTTCTACTCTTATTTCTATTAGTTCAAAATTCAAAACTCAAACATAGATTCTAACACTTAACATGGATTTCACCAAGCTTTTAATGAACCATACTTCTTACGTCATAGCCTACTAATGTAACACCCCAATTTTTTAAACCGAAATGCTACATGGTGCCCTTGACCCCGAAGGACCACAAGTTAACCCATGACTTATATCTGTACCTGATTACTGAATAACCATACTGTAAAATATACAAAAACGTAATACTGTAAGGCCATAAGGTTCAAATCTAAATAAACATCTGATAAAATAATATCTAAATATGGTATAACAATACCAACATAAATCTAAAATAACTGTCTGACATACTGTAGTCTGAAAACCTCTAAACTGAACTGAATAAGGAGTTGAGGGGACATGTTCCCAACTAACTTCGTCTACTAAAATAAACTGAAAACTATAATAGTGATATGAATAATAACATAATTGTCCTCGAAGGATGAGGACTCACTGTTAATTACTGTTGCTGGCTGACGTTGAAATTGCTAAGGGAGATCTGGATCCCGTGCATCTTAGTGCGATAAAAATATGCATCAGTACTTTGAATGTACTAGTATGCAAGTAAGGTAGGCTGAATGCATGGGGTTCATATGTATGGACAATACTGACTAACATGAATGTGAGAATACATAATAATTGGAACTGAAACTGTACTAGTACTGGATACTAAATTCTGTGTACTAATTTACTGATATCTGAGTTTACTGAGTAAAGAGGAACTGATGTTATATTACTGATAAAGAAAATGACTGTTTCTGATAGTTTTGATTATAAAGAACTGATATGATTGACCGTATACAATAGTCCTGAAACTGAGTTCGTGATAACATGACTACTGAGTATGAATACTGATGACATATATTTACTAATAACATATTATGATTGATAACTGAATTCTGATAACTGATATATCTGATAACATGAGTTCTAATAACTGATAGTATGAATAACTACATCTGATGAAACTAGTTAAGTTTCGTACTATATCTGAGTTAACTATATTTGTCAGTCCTGATATCCTGAAAAACTATCTTAGTTCTTTTACTGAGACTGATACTGAAACTATTGGAAGTAGTTATCTAACCGACATGCCCCAAATACGCTCTAATAGCTAAGCTGGGGTCCAATATCTGCCCTGATTGGAAGGGTGTCAATACTGCGCCACTGGTAAGGACAAGCTGTGAGTGACCCTCATCTGGCCGGTACTCTAATGAGAATGGTGGTAACACTCATCTAATAGGTTAAGCCACCTCATCTAGCCTCATCTAGCAGGTATTGATGTCTCAACTAATGCTGGATACATTGTTCTAGAATGCAAGGACTGCTTCTAAGAATCTCACTCTCTACTGGCAGGTGAGTTCCTATCCTTGGGTTCGCTCTGTGCTGAATCCTACTCCCAACTAAATGACACTGAACTGATTTTCTAGTTCATACTAGAATTAACTGAACTGTTACTGATTGTTCTATTTAACTGAACTGAACATGGACTGATTTTATTGAGTTCCGATGACTAGCAGAACACTACTGAAATCTATTAACTGACTAAATGCTACTGAGTCCTGTTAGCTGACTAAGTTTACCAATGTATGAACTGAATACTGAACTAAACTATACTGATATTAAGATTTACTGAATTCCATAGACTGACGGAATATTACTAAGATTACATAGATTACTGAGTACTGAGTAAAATAGAACTGATACTGCTTTTACATGAGTTTTCCTGAGTCATGAGACTGACTAAAGTCTACTGAATATGGCTTGACTGAGAGTATCATGAAAACATGACATGGCTCTAGGCACATAGCTATATTTTTTGGGTACAAGTATCCCCCGGACTCGATGAAAGGAAACTGACATGACTTGACATTCTTGAGTACATGATCAACATTAACAATCTATAATATCATAACTTGGGGGATGTCATGGAATACATGTTTATCATACATCTTGTACATAAGTAGTATTTGCATGTAAGCATAGCATAATCTCATAAGACTAGTTTATGAGAAATCCAACAACATTTACAAGACACAGTATCAACATGGAAGTCATTAGAATATAAGGGCATATCATGAATCCTTCACTTAGTCACAATTTAGCTATATTGCATAATTTCTAGTTTCTTAGGCATTTTATCAAACAACTTACATGCACATCTTAGGCATAGGTGGAATCATTAAATTATACATTATAGAGAACCAAATTTACATGTTTCCAACTCATATGATGTCATAGATTCATAATAACACATAAAAATTTCAACTTGGGAATCATTCAACATCAACAACATGATCATCAACAACCCACAACATGAACAACATAATTCATAGATTTCATTTTATAGGCTAACATAGTTTTATGGAAATACATAAAGATCCTAACTTGAAACCATACAACAACCATAAACATTAACATAATCACAACACAACAAAGTATTCACAATACATGATTTAAAACATCATTCTTGAGCTCCATGGAATAAAGGAATCCATGGATTAACACTATGCATAACTTAGATTGATTATCCGTGAAAGTTAACGGTGAAATTGGTTTGAATCTTGAAATCCCCAATTGAACCCTTACTTGTTCTTGATAATTTTTGAGAGAATTTGAGAAAAATGGATTATATTCTACTCTAAATTAGACTTAATGCCGAGTTTGACCATATATATTGTATGGGCAAAGACTAAAATACCCTTGGAGAAAGAGAGAAAGACACAACTGTCCTATGTTATTTTCAGGCTGATAGGCTGAAGTAAATTGATCATAACTTTTTACTCCAATGTTCAAATTGGATGAAACCAATTGTACTAGAAAGAAGACTCAAAGATATTTCTATTGATATATAGAAGCTCTCACATTTCAAGATATTCAAGAATTTATGATCGTTTGAACTTGACCCTGAAATGCAGAAAATTTCTGGAGCATGCAATAGAGCATGCGACGCATGCAAATCGCATGGTGCTTCTATTTTGAAATCCAAACACGCCCTAAAAAGATTCCAAAAATTTCAAAACTCACTCGAGATATACTCTTTACTTCCCCGATCACAACACAACTTTAAAATCCAAAAATGGAGGTCAGGAAGGTCGTAAAATGAATCTCCGAAGTTAGGAGGTCTAAAATGAGAGTGAGTGTTGTACTTAAACACTTAACAATTTTTTTTATAGTGTTGGAATCTCTCATGGAGCTTTACGAGCTGAATTTGACATGCGATTTTTACGGGATCTTACAACTAATATTGCGAACCCAAACTTACATCTCTCTACCATGAGGATCAAGATCATATCAAAAGGCTCAACACTAGCAGTCAAAACTCCTTAACTTGGCCATTTAGATCACCATATACCATCTACCTAGTTTCTCTCCACCTAGAAACTCAGCAGTACCACTAGCCACACACAACATGTATAGCCATAGAAGGAAAAAAATACCACAACCTCATATCACCTTAACTAATAACTCCTTCTCTACCTTCTACTAAACTAACACACAAGGACATATCACTTCATTACCAACTCAATCTCATGAGAAAACATTCGGCTATATATATATATATATATTCAACCAACACAAGAACAATAAGTTGAACAGCAAGTAGCTAGTGAATTAAAATAGGCCTCACATGGCTTCACTAGACTTTGATTTTGTGTTTTGAACAAGAAAACAAGATGAATGACAAGGTAACTATGCTAGTAAATCAAAAGAGACCCACACAGCTTCACTAGACTTTAAGTTTCAACAACACAATGATAACAAAATTACAAGAGATAGAAACTTGACACACAATAATCAATGATCTAAGAATACACATCTTACTCTGTATAAATAAAAGTCTGAGTCAAGCACTTCCCATACAGACTACCATAAAATCCACACATGCTACTAGATAACGCATTAGTCTATCACTATTAAAGGGGCAAATCATCCTCAAACATAGGTTATTCAACTAAAATATTTATCTACACAAAAGTCACCCTCACTCTGGCTTCTAACTTTGTGACTTCATATCTCCAACTTCTTGGTCCAATATAACTATCAATAGGTCATAACAACAATACTTTAACTCATACTACTATTTGGGTGAAAATATTGTTCCAACATTCTGCTACACGTCATTCCCTTTTTTAGGCATGACATCAGCAACATAAATTTTGAAAAGGGCTGAATACACTTAATACTGTAGGCTGAAAAACATGATCTCATCAGAATCAAAGTTCTCACTAGAATCAATACACTCTGAAGAACTAATGGACTCTTCTCAAGTTCTTACAAAATTTTAAAATCTTATATGGTTCAATCAGAAAGGACCATATCATTTAGACTCTAAACTTCTGCACTTGAATCACCCCAATAATGAGACATATCTGAGCACATCAAAGTAAGAAAAGAATTGGGATAACTTTATTTTCATATGGGTGACACTATAGCATAAATTAGAGTATGAAAGAGAGACATTCTGACTCCATAGAACGAACTAGAACATGAAGAAAGGGAGACATTCCTAAATGCCTAGTAGCTTCCTACTTATAAGTGTGGCGCGCTACATACCCATAAATAAGACTCTACCCGACGTGATTTTGCAGACACCCTGGGACCATGAATATTGATTTGATACTAAGTTTGTTACAACCCAAACTGGTGCCTGGCCGTGATGGATATCCCAAACCATGATGGCCCAAAATGCACTTCTCTATCTAGTAATCATACACAACATTCATATAATAAAAGAAAATACAGAAATATAATCGAATACGGAAACACGGTCATAATTTGAATTTAATTTAACAATGAAGAATAAAACCCAAATATCAACAAAACAACATCTAAACCAGTCTGTAAAATCTCTATTACATTTGAAAATAACAACTGTCTAAAACTGGGACAAGGCCCCCAGTGGACCTAAACCAAAATAAATAACATAATCTGAAAGACATAGGTCTTCTGGGATAAAGAAGGCTCACCAACTGCACTCATCACTACTACCTAAAAACTCTACAGTCTAGCAGAACTTCTGAACTTAGTTTTTAACCTTGGGAGGAAGGGGGGTCAATACAAATTTACTGGTATACAGAGCAATCCAAAATAAAGCTTTTCATAGAAATAAAACAGTTGAGAGCTAATCATAAAACATCATATAGGAAAAAATTCTGAAACACATAGACATTTTTGATAATCATAAAACCGTACTGTCAATGCAATTTCTGATCCTTGTATTACTTCGGAGTTACATGGCATTCCCCTACAAGTCTGATATAAAACAGGCTATATGGAATCCGTTACTGACTCGGTGGAGAAGCCCCGAATCCAAGTGTGTCGCAAGGGTTGGATTTTTTGAGTCTGATATGCCATAGGGCACTAGGCCAATCTATAATAATATACCCGGATCGACAAATCACGATTTTAGGCAATGAGTTGTCTGAACTCGTGCCTTCTTTGGGGAACCACCTAAGCTCTCTTTATGCCCAATTATAGTCTGTTTTGAAACATGCATCATTCCAGTTTCAAAATTAGAAAATCTGATTTCAAACATGCATTCTATTCTATTCTGAATTAACATGGCATTAACTGAGTTGGTGTCATCACACCAAGACTTGCAAGTGCAATTTCTGAGCCATAATACATCATGCAAATTTCTTTCATCAAAAACTCAATTCAGACAACCCAAACATACAGATAGTATAAGAGATTTCATATTCCAAAAACTATGTAAAAATTCTCATTCTTTCAATAAATATGTGGTGGTCATGTAATCTTTGACAAACCATGCAACTCTTCTCATTATACATTTATATTCAACTTTGGTCAACATAAACATCCCTCTATTTTGAAATTAAAACCATAATTCAATCATAGCATTAAACAAGATATTTCATATCATGCTTTTCAAGATGCATTCAAAACATTCCATAACATATGAAAAGTAAGGAAAAATCATAACAAGAGAGGAATTCTTTAGGATTCATGCTCTCAATTGTATACTCATCCTTAAAACATGCATTCATATATATATATATATATATATATATATATATATATATAGTTTCAAATCAATTGGGGGAAGTCCTAAAGATCAAAACAATACCGATCAAGGCTTTAAAAACATGCTAGTAATCGTAAATTCTAAACCCCTTTCTTAAAAATCATGATTTCTAAACCATTAGCATTAATTAAAGATGGTTTCTTTGCCCATGAAATTTTAGGAAAACCCCACGTACCTCAAATTAATTAGTTTAAAGTGAAGAACTCAAATCTCAATTCATTCCTTGGAAATCTTGAACTTAAGGTTTGATTTTCTTGAATTTCTTGTTCTTGGATAAAACCCTAGTTTGATCATATTTTCAGAGTGAAGAGGAAATTTATGATGTTTTAAAACTGATAGTGATGGATTAATAATGCTTACGGGGTGATTTAATTCGTATGAAAGGTCTTTGGTGTGAGGGAAAGACCAAAATACTCCTAAGGAACCCCAAAAAAATCACATAATTTTATCAGTTCACGACCAGGGTTGACGGGATGTCACTCAGGTGATAAGTCATCACCCAAGTCATCACTTTTGGGATGGTTTTTACCATTCATTACCTTAGGCTAATGACTAGTTCTGATGGCTCATCACACAGCTGATAAGTCATCAGCCTCGCTGTCACATATTGACAGACAAATACTTTAAAGTAAAATGAGTATAACTTTGTATTCCGATATAAATTAAAGTGAAATCAGTGGAATTGGATATAGGACTCAAATACGTTTCATTTAATACATATTAAGCCACGTAGTTCGTCACATACAAGGAGTTATGGTCGATTGAAGTTGATCCAAGTTTTGACGCTCACTCAAATAGGTCCCCATACTATATAATTTATTAACATACCAAATTTGCATAGGATTTAAGGCTTTTGGATCATCTACGAATAGAAATGACTATTTTCGATCTAGCCCAAAATGCGAGGTGTTACATTATCTCCCCCTTGGAATCATTCGTTCTCGAATGATTGGTAGGAATATTGAAGCTTAAAGGTTTGAAATAATGCAGACATGACGTGTCTTCTAAGAAAGGATATAACTGATCTGAAACATTTAAACTTCTATCATAAAACTAAATTCTATGCTGATTTGACTTTACTTGCTTCAAGGAGCTGATTCACGCTGAGAATTTAGGAATCCCTAGAAGTGTTCATGCTCCAATTATATATATTGAGTTGAGAAGTGATAACTTAGGAAAGTACGAATCATGAGGTAACATGAATTAGACTGTACTAGAGTATTACACTGACTGAGCTAAAATACTTGGAAAAATTTGAGATTATGTGCTGAACTCTTATGAACTGAGTCATGACTAAATAGCTCAATCTGAAACATGATGCTTGGACTGAGCTGGATTCACAATTTACATGGATGGAATAGATTATCTCTTGGGGATGGTCATATGCATGAGACTTTGAATAGTAGGACTGGGTAAAAAGTTAAACTGAATTTTTGGCTATACAGACTGAATTATACTTGGACACTTATGCTTAACTGGCATATCTCTTCAATACTCTTTCTAATAACGTTCTATAAGCATTAGGGAGAAAAAGAATCTAGGGCATAATCTAGACCAGACATCTGACTAAGGAATCACAACATTCACACTACTCTATAGCATGAAATATAGACATATAACTCATAAACTAGGGTAGAATTACCAGGCCTTAAGCAATGCAACTTCTTACTTTCCAGCTTAGCACGCTTCCCGAATACTCCCTTAACTATACTATTCCCCTTAAATACTATGATCAATTGATTCAACTTAAAATTCTTATATGGGCATTGATAAATCTTTCTACTAATGTCTAAACTGACTTAATCCTCTCACCACAAACAAGCCTAACTCCAAACCACAAAATAAAACATGCCGCACAATGATACTAGTCTAAACCATATGATTCAGTCTTCTATATATTTTTAAAGATCACACCCTAAACATAATATGCCTTACCACTTCAATGATGACTAACTTTAAACTCTTACTATGGATTTACTACAACATATTATGTTTCTCCACTTAAATTCGAACATGTCATTCAAGCCTATCTTTATAACCACATATGAACTTTAAGGCAAACACCCGTAAATACATATTTCACATAGTCTCTAAACCATTGTCAATATAACTTCCATGTGCTATCCCAAGAACATCCACACACAAATTTCCACTAACCATTACATATATCAAAGACTTGGTGCCAAATCTTACTTCACACTTATGGTATTATCTAAGACAAGCATATAATGATCTTTCATCAACAAGAAATATCTACTCATCACTACTATCATTATATAAGGAGGAGTCACTAAAAGGTTAGAACATTAGACCTTGAAACATGGAAGGATATTATATGAGAATTGACACTTAACTGAGGCCTGAGGAACAACGAATCAACATCAGGGATTCATCAAAGTGATCTGAATTAAGAGTATATGTAATACCTCAAGAATCCCAATCAATAGTAGAACCATGATTCAAGCTCATGAGAAATAAATCTTAGTGATTTGATAGTCTTATGATCAAGGCTGATGTGTATTAAGCCCTTAAATACTTCCTAGTTGTTGGACGAATCAAAACAGCCCTTACCTATTGAATTCTTGAGAAGGACTTTGCTTTAGTCAACTTCAAACAAGCATATCTCCCTTTCTAAAAATAATTTTTTATATCATGACCCACCAAAAGATATATAATTGAATTAGATTTCCAATGATATCAACTTTTCCAAAATCCAGTATCGGAATAAGAAGTTATGGCAGTTTTACTGAGAGCTGTTTGAGCTTCCTAGGAACGATGGGCAAACTGACGGATCGTCAAGTCAGCGATGGCCCGTTTCTTTGGCCATAAAAAATAAAGCAGTAAGTTCATTTTATGGACTAAAAATTATGGTTGAAGTGATGGTTAGTCACCAGAGTGATGGTCTGTCACTCAGAATATCAGTTTTGTCCGAAACAATGCTGAAACACCGTTTTAAAGAGATTTTGTTGAGTCTTTGTCCACCATATTTAACACCCAATCACTTCAAATCAAATAACATAACTTGTAATTCATATATAACCTCAAAATTAGGCTTTCTTTCAAGATCAAAACCCGTATTTCTTCTTCAATAAAAATCAAGAGAGATCAAGAGAAGTCAAGAAATCAAGAATCTCTCCAAGAACCTTTAAGAAAAAGGTTTCCCCAAGGTAGGTAGATGTTGATTCTTGGCTCCCTTTCATCCAAGAAGCTCAGAAACCCTTTTCTAAATCTCAAAGATTTTATGTTTATGTGATTTCATGATTTATATGAGTTTAAACTGATGTTGCAGCTGTTATTGAGTTTTGATTCATATTTGTTTACAAGGTTTTCAAGCTTTGACCCAAGTATGTGGAATTAATGTAATGTTCATGATAAGTCCTCTTTAAGTTGCTTGTTAAATGATTGGTTCATGTCAATTAAGTGTAGAAATAATTGAAAATGCAAAGCATGCTCTCCATATATTTGATAGAATGCTTATGTGAAGGAATTAGGGCCATGATAGCATGTTGATTATGAAATTCCCAATTAGGTGCAACCAATAAATGCCTTGTGTTTGATGAAATACCTTAGTGAATAAATTGTGGCATGATATCATGAAATTCCCAATTATATGCAACCCATGTATGCCTAGTGTTTGATGAAATACCTTAGTGAATGAATTGTAGCATGATAGCATGAAATTCCCAGTTAGGTGCAATCCATGCATGCCTATGGTTTGTTGAAAGGCCTTAGTGAACAAGTTGAGACATGATAGTGGGAAATTCCCTAATTTTATGCTCTTTTATACATGCTATGCCTTTAATACATGACAAATGCTTGACGAGTAAATTATGACATGATAGTATGAAATTTCCCTAATCATGTGATATCCAATACATGCCAAGACTAATATACGTGCAAATTACTTGATGTTAGACCTTGTTGAATGGAGTATGATCTAATAGCATGTCTCCCCTATGTTGTTATATGTCTATGATTCCTAAATACTTGAAGTGATTCCCTAGTGATTGTGATGGTGAATATATGTTATGATTCCTAAATGCTTAAAGAGATGCCTTGGTGATTGTGATCGTGAATATATGGTTATGATTTTTAAATGCTTGAAGAGATGCTGTAGTGATTGTGATGATGAATGAATGACTGAAATTATGAGTAGTCAAGGATGGTTATGTTTTACTTTTATGTTATTGAGTCTTGGGGGTATTTATACCCAAAAATTTAGCTGTTGTCTAGAGCCTGTGTCAGTTTTCATGATAATCTCAGTTAGGCCATGATTCTCAAAACTCAATGAATTGTAGAACTCTTTTTCCTTTGACAGATACAGAACTTAAGAAATCTCAGTAATTTCAGTAATCTCCGTAATATCTGTATCTCTAGTAATCTAGCCTCAGTTCTATACTCAGCTCAAATCTTGTAGTATTCAAGTGTTCAGTTCTAGCCTCAGTATTGACCAAGTAATCTATTCAAACTCTTTATCGTTAGTAGATACCATGATTCAATAGTATTCCGTCAGATACAAAACCAAGTAAATTTATCTTAACTCAGTTAGATCATTTGAGAAACATGATCAGTATCAAATTTAGTCAAATTTATGTTTGGTTGAAAAATTTAGTTCAGAGTCTTTTAGTTGGGAGTAGGAGCTAGCATTGATCGAAGGAATGGATGAGGACTCCCTATCATAGAGAGGCAGAGTCATTAGGAGAAATCCCTGAACTCTAGAACTGCATAGACAACACAGGATACAGGAGTCACTGTCAGTAGAGGCTATCACCCGTAGAGAGAGGTTTGACTATATATTGCCTTAGGCTGACTTTCTATGAGGGTCATGCATTAGAGAGGATTGACCAGAGAGGTCTTTACCCGTGGCATGATATTGACACCCTTCCTGCTGGGGTTACAGGTTGGACCCCACCTATGGAGGTATGGGTATGTCGGTTAAGTAACTACTTCCCACTGTCAGATACAGTCATCTATCTCTATGAGGAAATCAGATAGTTCCATTGATTCATGGGCCATATTTCAGATAGGCTTGGTCTCATATACTGTTAATCATTATCATATCTAGAGATCATCCATCAGATAGGCTTGATCTCAGTCTCAGATTCAGTTGAGTATTCTTGTAATCATATCTAGAGATCATCCGTCAGATAGGCTTGATCTCAGTCTCAGATCCTGTTGAGTATTCTTGTTGTCAGATTCGGACATGATCATTTTCTTATCATTAATAATAATAGATTCCAAAATCATCCGTTAGAGATTTTTATCTCCAATTTAGTCAGTCGAGATTAGTGAGCTCAGAATTCAGTCATTGATGGTAGTATATTTAGTTAATTAGTAATCAATATCAGATGATTCAGTGATTTAGTATCTCAATGTTAGTAGTGAGTTCAAATGTTAGTAAAGCAATATCCAAGTTTAAGTATTCAGAGTTGTGATTATTGTGATTATGGTTTGTGCATTCATGTATGTGTTCTCTTTCGATACTCTTATGATTATTCAGTTAAGTAATTGTTTATGCATAAGACCTTGCATTTAGACTTACCCCATCTAGATACTTGGTACTTTCCTATACTGACGCATTTGCACTATGGTATTTTATTTGACACCATAGGTTCAGAGGCACAAGACCCTGAGTACCCTGAGCAGTTTAGTCCCAGTCAGCAGTAGTAGACATAGAAGTGAGTCCTCTTCATTCAGGGATGATCCTTATTTTATTATTTCCTCAGACTTTGTTTATTTTTAGTTGATGGTTTTCAAGCTTTGATCCTAGTATATGGAATTCATGTAATGTTCATGATAAATCCTCTTCAAGTTGCTTGTTAGATGATGGGTTCATGTCAATTAAGTGTAGAAAGGGTTGAAAATGCAAAGCATGCTCTCCATATGTTTGATAGAATGCTTATGTGAAGAATTAGGGCCATGATAGCATGTTTATTATGAAATTCCCAATTAGGTGTAACCCATACATGCCTTGTGTTTGATGAAATGCCTTAGTGAATGAATTGTGGCATGATATCAAGAAATTCCCAATTAGGTGCAACCCATGCATGCCTAGTATTTGATAAAATACCTTAGTGAATGAATTGTGGCATGATAACATAAAATTCCCAATTAGGTGCAATCCCTGCATGCCTAGTGTTTGTTGAAAGCTCTTAGGGAACAAGTTGAGACATGATAGTGGGAAATTCCTCAATTTCGTGCTCTTTGATACATGCTAACCCTTTAATACATTCCAAATTCTTGACGATTAAATTGTGACATGATAGTATAAAATTTTCCCAATCATGTGCTATCCAATAAATGCCAAGACTAATACATATGCGAAGTACTTGATGCAAGACCTTGTTGAATAGAGTATGATCTAATAGCATGTTTTGCCTATGCTATTATATGTCTATGATTCCTAACTACTTTAAGTGATGCCTTAGTGATTGTGATGGTGAATATATGTTATGATTCCTAAATGCTTGAAGAGATGCCTTAGTGATTGTTATGGTGAATATATGGTTATGATTCCTAAATGCTTGAAGAGATGCTGTAGTGATTGTGATGAAGAATGAATGACAGTAGTTATGACTAGTCAAGGATGGTTATGTTTTAATTTTATGTTATCGAGTCCTGGGGATATTTACACCAAAAAATTTAGCTGCTGTCGAGAGCCTGTATTAGTTTTCACGATAATCCCAGTCAAGCCATGATTCTCAGAACTTAGTGAATTATAGAACTCTATATCCTTAGACAGATACAGAACTTAAGAAATCTCAGTAATCTCAATAATCTCTATAATCTTTGTATCGCTAGTAATCTAGCCTTAGTTCTATAATCAACTCAAATCTTATAGTATTCAAGTGTTCAGTTCTGGCCTCGGTAGTGACCAAGTAATCTATTCAAACTCTGTATCGTCAGTTAGATAGCGTTATTTAGTATTATTCTGTCAGATATAGAACCATGTGAATTTAGCTTAACTCATTCAGATCATTTGATAAACGTGATCAGTATCAAATTTAGTTCATTTTGTGTTCAGTTGAAAATTTTAGTTCAGAGTCTTTCAGTTGGGAGTAGGAGCTGGAACCGAGTGAGAGAAGGGATGGCAGCTCCTCGTCAGAGAGAGGCAGAGTCATTAGGAGAAATCCCTGAACTCTAGAACTGCATAGCCATCACAGGATGCAGGAGTCACCGTCAGTAGAGGCTATCACCCATAGAGAGAGGTTTGACTATATATTGACTTAGGCTGAATTCCTGCGAGGGTCATGCATTAGAGAGGATTGACCAGAGAGGTCTTTACCCGTGGCATGGTATTGACACCCTTCCCGCTGGAGTTACAGGTTGGACCCCACCTGTGGAGGTAGGGGAATGTCGGTTAAGTAACTAATTCCCACAGTTGCAGTTTCACTATCAATCTTTAGAAATCAAGACTATCAGATATAATTATCTATCTCTGTGAGAAACTCAGATAGTTCCATTGATTCATTGGCCATCTTTCAGATAGGCTTGGTCTCATATACTGTTAATTATTATCATATCTAGAGATCATCCATCAGATAGGCTTGATCTCAGTCTCAGATTCAGTTGAGTATTCTTGTTATCATATCTAGAGATCATCCGTCAGATAGGCTTGATCTCAGTCTCAGATCCTGTTGAGTATTCTTGTTCTCAGATTTGGACATGATCATTTTCTTATCATTAATAATAATAGATTCCAAAATCATCCGTTAGAGATATTTTATCTCCAATTTAGTCAGTCGAGAGTAGTGAGATACCAGTATCAGATAATTTAGTGATTTAGTATCTCGATGTTAGTAGTGAGTTCAGATATTAGTAAAGCGGTATCCCAGTTTTAGTATTTAGAGTTGTAGCGATTGTGATTATGGTTTGTGCATTCATGTATGTGTTCTCGTTTGGTACTCTCATGATTATTCAGTTAAGTAATTGTTCATGCATGAGCCCTTGCATTTAGCCTTACCTCATCTACATACTCGGTACATTCCCGTACTAACGCATTTGCGCTATGGTGTTTATTTGATACCATAGGTTCTGAGACACGAGACCTCGAGTACCCTCAATAGTTTAGTCCCAGTCAGCAGCAGTAGATGTAGAAGTGAGTCCTCTTCATTTAAGGATGATCTTTGTTTTATTATTTCCTCAGACTTTGTTTATTTTCAGTTAACGGAGTTAGTTGGGGGAATGTCCCATCAACTCCACAGTTCAGAAAGTTTAGTGTCTTTTCATACAAATGTATCAGTATTCAGTTTTAAGTTTTGAGTATTTTTATATGTTTTGAACCTTATGGATAGTTTTCGTATTTATTTTAGATATGATACAGTGTTCAGGTACAAATATCAGTAAAGGGTTAGCTTATGGTCCTTCGGGGTCATAAGCACTGTGTGATGTTCCATTTTTAAAAAATTGGGTCATTACAGTATATGTATCTATAAGATGAATCTCGCCAATCATTTGGCGTAAAACATGATGTCGCGACCCACGCCTAGGCCCTAGCCGTGACGAGTATCCCGAACCATGAAGGCCCGGAACACCCATTCTCTATCTGGTTATCATGCACAACATTCGTAATCATAATAAAATGTGAAATGGAAACTGAGTACGGAAAACATGGTCAAGTTTTGCAACAATTTCTGAATAATACTATCTGACATCAGTCTGTGAAATCTCTACTAAGAACACAACCATCTGTCTGAAAAGAAACTAGGACAAGGCCCCCAGTAAACCAAAAAAAAACATAATAAATAAGATAATGTCTGACATAATTAGGCCTTAGAATGATAGAAGGATCACCACTGTGAGATCAAGTCTGCAAATCCGAGAATGTCTACTGAGTAGCTGGATCCCTAGACTGTGCCTCAGAACTTGGAAGGAGGGGGGACGGAGGGGGGTCAGCACAAAAGTACTGGCACGCGAAGCAATCAAAAAATAGTATAATGGAACATATATATATATATATATATATATATTAAGTGAAAGCAATTTTTCATCAAGACATCATGTATAAAACTGTTTCTGAAAAATACATGGGCACTTTCTGAAAACGTGTAACTCGTTTGTTCATTTCAAATCATGATCTGTGTTTTACTTATGAGTTAGGTGGTATTCCCCTACAAGTATGATATTCCACGGGCTGTATGGAATCCGCCATTGACTCGGCGGGGAAGCCCCCAACCCAAGTGTGCCGCAAGGGTTGGAGTGTCTGAGTCTGATACGCCACAGGATATTTAAGTCAACGCATAATAGTATACCCGGGTCGGCAAACCACGGTTTTAGTCAATGAGTCTCTTGAACTCAAGGCCTCTTCGGGGAACCACCTAACATCTTTGTATGCCCATTTTTAACCTTTTCTGTACATGCAACATTCTGAATGTCTAAAATCATGAAAGTCCGAAATGTCTGTTAGTCTGAGTCTTATGTGGCATTAGTCTGAATTGGTATCGTCATACCAAGACATTGCAAGTCATGATCTTTCTGAGCCATAATGTCTTAAGCAAGAGATTTCATTCAAAACATAGTTTAGACCACCAAAACATGTAACTGATGTAAAGGATTTCATATTCCGAAACTTAAAGTTCAATTCATGCAGAAATTCCATCAAACACCTGGTGGTCAAATGACTTTAGCAAGTTCATGTATTCAAAATTGAAACACATTTATTCATATATGTATATAAACTGTCAAATCTCTTCGGAAATGGTCAAAAGACCAAAACAATGATGTTAAAACATCTTATACATAAATATATATACATAATTTAAAACCCCATTCTAGAACATGATTTTTCTATGCCCATGAGAATTTAGGAAAAACCCGCGTACCTCTATTTCCAAGGATAATAGATGTTTCTTGAAGCTTGCGGATTGGTGATTCTGAATATGTAATTATCTTCGAAAACCTACGGTCGAATCTTGAACTATTTGGGTTTTTATTTTTAAACCATAAGGAGAGTTCTTGAGCAATTTTGGGGAAAGTATGTGTATTATGGTGTTTGAGGGATTAAATCCCGTGTTGGTGGTATATATAGGGGTGGAGGATGACCAAAATACCCCTAAGGAACAATTAAGGTCAAATTTGTCCCTCATTTGACAGTTTGATAGGCTGGAGTAAATCGATTATAACTTTTTACTCATTTATTCAAATTGGATGAAACCAACTTCATTTTAAGGAGGACGCAAATAGCGTTCGTTTTATATATTATAGCTCACACAGTTCATTATATATAGGGACTTATGATCATTTGAAATTGACCCAGAAATATTGAAAACTGGACAATAGGCTATGCGTTTTGCTACTGTTTTGAAATCCAAACGCAGCCTTATGCATTCCAAAAAATTTCAAAACTTATCCGAGATGTACTATGAGCTTGCCCGATCGTAACACAACTTGAAAATCTAAAAACGAATATCAAAAAGGTTGAAAAGTTGTATCCCGAAGATTGCCAGCTAAAATGACACTAAGTCCTCATTACACTCACAAAATTTTTCAAGTTTTTAAGTCTAAGGGCACTTTATTAAAGGCTAATCCATGCATGACTTTTACGGGGTGTTACATTATATCCCCCTTGGGATCATTCGTCCTCGAATGATGGATAGGAACTTGTTGAAGCCTTAAATATATAGAATAACGCAGACACGACATGTCCTTTAATAAAGAATACATTGATTTGAAACATGACCATATGGCTGGAACTACTGATATTTTGAATTCTTATATCGGACACGCATATCTGATGCATGGAATACATGACTGAAGCTATTCATAAGCTGAATTCTCATAATGAACATGCATATCTGATGCATGGATCTGTCCTTGAGTTGTTCTAATGAACGCAGGACTAAATACACTGATAAGCTGAACTTTTTCTATTGAACATGCATTTTTAATGCACGCATATCGGACTGAACTAACGTATGAATGTATGACTGATTAAGAATCTATACATGGAACTGAATGAGGTATCTCCCCATTGGGACACTATGTCCCTCTATGAATGCTCAATTCATTAAGATACTCGGAAAAAATTGAGGCGATGCACTAGGAACCTATAATTTGAATCATAACTGAACATCTGGAATCTGAATCTAATGCATGACACATGAACTGAGCTATACTTGCAACTACTGGTATACTCTATCTTGGAATAGTAGCATGTCTGAGATTTCGGGTAGCATGAATAAATGAAAAGACGAGAAAACAAGTCATGCGAATCTGCCTGTTAAACTGACTTACTGACTATACAGATTGAATTATGCTGGACTTTCATACTTAACTGGAGTATCTCTTCAACACTCTCTCTAAAGAAGTTCTAACAGTAATAGGGAGCCACGAATCTTGGGTATGGATTACACAAGACATCCAACTGAGGAAATCACAACATTAACTCTACTCTGCAGTCTGAAATATAGACATATAACTCCTAAATTAGGATAGAATTTTCAGACCTTTGGCAATACAACTTCTTACTTTTAGGTTTATCGCACTTCCCGAATATCCCTTAACTATACTATTCCCTATAAATATGATATTCATTCAATTCAACTTAAATTTCTCATATGAGCATTGACAAATTTTTCTACTAATGTCTAAAATAGCTTAATCCTTACCCCGCGATCAAGCCTAACTCTAAGTCACAAAAATACAACATGCTACACCACGCTATTATTCTAAACCATATGATGCCACCTTCTATACCTCTTTTAAAGATCACATTCTAAGCATAACATGCCTTACCACTTTAATGACTACTCTGAACTCTTAATATGAAGTCGCTAATGCATATTGCAACCTTCCACTACAATCCCAAAACGTCATTCAAGCCTAATTTATAACCACATGTTAACTTCAAGGCAAACACCCATAAATACATACTTCACATAGTTTCTAAACTATTATCAATATAACTCCCATGCACTATCCTAAAAACATACACACACAATCTTTTCCACCAAACAACACATGTATCAAGGATTGGCCCCAAATATCACTTCTTACTTATGGCCTTATCTAAACAAACGTACTATGATCTTCCATCAACAAGAACATTTACTTCATCACCACTATCATTGCATAGGGAGGACACTAAAAGGTTAAAACATAAGACCCTGAAGCATGAGAAGATTTTTATATGGGACTGAACACATTATAAAGAGCGAGTACATGAGTCATTAGTTGCATGACCTCAACTAGAGTTCCTAACATAAGTAATGTTATTCCGACTACTTGAATGAACTAGAACTCATTATCTTGGAACTGGAAGAGTACGTGACTCTCTATCATATACAGGAATCACGAACTATGATCACAGAACTGAAACGTAAAGCTTGAGTAGGCATTGGGATCACTGAAAAATACTAAGATAAGAATGGGTTGAGTCTCACCCTCACTTTCTAACGTTCTAAATGATACTGCATCACTACTAGAATCTGAGAGCCTTACTTGGTCATTCGTTCTGTCATCTCCCCCTTAGCTTCAAGTCATCATCTAGAGTTTGGGAGATCCTTTACTATATTCTAATTTAACTACACTTACTACACTCTAGGGTCTGAAAAAAAAACAATACATGCATATCATAGAACTTAGCCCGAATGACTACCTTCCGGGATACACTCTATCTTTCTCTAGCCACCAATAGTCATAGTATAATGCTTGCACACTTATTCTATTGGTTTAACCTTCAAAAGTGAAGCTTAGATGCTAACACTTAACATGGATATCACCAAGCCTTTGATGAACCATATCTCTTTAGATAGAGCATACCACTATTGTGACTCCAAATTTATATCCCTCTACTATGAGAATCAAGATCACCGCAAAAGGCCCAACACTATCAATCAAAACACCTTAACATGGCTATTTAGATCACCATGTACCATCTAACTAGTCTTTCTCCACTTAAAAATTCAATGGTACCACTAGCCACGCACAACAAGTAATAGCCTTAGAAAAATGCCACAACCTCATGTCACCTTAGGCATACTTCTACATCATACATGCAATATCATATACCACTATGAATCAAATAAACTTACTCTATTGCATGCACTGTTTAAGTCTATTAGATCACTTCTATACAACTAGTATTCATTAACCAAGAAATCTTCACATCCACCTTCATGGACATCAACTGTTCAAACTTAATATCTAGTGCTATGCATGATTTACAACCCAACCTTACAAGAATTTTTCACTTGGAAACTATGAAATAAACATCACGAAACACTAGTGCACTAGAACTTCATAACCACAATAATCGATCATGACCTAACGGTTTTCCTTATCATAATCCATTAGCATATACTATTTCAGCACATCAAGCCTACTAATTTAATCCCACAAAACATGCATCATCAAACTCGTGCCACCATTTACCACCACACCATTTAAATTCAAGCCTATAGTTTAGTATCAATCATTTACCACCAATGAAGAATGCAACATAATATAAATATACTAATCCATCAAATTGGGATATTCTACCCAAATATCTCAAAAATCTACTACATACCTTCTCACAAGTAGCACTAGTTTACAACTACCAATGAAAAGAGGGTCAAGGGGGTTAAAGCCTCATAATAGACATGGTCAACCTTATCCTTATATTATAACCTCGTACAATCGTATCTACTTATACTTCTTTCTCACATCACAATTACTTACCCAAGCATACATTTACACTACCTTCAAAATCCACAACAACCATGAGTCTATACTTATAACCTACTAGCTAATCTGGCCATTTTCATACTTTAAGCAAGGAAAATTCGCCTCACCTAATAACTCCTTCCTTGTCTTCTACTAATAAACTAACACACAAGGACGAATTGCTTCATTACCAACTCTATCTCTTGCAAAAACATTCAGCTATACATATATTCAACCAACACAAGAACCACACGTTGAATGACAAATTGCTAGTGAATCGAAATAGGCCTCACACGGCTTCACTAGACTTTGAATTTTTTGTAGTTTGAACAAGAAAATAAGAAGAATGACAAGGCAACTATGCTAGTGAATCGAAAGAGCCCCACACGGCTTCACTAGACTTTTTAGTTTCACCAACACGATGATAAAATATTTTCAAGAGATAGAAACTTCTCACACAACATTCCATAATCTGAGAATACACATCTTACTTTGTATAGATACAAAAAAATCTTAGTCAAATATTTCCCCCACAGATTATCATACAATCCAGACTCGCTACTTGCTACCAATAGGTCATGACACCGACACTTTAACTTATACTACTATTTGGGTGGAAATACAATTCCAACACTTCTACTACACATCTTTTCCCTTAAGCATGACATCTGCAACATAAATTTCTGAAAAGGGCTGAATATACTCAATACAGAAGGCTGAAAAGCATGATTTCGTCAAGATCAAGTTTCACACTAGAACCCATACACTCTAAAGCAATAACGGACTCTTCTCAAGTCCTTGCACAATTTTAAGATCTTATATGACGCGATTCGAAGGGACAATACCATTTAGACTCTAAACTTCTACACTTGATTCACCCTAGAAATGTGATGGGTCTGAGAACATCAGAGTAAGGAAAGAATTTGGGATGATTTTACTTTCGTATGGACGTCACCATAGCATGAATTAGAGTATGAAGGAGGAACATTCTGACTTTGTTTCACGAACTAGAACATGAAGAAAGAGAGACATTCCTAAACATCTTGTAGACTCCTGCTTATAAGTGTGGCGCGCTACACACCCATTAACAAGACTCTACCCGACGCGATTTCGCAGACACCCTAGGAGCATGAACTGTGCTCTAATACCAAGTTTATCACGACCCGAGCCTAGGCCCTAGCTGTGACGAGTATCCCGAACCATGAAGGCCCGAAACACCCATTCTCTATCTGGTTATCATGCACAACATTCATAATCATAATAAAATACGGAATGGAAACTGAGTACGGAAAACATGGTCAAGTTTTGCAACAATTTCTGAATAATACTATCTGACATCAGTCTGCGAAATCTCTACTAAGAACACAAATATCTGTCTGAAAAGAAACTGGGACAAGGCCTCCAGTAAACCAAAAAAAACATAATAAATAAGATAATGTCTGACATAATTAGGCCTTCCGAATAATAGAAGGCTCACCACTGTGAGATTACGTCTGCAAATCCGAGAATGTCTACTGAGTAACTGGACCCCTAGACTGTGCCACAGAACCTGGAAGGAGGGGGGGTCAGCACAAAAGTACTGGCATGCGAAGCAATCCAAAAATAGTATAATGGAACATACTTATATATATATATATTAAGTGAATGCAATTTTTCATCAAGACATCATGTATAAAACTGTTTCTGAAAAATACATGGGCACTTTCTGAAAACGTGTAACCCGTCTGTTCATTTCAAATCATGATTTGTGTTTTACTTCTGAGTTAGGTGGTATTCCCCTACAAGTCTGATATTCCATGGGCTGTATGGAATCCGCCATTGACTCGGCGGGGAAGCCCCCAACCCAAGTGTGCTGCAAGGGTTGGAGTGTCTGAGTCTAATACGCCACAGGACATTTAAGTCAGCACATAATAGTATACCCGGGTCGGCAAACCACGGTTTTAGTCAATGAGTCTCTTTAACTCAAGGCCTCTTTGGGGAACCACCTAACATCTTTGTATGCCCATTTTTGACCTTTTCTGTACATGCAACATTCTGAATGTCTAAAATCATGAAAGTCCAAAATGTCTGTTAGTCTGAGTCTTATGTGGCATTAGTCTGAATTGGTATCGTCATACCAAGACATTGCAAGTCATGATATTTCTGAGCCATAATGTCTTAAGCAAGAGCTTTCATTCAAAACATAGTTTAGACCACCAAAAAATGTAACTGATGTAAAGGATTTCATATTCCGAAACTTAAAGTTCAATTCATGCAGAAATTCCATCAAACACCTGGTGGTCAAATGTCTTTAGCAAGTTCATGTATTCAAAATTGAAACACATTCATTCATATATGTATATAAACTGTCAAATCGCTTTGGAAATGGTCAAAAGACCAAAACAATGATGTTAAATCATCTTATACATAAATATATATACATAATTTAAAACCCCATTCTAAAACATGATTTTTCTATGCCTATGAGAATTTAGGAAAAACCCCGCGTACCTCTATTTCCAAGGATAATAGATGTTTCTTGAAGCTTGCGGATTGGTGATTCCGAATATGTAATTATCTTCGAAAACCTACGGTCGAATCTTGAACTATTTGGGTTTTTATTTTTAAACCATAAGGAGAGTTCTTGAGCAATTTTGGGGAAAGTATGTGTATTATGGTGTTTGACGGATTAAATCCCGTGCTGGTGGTATATATAGGGGTGGAGGATGACCAAAATACCCCTAAGGAACAACTAAGGTCAAATCTGTCCCTCAGTTGGCAGTTTGATAGGCTGAAGTAAATCGATTATAAGTTTTTACTCATTTATTCAAATTTGATGAAACCAACTTCATTTTAAAGAGGACTCAAATAGATTTCATTTTATATATTATAGCTCACACAGTTAATTATATACAGGGAGTTATGATCATTTGAAATTGACCTAGAAATACTGAAAACTGGGCAATAGGCTATGCGTTTTGCTACTGTTTTGAAATCCAAACACAGCCTTATGCATTCCAAAAAATTTCAAAACTTATCCGAGATGTACTATGGGCTTTCCCGATCGTATCGCAACTTGAAAATATAAAAACAAATATCAAAAAGGTTGAAAAGTTGTATCCCGAAGATTGCCAGCTAAAATGACACTAAGTCCTCATTACACTCACAAAAATTTTCAAGTTTTTAAGTCTAAGGGCACTCTATTAAAGGCTAATCCATGCACGAATTTTACGGGGTGTTATGCATGAGTTATGGGAGATGAGCACAATATAAAGCATGAGTACATGAGTCATGATCTGCATGACCTTAACTTGGAGTTCATAACTTATGGAATATGATTTCGACTACTAAAATGAACTGGAATTCCTCATTTAGGAACTAGAAGAGCACATGATTTTCTATCATATGCATGATCATGGAACTGAAACGTAAGGCATGAGTAGGTATTGGGATAACAGAAAAATACTGAGATAAGAATGTGTTGAGTCTCACCCTCACTTTCTGATGTTCTATATCATACTGACATCACTACTAGAATCTGAGAGTCTATCTTGGTTATTTATTCTATGATCTCCCCTTTAGCTTCAAGTCATCATCTTAAGTTTTAGAGATCCCGTACTAGACTCTAACTGAACTACACTTACTGCACTCTAGGGTTTGGAAAAATGACCATACACGCAGATCATTGAACTTAACCTAAATGACTATAACTGAAAGTGGAAAAGCCACTGTTAATACTACCTTCTGATATATACTCTATCTTCTATAGCTACCAATAGTCATCATATAATACTTGGGCACTTACTAACTTAGAATCTTCATGAGTATCCACATAGTTGAAGGGCACACCCTCTGGTGCTTCTATTCCTATTTCTATTAGTTCACCGTTCAAAACTCAAACTTAGATTCTAACACTTAACATGGATATTACCAAGCTTTTAATGAACTATACTTCTTTCGTCATAGCCTACTAATATCGCGACCCCAAACTTATATATCTCTACCATGAGTATCAAGATCATATTAAAAGGCTCAGCACTAGAAATCAAAACACCATAAATTGGCCATTTCGAACACCATGTGCCATCTAACTAGTCTCTCTCCACCAAGCAACTCAACCGTACCACTAACAAGTAATAGCCTTATAAGGAAAAAAAATATGGCAACCTCATATCACCTTGACTAATAACTCCTTCTCTACCTTCTACTAAACTAATACACAAGGATGTATCACTTCATTACCAACTCAATCTCATGCGAAAAGATTCATCTATATATATATTCAACCAACACAAGAATAATAAGTTGAACAACAAGTTGCTAGTGAATCAAAATAGGCCTCACACAGCTTCACTAGACTTTGATTTTGTGTTTTGAACAAGACAACGAGATGAATGACAAGGAAACCATGAAAATGAATAGAAATATCCCCACACAGCTTCACTAGATTTCAAGTTTCAACAACACAATGATAACAAGATTACAAGAGATAGAAACCTGACACACAATAATCAATGATCTAAGAATACAAATCTTACTCTATATAAATAAAAATCTAAGTCAAACACTTCCCCTACAGACTACCATACAATCAACACATGCTACTAGCTGCCGCATTAGTCTATCACTTGAAAAGGGGTAAATCATCCTCAAACATCGGTTATTCAACTAAAATATTTATCTACACAAAAGTCACCCTCTCTCTGACTTACTTTGTGACTTCATATATCCAACTTCTTGGTCTAATATCACTACTAATAGGTCCTGACAACAACACTTTAACTCATACTACTATTCGGGTGGAAATATTATTCCAACATTCTGCTACACATCATTCCCCTTTTTAAGCATGACATATGCAACATAAATTATGAAAAGGACTGAATACACTTAATACTGCAGGCAAAAAAGCACGATCTAATCAGAATCACAGTTCTCACTAGAATCAATACACTCTGAAGAACTAACGGACTCTTCTCAAGTCCTTGCAAAATTTTAAAATCTTATATGGCTCAATCAGAATGGGCCATAGCATTTAGACTCTAAACTTTTGTACTTGAATCACCCCAATAATGAGGCATATCCGAGAACATCAAAGTAAGGAATGAATTGGGTTAACTTTACTTTCATATGAGCGACACTATAGCATAAATTAGAGTATGAAAGAGGAACATTATGACTCTATAGCACGAACTAGAACATGAAGAAAGAGAGACATTTCTAAACGCCTAGTAGCCTCCTACATATAAGTGTGGCGCGCTACACACCCATAAATAAGACTCTACCCGACGTAATTTTGCAAATACCCTAGGAACATGAATCATGCTTTGATACTAAGTTTGTCATGACTCTAACTAGGGCCTGGCCGTGATGGACATCCCGAACTATGAAGGCCCAGAATGCCCTTCTTTATCTGGTAATCATGCACAACATTCATATAATAAAATAAAATGTGGAAATATAATAAAAAATGGAAACATGGTAATACTCTGAATTTAATTTAACAATGAAGGATAAAACCCAAATATCAACAAAACAACATCTGAACCAGTCTGCGAAATATCTACTACATTTGAAAATGACAACTGTTTGAAATTGGGACAAGGACCCTAGTGGACCTAAACCAAAATAAATAACATAATATGAAAGATATAGTCCTTCTCGAATAAGGAAAGATCACCAACTACACACATCACTGCTGTCTAAAAACTCTACGGCCTAGCAGAACCTCTAAACTTAGTTTTAGACCTTGGAAGGAAGGGGGCAATACAAATGTACTAGTACATAGACCAATCCAAAAAACGCTTTTCATATAAATAAAATAGTTGAGAGCTAATCATAAAACATTATATAGGATAAAAATTCTAAAATACATGGGCATTTTTGATAATCATAAAACCTTTTTGTCAATGCATTTTCTGATCTTTGTATTACTTCTGAGTTAGGTGGTACTCCCCTACAAGTATGATATTCCACGGCCTATATGAAATCTTTCTTTGAATCAGTAGGAAAGCCCCCAACCCAAGTGTGTCGCAAGGTTTAGAGTGTCTGAGTAGGATACGCCACAGGGCACTAGGCCAACGTATAATAATATAACCAAAGTGGAAAATCATGATTTTGGAAAATAAGTTGTCTGAACTCATGCCTTCTTCGGGGAACCACCTAAGCTCTCTTCATACCCAATTTTTGTCTGTTCTAAAACATGCATCATTCTAGTTTTAAAATTAGAAAATCTGATTTTAAACATGCATTCTATTCCGTGCTGAATTAACATAGTATTATCTGAGTTGGTATCGTCACATCAAGACTTGCAAGTCCTATTTCTGATCCATAATGCATCATGTAAGATTTTTTCATCAAAAACTCAATTCAGACCACCTAAACATACATATAGTATAAGAGATTTCATGTTCTGAAAACTATACAAAAATTCTCATTCTTTCAATAAATATGTGGTGGCCATGTAATCTCTGACAAACCATGCAACTCTTCTCATTATATATTTATATTCAACTTTGGTCAAGATAAACATCTCTCTCTTATGAAATTAAAACCATAATTTAGTCTTAGCATTAATCAAGACATTTCATATCATTCTTTTCAAGATGCATTATATATTTATATTTAACTTTGGTCAACATAAATATTCCTCTCTTTTGAAATTAAAATCATAATTCAATCATAGAATTAATTAAGCCATTTCATATCATGCTTTTCAAGATGCATTCAAAACAGTCCATAACATATGAAAAGTAAAGAAAAATCACAACAAGAGAAGGATTCTTTAGGATTCATGCTCTCAATTGTATATTCATCCTTAAACACATGCATTCATATATATCGATTTTCAAATCAATTGGGGGAAGGCCTAAAGACCAAAACAATACTGATCAAGGCTTCTAAAATAAGCTAGTAATCATAAATTCAAAACTCCTTTCTTAAAAATCATGATTTCTAAACCGTTAGCATCAATTAAAGATGGTTTCTTTGCCCATGAAATTTTTGGAAAACCCAACGTACCTCAAATTAATTAGTTTTAAGAAAAGAACTCGAATCTCGATTCGTTCCTTGGAAATCTTGAACTTAAAGGCTTGATTTTCTTGAATTTCTTGTTCTTGGAGAAAACCCTAGTTTTATCATATTTTGAGAGTGAAGAGGAAGTTTTTGATATTGTAAAACTGATAGTGATTGATTAATAACACTTAAGGGGTAATTTAACTCATCTGAAAGGTTTTTGGAGTGAGGAAAATACCAAAATACCCCTAAGGAACCAAAAAAATTGCATAATTGCATCAGTTGATGACAAGGGTTGACGGACCGTCACTTAGGTGATTAGTCATCACCAAGGTCGTCACTTTTGGGATGGTTTTCATCATTCACTGCCTTAGGCTGACGACCAGGTCTGATGGGCCATCACACAGATGATAAGTAGTAGTCACCCAGGTCATCACCTTTGGGATGGTTTTCACCATTCATTGCCTTAGGCTGATGACTAGGTCTGACGGGCCGTCACACTTTGAAGTAAAATAAGTATAACTTTCTACTCCAATACTAGATTAAAGCAAAACCAGTGGCATTGGAAAGAGGACTCAAATTTATTTCATTTGATATATATTAGGCCACCCTTTTTGTCATATACAAGGATTTAAGGTCGATTTAAGTTGATCCAAGTTTTGACACTCACTAAAACTTGAACGATAGGAAAGCTTTCAACTAGTACTTGCGTTAAGAGATCTCTATGATCTCAGTTCATGCTCAAATAGGTTACCACATTACATAATTGATTAACATACCAAATTTGCATAGGATTTAATTCTTTTGGATCATCTGCACATAGAAATGATGGTTTTCATTCTAGCCCAAAATGTGGGGTGTTACAGACGTACTCTACTTTACAAAGCCATAACATCTTTCTCGGGTGTCGAATTTTGGTAAAATTGGTATCTTTTGAAAGCTAATTCGATTCTGTATAATATGGATGGTACAAATTTTCCCAAATACCACATATATATCAAGTTATACTCGTTCAAAGATGACCCTTGTGGAATCAAACACTAAATCTTGAGGGATTCAAAGGCTCTTAGCTTGCCTTATCTAAGTGACTCTTATGAACACGCTTAACACATCATGAGCTCTGATTCCACTAGGATACTCATTGTAAGTAATGTACTCAAATATGAATCATAGGATAGGAGATTTCATACGTAGAAACAATGGTTCATTTTCTAGCAAAGAAATATATGGGGTATTATAATATGTCCCACATGGGAATATTCGTCCTCGAATGAAACAGACTGAAAGTTAAGAGATGATAAACTAAAGTACATACAAGACATGCACTACTGAAACATGATTTCGTGATTGACATGACTTATAAGCTGAACATACCATACTAAACATGCATATCTGATGCATGAGTAACTGATTTATGAATTCATGACTGAGATTTTGGATAGATTGGATTTCTCATAATAAGGATGCATATCTGATGCATGACTGATAATCTAAATTCATGCATATCTAATGTATGATTATATGACTGAACTGATACATGAATGGATGACTGAAGATGCAATAGTACTTAGTACCAAGTTTATAACAGAATTCTGAGAATAAAATTGAATACCAAGTTGGTAACGAAATTGAACATTTTAACTGATACCAAATTTGTAACTCAAATTGGACACAAAATTGAATAAATTTAAGGAAAGCTTTTACCTTGAGCTGAGTCTAAGTTAGCGGAAAAGAGGTGAGGATACTTGGTCTGCATGTCTTCTCCTGCTTCCCAAGTAGCTCCCTCAACGGACTTGTTCCGCTAAAGAACTTTGACTAGAGGGACTTCTTTGTTCCTCAGTCTGCGAATTTGATTGTCTAGGATTTTGACTGGAATCTCTTCAAAAGAGAAGTTGTTCTGAATATCTATGCCCTCTATAGGGACTACAACTGATGAGTCATCCATGCACTTATCAATCAAGGAGACATAGAACACTGGACGAACTGAGGATAGATCTGAAGGATATTTGAGCTCATAAGCTACTTTGCTGAAGTGACTAAAAATTTTGAAGGGACTGACATATCGGGGACTGAGTTTTCCCTTCTTGCCAACTCTCTTCACTCCCTTCATGGGATAGATCTCTAGATACACATAGTCACCGATCTCAAAATTGAGATCCTTTATTGAACATGCATGAAGAGGAATATGAGAGCATAGTTGAGTCTGAAACATGATTCATGAACTGAATACTATGAACTAAATATCGTCCACTAAACTGAGCCCTTAAATACATGGCTCATGGATGAGATTGAAACTTGAGGGTCAACTTATGAGTACCCCCTACTCCAAATTGGATTCATTACATGAAGAAGGAATCGAATGCTTGTGTCATGAAAGTTCGAGGATTCAAAGTGTGTCTCTCCCTCTGGATGCTATGTCCCTTTAACAATACTGACTTGGCTGAGATGTTGAGAAAAACTGGGGTGATACACAAGGCAACTATGAACTGAATCGTGATTGATTATCTGAGATCTTAAACTGAGTCATGATACATGGACTGAGCTGAGCCTACTTCAATCTAGTTGGTTCATCTAAGAGTGCTTACATTCATGATACTTTGGATAGTACATTTGGATGGAAGGGACGGGAACCCAAGCCATGCGTACTTGTCCGTCTGACTGCTAAACTGAATTACTGGCTTTGCGGATTAACTCATGCTAAAAACTTATAATAAAGCCTTCTTTAAAACTCTTTCTATAGAGTTCTAGTGGCTTTAGGGTGCAAGGAAACTTTGGCGTGATCTGATTAAGATAGTTGAATAAGAAAATCATCACTTGGCTAAATTTCGATAAGATGAGTTGAGGTCTACAAACATGATTTAAGATGAGGTGACTAAGCCTCTTGATAACTGAATCAACCCACAATATGAAACTAAGACTCAAAACAAAAGAGGAAACCGAGAGCACCACAACACACTCTCTCGGCCACAAGTTACAAACCGAGAATACAATACAATGACAAGATGAACAAGGTATAATCACACCAAAACAGCAACAACTAAAACAATAAGATGAAGAATAGCACAAGGATAAAAAGAACAAAAAACTTTCACTAAACAAGAAAGAAACACTACAAACGATTACAAGAAGATAAAGATAGGTAGTGAGACATCAACTCTTACAAGAACTAAGAACCTAAGTGTATGTTAAACACTAAGACCCTTAATACATGTAAAAGTAACACCAACACTCTTACAATGACACAAGTGGGTGTTAACCACTCAAGTACCAAGGTTTCTAACAATGTTTTGCAATAATAGTAATTTCACACTAGCATCACCATCATTTCGGTTTTGGTGGATTTTCCAAGCCCTACAACTAAGGTGTTATACTCTCCATGAGAGAAGAATGGTGTTACAAGTTATGTCTTAGAATCTCATTTAACAACTAAAGAAATAAAGACCTAACACTAGCCTATTTATAGACTTATTACAACATAAGTGAAATATCCAAAAAGTCCTTAATGAAGGGAAGACAAAAGGCGCCTATGGAGTGTAGTCCAAGTGTAGTGTATGGACGGTGTTTGGTTCATAATTAGGTCCTCTTTATATCTTCAATTTCACGCACTAAGTCTCAGGTCCAACGCGCACTCTCATAAGCCCATATCCGTGATTATTCTATTATTATCCTCTCCATCTTGAGAGTAACTTTGTGCAATTGGCCACTTCAAAGAAATCACTCAAAACAGTACAAAAAACATGAATATGGCACAAAACAGTCCGCAAAACACATGAGGAAGCCGAGAGCTCAATAACACAAGTCTTGGCCAACATTTTCATTTTGAACCTCGTCTTCCTGTCCATCTTGAGCCTTGTCTTCAATCTCATCCAAAATGCATCCCAACTTATTTATTGGTGGCAGGTTCCTTGTTGTTCCCTATGTCTTCCCCTCAACTTTCCTTCCATCAAATAAGCATCATTTTAGACTCCATGTCCCTCATGTTTCTTTATACTATACTCTTTTATATGGACATATCGGTTTTGGGGAAGTGGAGTTTTGGTTGAAAGGATTGTTTTGGCAATGTGGAGATTTGGTTGTAGATCTTAGATGGGAGGAAATTGTCTTCCAAGCCCCTCTTGTTGAACTTGATCAAATTAAGAGAGAAGTGACCTATTTAGGTCTCGGGTTGGAGGGCATTTGGTGGCTTGGCTTATGTCTCTGTCACTTGGAGGTTGTCTTGGAGGATTGATCGTTTGAGGTAAGGTTTTGGGAGTAGAAACACGAGAGTTACTTTGACTCTCCACTCGTTCCAACATTTCAAGTACAGTAGACATATCTGAGCTAATTTTTTCAAGGCCCCATTCGCCTTAGCCATGTCTCGAGAAAAAGCATCAAAGTGGGCCAAAATAGCTTCCATTATGGCCAAGAAGTCACCAACAAAACAGAAAACAATTTAGTTGTACAAAGGGGTGACATAGTAGCCTTTGATTGGTGTGGATAGTGACGTGGCAACCTTGGAATGATTGTGGAATATTGTGGAAATCAGATTTTTATTTTCTTGTCTTCAATTTGGATTTGTCAATTCTATTTGGAAGAGAGGAGTTTCGGTTTTGGGATGAAAACAAGAAGATTTGGAGAATTTTCAAATTGAAAAGGGCTTTGACTTTCCTTGCACCCTTTTGACAAAACACCTTTTTGAAAGCTCTTTGGCTCTTTCCTCTTTTGTTAGTCTTGGAAAATGCCCTTTCTCCCTTTTGGTAACAAGAATTTTGGAAAGTCTTTTGGTCCCTTTCCTTTATTGTAAGAGTCTTGGAATAAGTTTGAAGACTAACAAGACCACACACTCTTTCTTCACTAACCTAGATCAAACAACCAACTCTGAAGACCTTTTCTTCAATAAAACATGAAGATGGTGAAGAACACCAAGAACACACTTTTGAATCTTAGAGTCCTAATGTTCAAGTTGGACCTACCAAACAACAACAACACCTTTTCAAGATTAAACCCACAGATAAATATCAACAATATAAGTTCAAACCTTGAACCAACAGTACGACACATTTCCAAGAACAATAAGAACTTCAACAACTCTAGTCGGCCACAACCTTCAACAACAATCTTGTCAAGAGCTTAAATCTTGGACTTTGACTCAACAATTGTTAGTGAAAAAGAAAGTAACACAAGAATCTAATAAGATAAACAAAAAACACCTAGTTCTAAACACTATCCTCGGTCAAACACAATAACAACAACAAATACATTTCGGCCAAGAACAAGAATACTTCAACTACTTTCTTTTACTAAGAGAGCCTAAGATTGGTAGTATAGGAACAAAACCAGCCTTGATCTGATACCAAATGATAACAGAGTCAACCCACAACATGGAACCAAGACTCAAAACACAAGAGGAAACTGAGAGGACCACAACACACTCTCTCGGCCACAGGTCACAAACTGAGAATACAACACAATGACAAGGTGAAAAAGATGAAATCACACCAAAATATCAACAACTAAAACAACAAGATGAATAATAACACAAGGATAAAAACACTAAATGGTTTTCACTAAACAAGAAAGAAACACTAGAAACGATTACAAGAAGAGAAAAATAGGTAGTATGATATCAACTCTTACAAGAACTAAGAACCTAAGTGTATGTTAAAAACTAAGACCCTTAATACATGTAAAAGTAAACCAAAACTCTTACAATGACACAAGGGGGCGCTAACCACTCAAGCACCAAGGTTTCTAACAATGTTTTGCAATACTAGTAATTTCATACTAGGATCACCCTTATTTTGGTTTTGGTGGATTTTCCAAGCCCTAAAACTAAGGTGTTACACTCTCCATGAGAGAATAATGGTGTTAAAAGTTATGTCTTACAATCTCATTTAACAACTAAAGAAATAAAGACCTAATACTAGCCTATTTATAGACATATTACAATATAAGTGAAATGTCCAAAAAGTCCTTAATGAAGGGAAGACAAAAGGCGCCTAATGAGTGTAGTCCAAGTGTAGTGTATGGACTATTTTTGGTGCATAATTAGGTCCTCTTTGTCTCTTCAATTGCACACACCAAGTCTCAGGTCCAACGCTCACTCTCATAAACCCATATCTGTGATTATTCTTGTAGCACCTCCTAAACTGCAATTGAGACTACTCAAAAGATTCATGTGGGTGCTGAGAACGAGTGCATAAATATGTTGACATATCTAATTAACTGGATAACTGATAGATGAATACTTTGTGTGTAAGACTGCACTTTACTTAGTCTGAATAGCTGGACTGAGGCTATAGAGAATTATGCATAGAAGGTAAGAACTAACTGAGTAACATGAGTTAACTTGAGTATGGATTCATGAGGTCTGTATTATTTGTGAATGCGAGACCAAGTGTACGACATGATTTGGAAATATTCTATAAACTGAGGTATTAAAATACTAATAACTGAGTAACTGACAATTGTACGCTAGTGTCAAGCAAGTCTAAAATTGAACTGAGTTTCTAATCTGATTATTGAACTGAAGTTGACTTTATAACTAAGTCTGTAACTGGGAATCATAATGGAACTAAGTGCTAGGTCCTGATAACTGAATAATGATAAATAAGATTTAGACTGATACTGAAGAACTTAATTTTGAGACTGAACACTGATCACTGAGTACTGAATATTGAAACTATACCTTAAATGGAAGCTGAGTTTTGAGAGTTACTTAATGAGGACTAACATAATTCAAGGATCTGAATGTACACTCACACTCTGTACTTTCCCAACTTCTAAATATTACCTCTTTCTAACCATTATTTGAATACTAAGATGAAATTCAAGCCTATATTCATAACTACACCCTTCTGTACAATAAGCATGCAATAATCTTATCTTAATATGTAACATCTACTCTCTCCCATTTATGCAACTGCTCATCACTACATAGTTTTCACAAAGAGAGCTCACTGAAAGCTTGAATCAGGAGGACTTAAAGCATAAATGGACACTAACTGAACTTTGACACTTGACTGAAGCCTGGGGAAAAGAATATAAATATGATGGATTCATCAAGAGGTCTAAACTTAGGATATGAATAACATAGTCTAAATTTAACTGATCAGTAGCAGCGTAGTAGGAGTCACGAACACTAAGTATACTGTAGAGCATAATATGTGTACATAAGTCATGAGCTGTATGACCTGAGTTTGGAGTTTTCTGTATTCATGGGACATGATTTGTATTACTGAGGGGAATTGAACTGAACTCTTTATAATAGGAACTAGAATCATACATGATTCTATGAAACGTGTGCAAATATAAGTTGGGTTCATGGAACTAAGATGTAAAGCATGCATAGGCATCATGCTGA
This sequence comes from Capsicum baccatum var. pendulum, assembly GCA_030864225.1. Classification (NCBI taxonomy): domain Eukaryota; kingdom Viridiplantae; phylum Streptophyta; class Magnoliopsida; order Solanales; family Solanaceae; genus Capsicum; species Capsicum baccatum. Next base: position 254,475,032 of record CM061556.1, read on the forward strand.
TTAGAGTACAAAACTTTACACTGAGATAAGAATGGGTCTGGAATAGTTTTCTCCTTACTGCCTTTCTATACATACTGGCACTACTACTGGAATCTGAGGGCCTTACTTGGTTACTTGGTCTATCATGTCCCCTTTAGCTTTAAGCCATCATCATAAGTTTGTGAACACTTTACTAAACTCCAGACTGAACTGCAATCATCATTACATACTTTTACTCTATTCCACACATGGTTACCTTATTAAACACACCATCTACTTCTATTCTCTATAGACTACTAATATCACATCTCCTAGCTCACATCCCCACCTTCATATTTAGTATCAAAGTAAAAAACTTAAATTCTTGCTAGCACTGTTCAATCCTACTGATTTACTTTGGTATAACTTTCCCCATGAATACATAATCTGTTCAATACGGATAATACTATCCCAACTCTGCTACTACTAAACTCCTAGGTTCATGCTTCTAACTCTAAGTTATATTCTATCATAGAATTCTGAAAAGGGGTCTGATGGCATATCTTGATTCGGGATTGTGGATGAGTTCTCATGATCATGGATGAAATTTGTACAACTTTGGAACATAATGGAACTGATGAGATACTTGTGAACCTATGGGAAATCCCATAATTATCTATGGAGACTGTCTGTGAAAGCCCTATCCCTAGGACTTTGAGCTTCACTACTTCTATTACATTGAAAGTAAGGTAGAGTTGACATGAGTGAAGCATGATGAGTATCTTCATGAGTTTCCTAAATAACTTTTCTATAGAACGATCTGAGACATGAAAGAAGGAAAACTGTTCCTAAAATATCTCATAGCCTCCTGCACATGAGTGTGGTGCACAATACACCCATGCATAAGACTCTACTAGATGCTTCTTTAAGACATTCCAGGATACTATTGAACCTTAGCCCCTGATACCATGTTTGTAATGCCCCTAATCTGGTACCCGAAACACTACACGGTGCCCATGACCCTATAGTACTACAAGCTAACCCATGACAGGTATCTGTACCTGTACATTGCATAATTTATGTAATAAAAGTAGAAATAAAGGCTGATAGGCCATAAGGTTCAGTGCTATAACATAACTGATAAAAAACATAATATCTGAATGGGGAATGGAACACCCAAAACAACTGAAATAAAACTATCTAAACATAATAGTCTGAAAAGCCTCTAACTATCTGAATAAGGAGTTGATGGGATATGTCTCCAACTAATTCCTGCTACTGAAATAAAATGAGTACGAAAATAATAAAATAATAATTATATCCTCAAAGAATGACCACTCACTGCTAGATATGACTGCTGATGCGAGAATGCTACTGGTGCTCTGGAGATCGTGCCTCGAAACTTATGGCGTAAAATAAACACCATCGCGCAAATGCATTAGTATGATAAAATGTACTGGTATGCATGCGAGGTAGGCTAACGCAAAGGTTTCACATGCATGAACTATGCTAACTGACTGAACAATATGAGCGTGAAAATACATGCATGAATAAGAGACTATAATAGAATTCGTGATAATATGATTACTGAGTCTGACTACTAATAACATGGAAATTCTGATGACTAATGTAACTGATATAACTGATATTCTGAGTGACTATTTGTGACAGTCTAATTTCTGATGGAACTATCTGAGTTTCCTACTATTCTGAGTTGACTGTATCTAACAGTCCTAAAATTTGAATAACTATTTGAGTTCTTTTACTGAAATTGTATGACAGTATTTGACAATTCTAATATTTTGGGAAGTAGTCAACTAACCGACATTCCCCAAAATATGGTATAATAGTTGAGCTGGGGTCCAATTTTTCCCTGATTGGAAGGATGTTAATACCGTGCCACTGGTAAGGACAAGCTGTGAGTGACCCTCACATAATAGGTAACTCTAAAAAAATTGTGGAAACCCTCATATAAAAGGTTAAGCCACCTCATCTACTCGCATATAACAGACTATAATGTCTAAACCTATACTGTCTACGTAGTTTCTGGAATGCAAGGATTGCTTCTAAGAATCACACCCTTATATAACAGGTGAATTCTCTTCATTGGGTATGCTCGATGCTAATTCCTACGCCCCTTTGAATAGCACTGAACATGATTAACTGATCTTGACTAGAATGAATTCATGGAGTTCCATTGATTGACGGAATACTAATGGGATTACTGAATTACTGAGCTTTCCTGAGTCACATGACTGACTGAGTTCTATGGTTCATGGCTTGACTGACGATATTATGAAAAAATGACACTTACTTTAGGCACACAATTATATTTTTCAGGTACAAGTACTCCAGGAATCGATAGACGGAAACTGACAAAGCATGACTTTCTTGAATGCATGAACAACATCAACAATCCATAATACAATAAGTTGGGGATTTCATGAAATACATAGTTATCATAATATTGTACTTGAATTGGAATACATATAAACATATCAATATTTCATCAACTAGTCCCTAAATTATCTTTCAAACATTCATAATGCACAACAATATCATAGAAGTCATTTTTATAATAAAGGTAAAGCATACATTTATCATTTGGATCACAATTTCGCTATAAGGCAAATTTATATCCTTTTTGGCATTTTATTAAACATCTTAAATTCACAACTTAAGGCATAGGTTAAATCATTAAATTTCACAAATCATAAACCACCAAATTCATAGATTTCAATTTATATGCTAACATAGTTTCATAATTTTACATAAAGATCCCAACTTGCGAATCAAACAACCACCATCACATAAAATTGAACAAACCACTACATAATAACATGATTTATAATTTAAAATAGGCTTATTGAGTTTTATGGACGAAAGGAATCCATAAATCAACACAACACATACCTTAGTTCGTGATCTTACGAAGATTGACGGAGAAACTTCTTGAATTTGAATCCCCCAATTAGAACCCTAGCTTGTTGTTGAGAGGTTTTTGAGAAAAATAATTATATTTTGCTTCAATTGGGGCTAAATCCCGTGTTTGGGAGCTTATATATGGGTGGAAAAGGACCATTTTGACCTCTAAACAACCCAAAAATAGAGTATTTACATCATTTGGGCCATAAGATATGCGGTGCACACCTTATCACATAATCTAGGTTGTGTGGCGCACACATTATCGCATACATTAGATTGTTCATCGAAAAACTTATGAAATAAGTTAGGTTGTGCATCGCACACCTTATGTTAGGCGACGTACTCCACTTTGCAAAGCCATAACTTCTTGCTCGGGTGTCGGATTTTTGTAAAATGGGTATCGGTAGAAAGCTAATTAGATTCTCTAAAATTTGGTGAGTCTAAATCTGCAAAAATACCACATGTACATCAAGTTATTATCATTCAAATATGACCTTTGCAGAATCAAACATTAAACTTGAGGGATTCAAAGGCTCTTAGCTTGCCTTACTAGAGTGACTCTTATGAACACACTTAACGCATCATGAGATCTCTTCTCACTAGAATACTCATTATAAGTCATGTATTTCATACGTAGGATCAATGGTATATTTTCTAACTTAGAAATATATGGGTTATTACTATATCTCCCCCTTAGGAACATTCGTCCTCGAATGAGACTGACTGAAAGGTGAGAGACAATAAACAAATGTACGTAAAAGACATACACTACTAAAATATGATTTCATAAATGACATGACTGATAGGATGAACATATCATAATGAATGTGTATATTTGATGCATGGGTAACTGATTTATGAATGCATGACTGAGATTTTTGAGAAACTGGATTTCTCATAATGAGGATGCATATCCGATGCATAACTGATAAGCTAAATTCATGTATATATAATGCATGATTATATCACTGAACTGATGCATAAATACATGACTGAAGATGCAATGGTATTTAGTACCAATTTTATAACGAAATTCTGATCATGAAACTGAATACCAAGTTGGCAACGAAACTGAACATGATAACTGATACCAAATTTGTAACTCAAATTTGGACAAAGAACTGTATAAACTTAAGAAAAGCTATTACCTTGAACTGAGCTTGAGTTAGCGGAAAAGAGGTAAGGATAGTTGGTCCGCATGTCTGCTCCTACTTCCCAAGTAGCTTGCTCAACGAACTTGTTCTGCCAAAGAACTTTGACTAGAGGGACTTTTTTTTCCTCAATCTGCAAATTTGATAGTCTAGGATTTTGACTGGAATCTCTTTGAAAGAGAAGTTATTCTAAATATCTATGCCCTATATAGGGACTACAACTAATGAGTCACCCATTCACTTACCAATCAACGAGCCATAGAACACTGGACGAACTGAGGCTAGATCTGAAGGTAATACAAGCTCATAAGCTACTTTGCCTAAGCAACTGAAAATTTTGAAGGGACCAATATATCGAGGGACTGAGTTTTCTCTTCTTTCTAGCTCTCTTCACTCCCTTAATGGGAGAGATCTCTAGTTACACATAGTCACCAATATGGAACTCGAGATCCTTTAATGAACATTGATGAATATGAACATGACATCATAGTTGAGTCTGAAACGTGATGCATTAACTGAATACTATGAATTAAATATCATGAAATGAACTAAGCCCCTAAATACATGGCTCACAGTTAAGGTTGAAACTTAAGGGTCAACTTATGAGTACCCCCTACTGCAAACTAGATGCATTACATAAAGAAAGAATGGGATGCTTATGTCATGAAAGTTCGGGGGTTCATAGTGTATCTCCCCCTTGGGATGCTATGTCCCTTAAAGAATGTTGACTTGACTGAGATGTTGAGAAAAATTGGGGTGATGCACAAGGCAACTATGAACTGAATCATGATTGATTATCTAAGATCTAAAACTGAGTCATGATACATGGACTGATTTGATCTTGCTTCTATCGAGTTGGTTCATCTCAGAATTGTTACATTTATGAGACTTTGGAAAGTACGTCTATATAGAAAGGATGGAAACCAAAGGCATGAGTACTTGTCCATCTGATTGCTAAACTGAATTACTGGCTTTGAGGGTTAACTTAAGCTAAAAACTTATAATCAACATGAACCTTTCTGTAAAACTCTTTCTACAAAGTTCTAGTGGCTTTAGGGTGCAAGGAAACTTTAACATGATCTGATTAAGATAGCTGAATAAGAAAATCATCACTTGGCTAAATTTAGATAAGATGAGTTGAGGTCTACGAACATGATTTAAGATGAGGTGACTAAGCCTCCTGTACTACAATAGATACTACTCAAAAGATTCGCTGGACACTAATTTATAAATATTTTGACTTATCTGATTCACTAGATAATTGATAGATGAATACTAGGCAATTAAGACTACACTGTACTTAGTCTGAATAGCTGGACTGAGGCTATAGAATACTATGCATAGGAGGTAAGAACTAACTGAGTAACATGAGGTAACTTGATCAAGGATTCATGAGGTCTATACTATTTGTGAATGCGGGACCAAGTGTACAACATGATTTGGAAACATTCTATAAACTGAGGTATTGAAATAATAATAACTGAGTAACTGACAATTGTACGCTATGGTTAAGCAAGTTTAAAATTGAACTGAGTTTTAGATCTGATTACTGAACTGAAGCTAACATTATGACTAAGGCTATAACTGAGACTCATAATGGAAATAAATCCTGGGTCCTGATAACTGAGGTTTAGACTGATACTGAAGTACTTAATTCTGAGACTGAACACTGATCACTAAGTACTGAATACAGAAACTGTAATTGAGATGGAAACTAAGTTTTAATATTTATATAATTAGGACTGACATAAGTCAAGGATCTAAATGTACACTCACACTCGGTACTTTCCTAACTTCAAAATACTACCTCTTGCTATCCATTACTTGCACACTAACATGGCATTCAATCCTATCTTCATAAATACACCCTCGTGTACAATAAGCATGCAGCAATCTTATATTAATATGTAATATCTACTCTCTCTCATTTATGAAACTACTCATCACTACACAGTTTTCACAAAGAGAGCTCACTGAAGGGTTGAATCAGGAGGACCTAAAGCATAAATGGGCACTAACTGAACTTTGACACTTGACTAAAGGCTGGGGAATAGAATATAAACACCATGCATTCATCAAGAGGTCTAAACTGAGGATACGCATAACATATTCTGAATTTAACTAATCAGTAGGGGCATAGTAGGAGTCACGGAAGCTAAGTATACTATAGAGTATGATATGTATACATGTTTCATGAGTTGCACGACTGGATTTTGGAGTTTTCTGTATTCGTATGACATGATTTGTATTATTGAGGGGAATAGAACTGAACACCTTATACTGGGAAATGAAATCGTACATGATTCTATGAAAAGTTAGTGAATATAAGCTGGGTTCATAAAACTGAGATGTGAAACATGTGTAGGCATCATGTTGACAAGAGTATGAAACTTTACACTGAGATAAGAATAGGTGTGGAATCATTTTCTCCTTACTGCCTTTCTACACATACTAGCACTACTACTGGAATCTTAGGTCTTGACTTGGTCACACTGTCTATCATCTGCTCCTTAGCTTTAAGCCATCATCATAAGTCAGTGAACACTTTACTAAACTGCAATCATCATTACATACTTTTACTATGTTCGACACATAGTTGCCTAACTAAATACATCATCTACTTTTGTTTCTTCTTAGACTACTAATATAACATCTCCTAAATCTCATACCCACCTTCATAGTTAGTATAAAATTAATAAACTTAAATTCTTGCTAGCACTTTTCAAGCCTACTAATTTACTTTGGTGCAACTATCCCCATGAATACATAATTTGTTCAATACGGATAATATTGTCCCAAATCTACAATTGCTAAACTCCTAGGTTTATGCATCTAACTCTAGGTCGTATGCTATCATAGGATTCTAAGAAGGAGCCTGATGGCATATCTACATTCGGGTTCATGGAAGAGTTATCATGATCATGAATGAAATATGTACAACTTTGGAACATAATAGAACTGATGGGATACTTGTGAACTTGTGGGCAATCCCATAATTATCTGCTAGGACTGTATGTGAAAGCCCTATCCCTTGGACTTTGAGCTTAACTATTTTTTTTACTTTGAAATTAAGGCAGAGTTGACATGAGTGAAGCATGATGAGAATCTTAATAAGTTTCCTAAAGAACCTTTTTTCACATGATTTGAGACATGAAAGAAGGGAAACTATTACTAAAACATCCCATAGCCTCCTGCACATAACCATGGTGCACAACACACCCATGTGCAAGACTCTACTAGATGTGGCTTTCAGACTTCCTAGGATACTATTGAAACTTAGGCTATGATACTAAGTTTATAACACCCTAAATCGGGTACCCGAAATACTACACGGTGCCCATGACCTCGAAGGACCACAAGCAAACCCATGACTGATATTTGTATCTTTACATTGCATAATATATATATATATGTATATATATATATATATATATAAATGCACAAATAAAGGTTGATAGGACATAAGGTTCAATGTTGTAACATAATTGATAAAAAACATAACATCTAAATAGGGTATGGTATACCCAAAACAACTAAAATAAAATTGTCTAAACATAATAGTAAGAAAAACCTTTAACTGTCTGAATAAGGAGTTGATAGGACATGCCCCCAACTAACTCTAGCTACTAAAATAAACCGAGTATGAAAATAATAAAATAATAATTATGTCCTCAAAGGATAAGGACTCATTGCTAGCTCTGACTACTGACGCGGGAATGCTATTGGTGCTCCGGAGATCGTGCCTCAAAACCTATGGTGTAAAGTAAAACACCATAGCACAGATACGTCAGTATGATGGAATGTACTGGTATACATGCGAGGTAAGCTAATGCAATCGTTTCACATGTATGAATTATGCTAAAAGACTGAACACTATGAACGTGAGAATACATGCATGAATAAGAGACTGTAACTAAATTCGTGATAATATGATTATTGAGTCTGACTACTGATAACATGGAAATTCTGATAACTGATAAAACTGATAAAACTGATATTCTAAGCAATTGTGTCTAACAATCTAGTTTCTAATAGAACTATTTGAGTCCCATACTATTCTGAGTTGACTATATCAAATAGTCCTGAAATCTGAAGAACTATTTGAGTTCTTTTACTGAAAATGTATGACTGTATCTGACATTCTTGATTCTATAACTGAAATTGTGGGAAGTAGTCATCTAACCGACATGCCCCAAAATGTGCCATAATAGTTAAGCAGGGGTCCAATCTGTGCCCTGATTAGAAGGGTGTCAATACCACGCCACTGGTAAGGACAAGCTATGTGTAACCTCACATAACAGGTAACTCTAATAAGAACGGTGGGAACCCTCATATAACAGGTTAAGCAACCTCATCTACCCACATATAACAGCCTATGATGTCTCAATATATGCTAGCTATGTAGTTTCTGGAGCACAAGGATTGCTTCTAAGAATCACACCCTTATATAATAGGTGTATTCCAATCCTTGGGTTCGCTCGGTGCTAATTGTTACTCCCATATGAATACACACTGAACATGATTAACTGAACTAGACTACACTGAATTTATGGAATTTCATGACTGATGGAATACTATTGGGATTACTGAATTACCGAGCTTTCCTGAGTCACATGACTGGCTGAGTTCTATGGATCATGGCTTGACTGAGGATATCATAAAAACATGACACTGGCTGTAGAAACACAACTATATTTTTTGTGTACAATTACCACTTGGACTCAATAGAAGGAAACTAACAAAGCATGACTTTTTTGAATACATGAACAACAACAACAATCCATAAAATAATAAGTTGGGGATTTCATGAAGTACATGGTAATCATAATCTTGTACATGAATGGAAATAGATATCAACATACCAATATTTCATTAACTAGTCCCTAAGTAATCCTTCAAACATCCATAATGCACAATAGTATCATAGAAGTTATTTTAATAATAAAGGTAAAGCATGCATTTATCATTTGGATCCCAATTTAGCTATAAGGCATAATTTATATCCCTTTAGGCATTTTATCAAACACCTTACATGCATAGATCAAGCCATAGGTTAAATCATCAAATTTCACAAATCATAAACCACCAAATTCATGGATTTCAATTTATATGCTAACTTAGTTTCATAATTTCACTTAAAGATCCCAACTTGAGAGTCAAACAACAACCATCACATAAACTTGAACAACCCACAACATAATAACATAATTCATAATTTAAAATAGGGTTCTTGAGCTTTATGGATGAAAGGAATCCATAAATCAACACAACGCATACCTTAGTTTGTGATCCTATGAGGTATTATAATATCTCCTACTTGGGAATATTCGTCCTCGAATGAAACATACTGAAAGGTAAGAGATGATAAAATAAAGTACATCTAAGACATACACTACTAAAACATGATTTCATGACTGGCATGACTGATAGGCTGAACATATCATTCTTAACATGCATATCTAATGCTTGGGTAACTGATTCATGAATGCATGACTGATATTTTTGATAAACTAGATTTCTCATAATGAGGATGCATATCTGATGCAAGACTAATAAGCTGAATTTATGCATATCTAATGCATGATTATATGATTGAACTGATACATGAATGCATGACAAAAAATGCAATGGTACTTAGTACCAAGTTTATAATGGAATTCTTATCATAAAACTGAATACCAAGTTGGTAATAAAACTGAACATGATAGCTGATACCAAATTTGTAACTCAAATTTGGACACACAACTGCATAAACTTAAGGAAAGCTATTACCTTGAGTTGAGTCTATGTTAGTGAAAAAGAGGTGAGAATACTTGGTCTGCATGTCTGCTCCTTCTTCCTAAGTAGATCCCCCAATGGACTTGTCCCGCCAAAGAACTTTGACTAGAGAGACTTCTTTGTTCCTCAGTCTGCGAATTTGATAGTCAAGGATTTCGACTAAAATTATTCAAAAGAGAAGTTGTTGTGAATATCTATGCCCTCTATAGGTACTACAACTGATGAGTCATCCATGCACTTATCAAGCAAGAAGACATAGAACACTAAATGAACTGAGGCTAGATTTAAAGGAAATTCAAGATCATAAGATACTTTGCCAAAGAGACTAAAAATTTTAAAGGGATCGACATATCGGGGACTGAGTTTTACCTTCTTCCCAACTCCCTTCACTTCCTTCATAGGACAGATCTCTATATACACATAGTCACCAATCTCCAATGTGAGATCCTTTAATACATATGCATGAATAAGAACATGAGAGCATAGCTGATTCAAAACATGATGCATAACCTGAATACTATAAACTGAATATCATAAACTAAACTGAGCCCCTAAATACATGGCTCATGGCTGAGATTGAAACTTAAGGGTCAACTTATGATTACTCCCTACTCTAAACGAAATTCATTACATGAAGAAAGAATGGGATTCTTATGTCATAAAAGTTCAGGGTTTCATAGTGTATCTCCCCCTTGCGACGCTATGTCCCTTAAAGAATGTTGACTTGGCTAAAATGTTGAGAAAAACTAGGGTGATGCACAAGGCAACTATGAACAGAATCATTATTGATTATCTGAGATCTAAAACTGAGTCATAATACATGGATTGAGCTAAGATTGCTTCTATCTAGTTGGTTCATCTGAGAATGGTTACATTGATGAAACTTCAGATAGTACATTTGGATGGAAAAGACGAGAACCCAAGCCATGTGTACATGTCTGTCTAACTGCTAAACTGAATTACTGGCTTTGCGGATTAACTCATACTAAACTTATAATCAAAAGGAGCCTTTCTTTAAAACTCTTTCTATAGAGTTCTAGTGGATTTAGGGTGCAAGGAAACTTTGGCGTGATCTAATTAATATAGCTGAATAAGAAAATCATCACTTGGCTAAATTTTGATAAGATGAGTTAAGGTCTATGAACATGATTTAAGATGAGGTAACTAAGCCTCCTGTACTACAATTGAGACTACTCAAAAGATTTACGTGGGTGCTGAGAACGAGTGCATAAATATTTCAACTTATCTAATTAAGTGGATAACTGATAGCTGAATATAAAGCATATAAAACCGCACTGTACTTAGTTTGAATAGTTGGACTGAGTCTGTAGAATATTATGCAGAGGAGGTAAAAAATAACTGAGTAACATGAGGTAAATTGAGCATGGATTCATGACGTTTGGATTATTTGTGAATACGGGACCAAGTGTACAATATGATTTGAAAACATTCAATAAAATGAGGTATTGAAATATTAATAACTGAGTAACTGAGAATTGTAGGCTAGGGTCAAGCAAGTTTGAAACTGAACTTAGTTTCTAATCTCATTACTGAACTGAAGCTGAAATTATAACTAAGGCTGTAACTGGGACTCATAATGGAACAAAATGCTGGGTCCTGATAACTAAATACTAATAACTGAGGTTTAGACTGATACTGAAGTACTTAATTCTGAGACTGAACACTGATCACTGAGTACTAAATACTGAAACTGTAACTGAGATAGCAACTGAGTTTTGATAGTTACGTAATGAGGACTGACATAAGTCAAGGATCTGAATGTGCACTCACACTCTGTACTTTACCAACTTCTAAATACTACCTCTTGCTAGCCATTAGTTGTACACTAACACGAAATTCAAGCCTATCTTCATAACTACATCCTTATGTATAATAAGCATACAACAATCTTATCTTAATATGTAATATCTACTCTCTCCCATTTATGCAACTGCTCATCTTTACAGAATTTTCATAAGGAAAGCTCATTAAAGGGTTGAATCAGGAGGACCCGAAGCATAAATGGGCACTAACTGAACTTTGACACTTGACTAAAGACTGGGGAATAGAATATAAACATCATGGATTCACCAAGAGGTCTAAACTGAGGATATACATAACATAGACTGAATTTAACTAATCAGTAGGGGTATAGCAGGAGTCACAGAAGCTAAGTATACTGTAGAGCATGATATGTGTATATGAGTTATGAGCTGCATGAACTGATTTTGGAGTTTTCTGTATTCCAGAGACATGATTTATATTACTGAGGGGAATATAACTGAACTCCATATGCTGGGAACTGGAATCGTACATAATTCTATGAAAAGCATGCGAATATAAGCTGGGTTCATGGAACTAAGATGTGAAGCATACGTAGGCATCATGTTGACTAGAGTACGAAACTTTACACTGAGATAAGAATGGGTCTGGAATCGTTTTCCCCTTAGTGCCTTTATATAAGTACTAGCACTACTACTGGAATCTGAGGGCCTGACTTGGCCACTTGGTCTATCATCTCCCCCTTATCTTTAAGCCATCATCATAAGTTTGTGAACACTCTACTAAACTCTTAACTGAACTACAATCATCATTACAAACTTTTACTCTATTCGACATATGGTTTCCTTACCAAGCACACCATCTACTTCTGTTTCTTCATACACTACTAATATCACATCTCCTAAGTCACATTCCCACATTCATACTTAGTATCAAATCAATAAACTTAAATTCTTACAAGCACTTTTCAAGCCTATTGATTTACTTTGGTACAACTATCCCCATGAATACATAATCTATTCAATACGGATAATGTTATCCCAACTCTAATACTGCTAAACTCCTGGGTTCATGCATCTAAATCTAGCTCATATGCTATCATAGGATTTTGATAAGGGGTCTGATGGCATATCTAGATTCGAGTTCGTGGAAGAATTCTCATGATCATGAATGAATTCTGTACAACTTTGCAACATAATGGAACTGATGGGATACTTATGAGCCTATGTGCAATCCCATAATTGTCTGTGGGGACTGTTTGTGAAAGCCCTATCCCTAGGACTTTGAGCTTCACTATTTTTGTTACCTTGAAAGTAAGTTAGAGTTGACATGAGTGAAGCATGATGAGAATCTTCATGAGTTTCATAAAGAAACTTTCTATAGCATGATCTGAGACATGAAAGAAGGGAAACTATTTCTAAAATATCTCATAGCCTTCTGCACATAAGTGTGGTGCACAACACACCCATGTGTAAGACTCTACTTGTAATACCCCGAAAAAATTTTTGTTCAAATTTTGTGTGTAAATGTGTTGGGTTCTATCTTCTAGAATGAATTATAATATTTTCGAGAAGAATGTCTTAGATTATGACCCACAATTGTGTAGAGTATCGAATAATATTTCCAACGATATATGGATCATCCAAATTGGACACCCGAGCGACGAGTTATGGACATTCTGATTGAACTGTGAATAGTAATGAACAGTAAAACGTGCAGGAAAAAGTACTGTGGCCTGGCGTATTTTTGCTCCAACTTTAAATGATCATAACTCGTTGTACATAATGATATGGGTGATCTACTATATATCAACGGAAATCTCTGTGAGTCCTCTTTCCAATGAAATTAGTTTTATCTAATTTGTCTATCGGATCAAATAGTTATTGTCGATCTACTTCAGCCTATCAAAACTGAATTTTTGGGTCAACTTCAAATGATTATATCTCCTCATACACAATGATCTGGATGAGATACCATATATCAACGGAAATATATAAGAGTCCTCTTTCTAATGAAATTAGTTTCATCTAATTTGGATATCAGAGTAAGACGTTATGGTTGATCTACTTTAAACTATCAAAACAGTCCACCAAAGGACAGATTTGAGAATTATTTGATTTTTAGGGGTGTTTTGGTCATTCCCCCTCACCCAAAATCTGTCCAAACCATATATTAAAGCCTATTAGAAGCATTATATATTATATTTCATCAAATTCCCTCAAAAAGAAAACTCTAAGCTCCTACATCCAACTTCAAGAACCTCCAAAGTTCACCATTAATTCTGCAAATTTATTTAAGATTTCAAGTTCCTAGTTCAAGAACTCCAAGAACCATCATTCAAAGGCACGATTAGTATCTCAAAAATGAGTATCGATCTAAAGTTTATCGTTCAAGGTATGTGGGGTTTTTCAACAAGAACTCTCTTTTGTTCTTGTGCCCAAAAGTAATTTTCTTTACAAAGACATGATTTTTATTTGATTTTTATGAATTTGAAGCATGAACCCATATCTTATGATGACTATTATGAAATCTTCATGTTTATGATTTTGAAAGATAAATTTACATGTGTGGAGATATAAAATATGAATCTTGAATGATATTTATCATGATTTTGATATTTGGGTCATGAATCCCCATTGGAAATTGTGTTTTTTTGAGAAAGTGTCTGTTATAAGCACGTTGATGTTGAATATTTGAGATATTTTGAATAATTTGACCTTTTGGTCTTAATGGAGTTATTTTGAACTCGAGTGTGAAAGAAATCCACAACGTGGTTGATTTTTATAGATGGAAAGCATGATAGCTCCCGATGTATAATATTTATATATTACTAAAATTGTTTTGTTGTGGATTGTCTTTGAAATGATCTGAGCTAAGTATGGAAGAAATCTTTAGCACCGAGTGGGAGTTATAAAGCGACCTTACTTCCCTAGAACTACCTGCTCCCATAGGAGCGAGCCTGAGGCTGATTTATATAGTGATCACTAGTTTGTGTGGATTTGATATCGATAGTCCTATTTTGATGGCAAGGATAGGATGGCTCTCCCCAATGTGGGTTGTACGTTGGACTCCATGTAGCTCACATGGTCTATGTCGGTTATAGGATCTCCCAGTGTGTGTGTGTTTCCTTGTGTATATGGTGAATGGTGAAGTGATTTGAAAGTGGAATTGTGAAATTTATTCTTTTGAAAGATTTAAATGATATTTACATTATGAGAATTGATATTCTTGATGAACTGACAGTGATTGACAAATTATATGATGACTCACATGTGTTATTGTACTTATTTCATCCTTTCATGATTATGATGATTTTCTTCGGGCTATGTGAGTCTTTCATACATCCTGCATATTTCTTGTAAATATTTATGATGATTATGTTTATACAACTGCATACACCCCTATATACTCAGTTCCTTTCTATGGTACTGACCCACATCTTCAGATGTGGGCTGCATTTTCTCAGAATGTAGGTTCAGGTGCTCAGTTCTAGGTTTGACAGTGATTCTTTGGGCACAATGTTCTACATCCTCTGTTGTGGTGAGTCCTCATGTTCCGAGGACGTGATGTCTGATGTTGATTTCACGAAATTGTTTACATTTCATAACTGAGTATGAGTCAGTTGGGGCATATCTCAATGGCTCGCTGGTTTTATTGATTTTCTTAGAGGCTTGTCAGACTAAAATAAATGTTGGGAGTTGACTAATAAGTCATATTTTGTTATCTTTCTAAAATTCTTTTATTATTAGATGATGATTACTCTGTTGATATTTGAGGGTTATTTATGGAAACCCCATTCATTTGTGTTGAACTGGATGAAAATGGATCAAAGGGTTAGCTTGGGGCTACTCGTAGCCTTAAGCACCGTGTTATGCTTAGGGACCCATTTTCTGGGGCATTACACTACTAGATGTGGCTTTCAGACTTTCTAGGACACTATTGAACATTACGCTCTGATATCAAGTTTATAACGCCCCGAATCTGGTACCCAGAATACTACATGGTGCCCATGACCCCGAAGGACCTCAAGCTAACCCATGATTGATATCTGTACCTGTACACTGCATAATATAGGTATATAAATGCAGAAATAAAGGTTGATGGGCCATAAGGTTCACTTCTTTAACATAACTAATAAAAAACATAACATCTGAATGGGGTATGGAATACGCAAATCAACTGAAATAAAACTAAGCATAAAAGTCTGAAAAGCCTCTAACTGTCTCAATAAGGAGTTGATGGGACATGTCCCCAACTAACTCTGGCTACTGAAATAAACCGTGTACGACAATAATAAAATAATAATTATGTCCTCCAAGGATGAGAACTCACTACTAGCTCTAACTGCTGATGCGGTAATGCTACTAGTGCTTTGGAGCTCGTGCCTCGAACCCTATGGTGTAAAGTAAAATAGGACAGCGCAAATGCGTCAGTACGATTGAATGTATTGGTATTCATGGGAGGTAGGCTAATGTAAAGGTTTCACATGCATAAATAATACTAACTGACGGAACAATATGAACGTGAGAATACATGCATGAATAAGAGACTATAACCGAATTCGTGATAATATGAATACTGAGTATGACTACTGATAACATGAAAATTCTGATGACTGATATAGCTGATATAACTGATATTCTGAGCAACTGTGTCTGATAGTCTAGTTTCTAATGGAACTATTTGAGTCCCGTACTATTCTGAGTTGACTATATCGGACAATCCTAAAATCTGAAGAACCATCTGAGTTCTTTTACTGAAATTGTATGACTGTATCTGACAGTCCCGATTCTACAACTGAAACTATGGGAAGTAGTCATCTAACCGACATACCCCAAAATGGGCCATAATAGTTGAGCAAGGGTCCAATCTGTACCCTGATTGGAAGGGTGTTAATACCACGCCACTAGTAAGGATAAGCTATGAGTGACCCTCACATAACGGGTAACTCTAACAAGAACGGTGGGAACCCTCATATAATAGGTTAAGCCACCTCATCTACCCGCATATAACAGGCTATGATGTCTCAACCTATACTGGCTATGTAGTTCCTGGAATGCAAGGACTGCTTCTAAGAATCACACCCTTATATAACAGGTGTATTCCCATCCTTGGGTTCTGTAGGTTCTAATTCTTACTCCCATCTGAATAGACATTGAACATGATTAACAGAACTGGACTACACTAAATTTATGGAGTTCCGTTGACTGACGGAATACTACTGGGATTACTGAATTATAGAGGTTTCCTGAGTCACATGACTGACTGAGTTCTATGGATCATGGATTGACTGAGGATATCATGAAAACATGACACTAGCTCTAGGCATACAATTATATTTTTCTGGTACAAGTACCCCTAGAACTCAATTGAAGGAAACTGACAAAGTATGACTTTCTTGAATACATGAACAACATCAACAATCCATAATACAATAAGTTGGGGATTTCATGAAGTACTTGGTTATCATATCAACATTCCAATATTTCATCAACTAGTCCCCTAAGTAATCATTCAAACATTCATAATTCACAACAATATCATAGAAGTCATTTTGATAATAAAGGTAAAGCATGTATTTATCATTTGGATCACAATTTAGCTATAAGGCATAATTTATATCCCTTTAGGTATTTTATCAAATACCTTACATGCACAACTTAAGACATAGGTTAAATCATCAAATTTCACAAATCATAAACCACCAAATTCATGGATTTCAATTTGTACGCTAATGTAGTTTCATAATTTCACATAAAGATCCCAACTTGGGAATCAAACAAATACCATCACATAAAGTTGAACAACCCTCAACATAATAACATGATTAATTATTTAAAATAGGGTTCTTAAGATATATGGATGAAAGGAATCCATAAATAAATACAACGTATACCTTAGTTCGTGATCCTACGAAGATTGACGGAGAAACTTCTTGAATTTGAATCCATCAATTGGAACCCTTGCTTGTTATTGAGAGTTTTTTGAGAAAAAGAAGTATATTTTGCTTCAATTGGGGCTAAATCCTATTTTTGGGAGCTTATATATGGGTGAAAGAAGACCATTTTGCCCTTAAAAAATAAAAAAATGGAGTGTTTACGTCACTTGGGCCATAAGATATGCGGTGCACACCTTAACGCGTAATCTACGTTGTACGGCACACACCTTATCGCATACATTAGGTTGTGTGTCGCACAACTTATGGGATAAGTTAGGTTGTGCGTCGCACACCTTATGATAGGTGATGTACTCCACTTTGCAAAGCCATAACTTCTTGCTCGGATGTCAAATTTTGGTAAAATTGATATTGTTGGAAAACTAATTTGATTCTCTACAATTTGGTGGTTTAAATCTGCAAAAATACCACATAAACATCAAGTTATGATCGTTTAAAGATGACCCTTGTGGAATCAAACACTAAAACTTGAGGGATTCAAAGGCTCTTAGCTTGCCTTACTCTGAGTGACTCTTATGAACACGCTTAACACATCTTCAGATCTCTTCTCACTAGGATACTCATGAATCATAGGATAGGAGGTTTCATACGTAGGAACAATGATTTATTTTCTAGCTTAGAAATATACGGGATATTACAGTCATTACCCAAGTCACCAAACTAAACCGTATTCAAAATAAAAAATTCACCATTAAAATACCTTCACTTAGTAAATTTTAACTCACTAAGTCATCACTCAAGTAACCAAACTTAACTACATGCAAAAGAAAAAAATTCACATTTCAAGCATCTAAACTTCAATATTTTTAACTCACTAAGTCATCACCAAAGTAACAAAACTAAACCACATTCAAAATAAAAAAATCACCATTAAAGTACCTACACTTAGTAAATTTCAACTCAATAAGTCATCACCCTTGTCACCAAACTTAACTACATTCAAAACAAAAAATTCTCATTTCAAGTACCTAAACTTCAACATTTTCAACTCACTAAGTCATCACCCAAGTCACCAAACTAAACAACATTCAAAACAAAAATTCACCTTTAAAGAAAATTTCAACTCACTAATTCATCATCCAAGTCACGAAACTTGACTACATTCAAAATAAAATATTCACATTCAAGTACCTAAGCTTCAACATTTTCAACCCACTAAGTCATCACCCAAGTCACCAAACTCAATCGAATTCAAAAAAAAAAATTCACCATTAAAGTACCTACACTTAGTAAATTTTAACTCACTAAGTCATCCCCCAAGTAACCAAACTTAAGTACATTCCAAACAAAAAATTCACATTTCAAGCACCAAAACTTCAACAGTTTCAACTCACTAAGTCATGGCCCAAATCACCAAAGTAAACCATATTCAAAACAAAAAATTCACCATTAAAGTTACCTATACTTAGTAAATTTCAACTGACTAAGTCATCACCCAAGCTACCAAACTTAACTACATTCAAAACAAAAATTCACATTTCAATTACCTAAACTTCAACATTTACAACTCACTAAATCATCGCCCAAGTCACCAAACTAAACTACATCTAAAATAAAAATTCACCAATAATTTAGTAAATTTCAACTCACTAAGTCAACCAAGTCACCAAAATTAACGATATTCAAAACAAAAAATTCTCATTTGAAGTACCTAAACTTCAACACTTTCAACTCACTAAGTCATCACCCAAGTGACCAAACTAAACCGCATTAAAAATAGAAAATTCTCCTTTAAAGTAGCTTCACTTAATAAATTTCAACTCACTAAGTCATCACCCAAGTCACCAAACTTAACTACATCCAAAACAAAAATTTCACATTTTAAGTACCTAAACTTCAACATTTTCAACTCACTAAGTCATCACCCAAGTGACAAAACTAAACCGCATTCAAAACAAAAAATTCACCATTAAAGTATCTACATTTATTAAATTTCAACTCACTATGTCATCACCCAAGTTACCAAACTTAACTACATTCAATAGAAAAAATTCACATTTCAATTACCTAAACTTCAACATTTTCAACTCACTAAGTCATCGCCCAAGTCACCAAACTAAACCACATTCAAAATAAAAATTCACCTTTTAAGTACCTACACTTAATAAATTTCAACTCACTATGTCATAACTCAAGTCACCAAACTAAACTACATGCAAAAGAAAAAAATTACATTTCAAGTACCTAAACTTCAATATTTTCAACTCACTAAGTCATCACCCAAGTCACCAAACTAATCTTCATTCAAAACAAAAAGTTCTCCATTAAAGTACCTACACTTAGTAAATTTCAATACACTAAGTTATCACCCACGTCACCAAGCTTAACTACATTCAAAAAAATTTCACTTTTCAAGTACCTAAACTTCAACATTTTCCACTCACTAAGTCATCAGCCAAGTCACCAAACTAAATGTAATGCCCCAAAATTGAGTCACGAGACGTCACACGGTGCTTAGGGTCATATGTGACCCCAAGCTAACCCTTCTACTGGCATAACTCATAAGAAACTGAATAAAATGCTTAAATCTATAAAAATTACCGAGAACATAAAACGTTTCTGAACTTGATCAATACAAATCTGAACTTTACAAGATTACAACTCTGTTTTTACCAAAATAAAACTGAAACTGAATACATCAACTTTACTAATTGTATATGAAGCCTCTACTAGTACTGACTTTAGATAGCCGGGTCATGATTCACAACTATCCCAACTTAATGCGACTGTAATAGGAAAATAAAGAACTACTCAAACTGTTTATCTGGCTCGAACCCTTGAATCAAAAGGATTCATCACCTACTGACTGGAAGCTGCGAGCTGACTGAATCTGAATATGTATACTAAGTCTTGTACCTACATTATGACACAATGTATCACATAGACGTATATGTGGATCAGCAGTTTAGAAATGCACTGAGTATATAGGGGTGTATACAATTAAATAATTAGTATCATAAATCCTTATAGAAAACATGCATGCTAGTATAGATGACTCACATAGCTTGAATTAAAACCATCATAATCATGAATAAGAAAATAGGTAATGTAAATCACGTGAGTCATTGCACTTCATTCTAAATCTGCATTCTTTATTGTCAAACTTGTAGGATAGATAAAGTCTTAAAACAACATCTTTCAGAGCATACACTTTAATCTCTTGAAAAAAAGGAACTTCTTTGGAAACTTAAAGATTTTGACACTTGAGAGCCTTAGAAATCTTCGACTCATAGCTTTCAAAATACATATACTTGTATCTTAGATAGAGTGGGGGACTACTTTGGGAGTTTCTTCTAACCGACGTAAACCATGTGAGCTACATGAAGTCCAACGTCTTACCCACGTTGCGGAGAGTTGTTCTATCTTTTCCATTGGATAGAACCTTAACTTTAGTGATCACTATCTTAACCCACTTGGGGTATATCAAGAACCTATGGGGGCACGTAATTCTGGGGCATGAGACCTCAAAATTATGCTCAACTCGGTGCTAAATACCATTCCCTTATATATATATATATATATATATATATATATATATATATATATATAATGGGAGCCAAAATGCATCCCCTTTACTTCAAACTCAAGAATGTGGATTTCTATCTTAACTTACAATCAAAACACACTTCTTAATATTCTTTAAAAATCACTAACATCTCATTCTCAAACTCATGCTTTAAACATAAGGTTCAGGACTTTAAATTCTCAAAACAGGATATAGACGTTGAATTATGCAACTTAAACCATAAATTGACAATTTAAAACATTAATATGCATAATAATATTACAACTCAAAGCTTGAGTAAGACATAGTTTCATAAAAATCACAATACAATAACATGATAGGAATTCTCCATGAGTTTATGAAATACTTTACAAAAATATGTAGCTTTTGGGAACAAGAACAAAAGGGTATTCTTGTTCAAAACCACAAACCTTAAACTTGGAGCTTTTGGATGACTTCAAAAATTATGAAAGGTTATTCATGAACTACTGGGTGTCCCTTGTAGCCCTCTTAACAGGGAATTCAACTATGCAAGAATTATTGAATTCTCACAGTTGAATCTCTAGATAATTGGGTTTTTATGTTGAAACCCTAACCTTGTGGTTGAAGTTGTGTAGAGAATTTTGAGATGTTTAACTAAGAGAATGGAAGAAAATGCGCTCCTTGAGGGTTACAAGTCGTGAAAAGCAAAGAAAAAAGACCAAAATACCCTTACTAAACCGCTTCCCAGTTGCTGAAAATCTAAGGCTGACGACATTTGTGATAGGCCGTCAGACTTGTGATAAGTCGTCACAAATGTCGTCACTGGGGGTGCTGGAATTGACAGATTTCTTCCTAAGGCTGACGACATTTATGATAAGTCGTTACACTTGTGATAACTTATCAGAAATATCGTCACTGGGGTTGGATTCTGCCTAAGGCTGATGACATTCGTGATAAGTCGTTGCATTTGTGATAAATTATCAGGAATGTCGTCACTCAGTTTTCCAAGCTGAAATGCTGGAGTAAAATAGGCATAACTTTTTGCTCCTCCATCGGATTTAGGAGAAATTGATATCGTTGGAAAGATAATTCGAAGGGCTTTAATTTGATATATATGTCTACATTGACACAAAATAGTATATCTCTTTCCTCAATAGTATGATACGAATGTATTATTCAAATTATTTTGATATATCGATTCAGTTATCTAGCTTTTGATTACAACATTCATCACTACACGAGATATACCTATATATAAATATATTCGAATGGCTATCAACTTTCAAATACGTACTATATACATCACATACACGATTTTACTACCCCATAATAATATATGTATTTCACATATACTCTGATGAATTATTGGTTAGTTTAATATCTTATGTCATTATAATATACCTTCACTACATAATATGTATATACACTATATATATACCTATACACACTCATATATAAACACTATCGACTAAATAATGTTCTAATTAAAAACATACTATATACATCACATACGTACATGAGTATATTACCCCGTAATATAATGCGACGTATTTCGTATACATACTTTGACGAGTTATCGATTAATTTGACTATCTTACATTAATATCACATTAACGTACAGTATATTATTACTTCAATCACTTCAAATCAAGGTATTCATTGTTTTTTGGTAGATTCTACTAGTTTTTGACTACATCATTCATCGATCGATCAATACATCATATATACATATATATATGTATGTATATATATATATCAACTCTCGCATACATATTATATACTTCACATACACAATTTTACTACCTCATAATAATATACAACGTATTTTACATATACTCAGATGAATTATCGGTTAGTTTATCTTATGTCATTATACCTTCACTACATAATATTTATATACTATATATATACCTATACATACACACGCATATACACACTATCTACTATATATATCAAGTTTTAAATACATACTATATATATGTACATGAGTATATTACCCCGTAATATAATGCGACATATTTCATATACATACTTTGATGAGTTATTAGTTATTTTGACTAACATACATTAATATCACATCAACATACATTATATTATTACTTTAATCCTCAATAGTATCAAATATATGAATGTATCATTCAAAATATTTTGATATATACATTCAGCTATCTAGTTTTCAAATACTGCATACGTCACTACACGAGATATACATATATATACATATATTTAATTGTCTATCAGCTTTCAAATATGTGCTATAAACATTAAATACACGACTTTACTACCCCATAATAATATACAATGTATTTCACAAATACTCAGATGAATTATCGATGACATTATCTTATGTCATTAATATACCTTCACTGTATAATATGTATATAGATATACTATACATACACACACATATACACACTATCGACCATATCAAGTTCTAAATACGTACTATATATATCACATATGTACAAAAGTATATTATCCAATAATATAATGCGATGTCTTTCTTATACATACTCAGATGAGTGATCGATTAATTATATTTGATTAGCTTAGTATAATATTAGGTCTTGACTACATTATTCATCAATCGATCACTACATGATATATATATATATGTATATGAAATCTTGAATGCGTACTATATATATCACATCCACAAGTATATTACCTTATAATACACCACGTTCGTTATATTCTGATGAATTATCGGTTATATATTATATTATTATGACTAGAGTAGTAACATAATATCGTTATCTAAACAGTATTATATGTATATACACATATTCATTATATAAATATTATGCATGTTTAACGTCATTTAACGTATATACAAAGGAAAATATTTATTTTATATCTTGAAACATAAGAAAAAAATAAAGATTATGTTTAACGTAATTTATTTATTTTGTTTGATATATTTTTTAGTGTAATTTTTTCATAAAATTTAAGATTGATTGATTTTTATTATTATTATACTCGTTATCGACATCGTGTGATCAATGTAATTTCAAAAAGTTATATATATAATTATTTTTAATGAAAATAATATATATATTTGATTACATATATATAATTATTGGTCACTAAAAATTATTCATTTTTTATCTTTTTCACTTCAAAAATCACCCATAAGTGGTTGGTTTTTTTAAATAATTTTTTTATTTAAATAAAAACCGACCACAAGTGATCGGTTTTTTTAAAATATTTTTTTAAAAAAATTAAAACCGATCGCTAGTGTTTTTTTTTAAAATAATTTTTTTTTAAAACCGACCACATGTGGTCGGTTTTTAAAAATATATTAAAAAAAAAGACCACAAGTGGTCGCTTTTGTTATTTTATTTTTAATTTTTATTTATAAAATAATTAATAATTAATATAAAAATTATTAAAATCATTATTTTAAAATTTTAAAATATAAAAGTGACCACATGTGATCGCTTTTTTTTTTAAAAAAATAATAAAAAATATAAAACCGACCACTTGTGGTCGATTTTTTCCGACCGCAATTTGTGATCGTTTTTTTGTGGTCATTTATTCAGTTTTTTTAGTAGTGACATGTAGGATTACAAATTGAATTTGTCTTATTCAATACTAGTCTCAAATGATATGAAAAATTCAACAATATTTCTGGACAATCAAAAGCAAGGCAACATGATTTGAGTCCAAACCAAAGATAAACTCAAAATTGATCGATTGTTCGAAGTTATAACAATATGTAAGTGCATCATGATTCTCATTTGTGTCCATAAATATTTGATGGACCGCTGAATAATAGTAGTCTCCCTCACTTGAAAATATACCTAAAATGATACATCATGGCACTCAGGTTCTTTCTTTATCCCCGTATTCATTGGATCAGATTTCTTTTACGATTCATTTATTTTGTAGTATGAGACAGTCTTCGTAATTCACATATTGTCCCACACTTCAGTGACTAGTCATGTCCCTCCACACTGAGTATGATACTCAATCTTTAATTATTTTTGGCCTTAAGTTTTTATACTTAAGTTTTCTACTCATTCTCAAAAGTTTGTTTACTACAGATGTGCTCTATGAACATGTAAAGCATCTTGAAGCATCACTATCATGATCATAATCAATATACTTAGAGTGTTTATTTTCACACCAGGTTTACTATGACATCACCATCACAAGATTACTAATTGTAGCAAAATATTTTTTTTTCAAACAAGCATTAAGTTTAGAACCTTTCACCACTAACCCCAAATAATAAACTACTATTCTTCTTACTTTCCTACAATACTCCTTTCTATTTCTGGTCAAATTCATAATGGAAAGTTATACCTAAAAACCTCAAAATTAAATAAGTCATTTTTATACAAAAAATATATCATTTGATCATCCTTTTCTCCATCCACACAATATTTTTTTAAATTGGCAGATCTACATTGTAAATAAAGTAATCTCAAGATGTAAATCAATTCAATCTCAACCAACATCAATGCACACATATTTTCAATAATTAATATCTCTCTCAATAGCACATGTATAATTAGAAACTTCGAAGTCAACTATATCATCTAGCAGAGGAGGATATGTCTATCCTAGCCATCAGTGAAAAGGATATTGAAAAAATTAACCAAGATTCGTCTGAACGCACAAATGATGAATGAAAGAAGGGAAAACATACTAGATGTTTGGTAACTTCAAGGACATAAGTATGGACGTCTACATACACATGAACAAGATTCTACCAAACACTGCTCCATGATCTAGGACCTAAAGCCTAGACTTTGATACCAACTTTTTCACGTCCTAAAATAATTCCTAGATGAATCTGGCACCAGTGCATAGCACCTGCCGGGAGAACCAACCTTCCATATACTTTATCAGTTAATAAGCACTAATATAAGATATGAAAACTCTAATGCATCAATAAATAGCGATTAGTAATTCAACAAAAATTTATAATCAGACTAATAATCCATCAATCACTCGAGAACTAATTCTTTAGCCTAAATCTCACACTAAAATCATGGAGCATCTTAAAAAAGTTACATGGATTCAACTTTCGGGCATGCAACCCATTAAAGAGAACAAAAATAGATAAAGCTGAAAAGGAAGCCTCCACGAATAATGTGAAGGCTCACCTTAGCAAGAGAATCTTCATGAACAAACCGTTAACCACTAGACTCACCTTCTCAACAGTATCTGCAGACATGCAAGTAAAGAGTGAGCTATATATAAATATAACCCAGATCCTCTACCCGCTACTTTAATACCCCTGGAACAAGTGTTAGAAAATCCAAACCACAAAGACCAAATAAACAATATGTAAAAGACATATCTTATAGTATAATGCTCAAAAAGGTCCAACAAATGTTTCAAAAATTACTATGTATCTCTCAACTCAATCCACCCCCACGACTTTTCATAAACGACAGTGAAGGTGATAAGCCTAGCACATCGATAACTCCATGGCAGTATATATAATGGCTCAAAATTGTACTACGACAGCAAGTACAAGGCCCCTAACATATTACGGCGGCATAGGCATGCCCCAAACATATTACAACAGCGCATGTATGCCCCTAGTAAATATATCATGACAAAAAGTACAAGGCCTCTAATATATGATGGCAGCATAGATATGCCCCTAACATATTATGACAACACAAGTACGGTCCTAGTAAATATATCCAATATCCCAACGTCACCTCACAACTCACTATTAAATGATCCTTAATATACTTAACAAAATACATATCCGCGGTTGATCAAAGACCACTGATTCTACTAAGCACACGCTTGACCCAAAACATTGACTAGGCAAAAAAATACATTTTCAAATAAAGCATGTTTGAAAAGTAAGCACCAAAGCTTAAAGTCTTACTTACCTCGTTGATGACAAATTTCCTCAACCTCACAACCCATAGAACATTAACCAAATAGCCTCCAATGGCTTCAATCTATGCAAAAATATTAATTAATAATATCAATTAAAAAAATCGGGATCAAATTTCAATGTCCCGAAATTCCAAGCTTAGAGCTAAACCGTAGTATCTCACCCCTCAATCCATGACTCAAAATGGGAAACTCCAACATATCTATTCAATTATAATTTATATAGGTTAATACCCAAACTCCAAGAACATTAAGCAATACAGTAGCCTTAATGCTAAAGAAGTGATCCATAAACAATGGCTAAAAGGGAAGCTGGTAAAATTCTTCTTTGCATTCTCATTGAAAATTCAAATTTCTATCACCACTATAAAAAATTATCAATATGCAATTGTAAAGTCAAATTCAATTGACCACATTATCAAAAATTCTACTTCATTACAACTCCATTGACAACACCTCTCAAAAGAGAAGATCGGGACTAGATATAGGTTTTCTCTGTCAATAGTTACATAAGGAAATTACGTTCAAATGCCTTCTCCACCCTACTAATATTAATATATAATTGAACCCTAACTAATTACTCTTCTTACATGAGCATAAATGAAACATAAATGTAAAATGAGATCATCATGACAATTAGAGGTTCAATACCTATCTATGCAAAATCCCTACTGCACCATCTCTTATTCTACCCGAAAAGAACTCCTGCTCCTTTATGAGGCTGCTGTGTTTGATAGAAGAACTAAAGAAAACAATTACCCTTTTAACTCCCTAGTTATAATGTGCAAAAGAATCAAGAATAAGGGAATAAGCTTGGCCCACACCCTTTTAATTGTCTTTATTATAATTATTATTTCGCTAAAATTACCAATTAACCCTCTATTGAAAAAAGTTTGGGTTATTACAAGTATGATGCACCAGACTCATGGGTGAAACACTTCAACATTAACTATTACCACTTTGTACGAAATATGCCTCTTTGTGATCACATTTTCTGGACACCTTACTGATACCAAATGGTATGTACAAGAGCAGAAAATAGTCCACAAACTCACAAAATAGTCCACACGTACAAGGCATCAAACGGAAATAACAAACACACAAACTTGAAAGATAAGGAGATAGATAACTTGACACAAAGAGAATATAATATGCAGCAACTAAAGAGTGTATCAAACTCTAAAACCTCTAGGAATCACATTAACAAGAACTAAGTTCTTACGTGAACATAAGAGGAACTCTATTCACTCAAGCACTCTCGTTTCTAGCCATCTCACAACACAAGTGGAACCTTTCACTTGTGAAGCTTAAAATATTTGTTGGTCTACTCTCTTATGGAGAGAAAATATGGTGTTCAATGTTACAAAGTGATTTTAAAATGAGCTAGCTAAAGAGAACAAGACTAAAGAAACACCTTAAATAGTCTTTACAAAAATGGATGGTAAAAAGACCCTTTTTCCCTTAATAAAGGGGTGGCAGGTATAGAATGTTTGGGGAAGCCTTGGGGTGTATTTTGGGCCCCTAAGGTCATCCCCCACATGTCAAGATGTACACCCCCTTGGGCGAGTTCACAAAAATCTTAGCCGCATTGATTTTCATAAATGCGCCTTGAAGACTTTGTAGTTCCTGAGTTTGACTTTTAGTAAATGGTCTCAAGCCCGTGACACCCGTATCATCCTCTCCATATTGAGAGGAGTTTGACCTCAAACTCATGGGTTCTTTATCTTTAATGGTATCAACCCATGAGATATCACATATTTTGAACGTGTTATGCACTTGGTATTCCGGTGGCAAGTCGATCTTGTAAGAATTATCGTTGATTCTTTTAAGAACTTGGAATGGACAGTCACCTCTTAGAAGAAACTTTTCCTTTATTTGGTTGGGAAACCTTTCCTTACATAGGTGTACACAGACCTAATCTCCCGGCTCAAGTATAAGATGCCTTCTCCCTTTGTTGACTCGTTTCGCCACATCTTTCTTCTTATTCTCAAGCCACATTCTCACCTTCTCATGCAAGACTTTCATGGATTTGGACCTATTGTTTCCATCTAATATAATAACAATATCACTTGGTAAAGGATTTAGATCCAAGGGTTAGGGGATTAAAGTCGTAGACACATTCAAAGGGCGTAACACCCATACTCGAATGGATCACCCGATTGTAAGCAAATTCTATGAGAGGTAAGTAATATTCCCAAGATGTCAACTTACCTTTAACCATTGAATGTATCATAGAACCAAAGGTTCGATTTACTACTCCCGTTTGGCCATCGGTTTGTGGGTGGTAAGACGTAGAAAACAACAATTTAGTGTCAAACCTACCCCACATTGACTTCCAAAAGTGACTAAGGAACTTAGAATCCCTATCACTTACAATGGTTATTGGGATGCCGTGTAACTTAACAACATTTTCAATAAACAAAGAAGCTACACTAGCCACATATTCACTATTTTTGCAAGGAATAAAGTGTGCCATTTTGGAGAAATGATCAACAACAATAAAAATGCTATCCCAATCCATTTGAGTTCGTGGAATCCCCAACACAAAATCCATAGAAATATCAAACCATGAGCGTGATGGAGTGGGAAGTGGGGTGTATAACCTGTGAGGAAGGAGCCTCGACTTAGCACTCCTAAAATTCATGCATTGGACGCAAATTTGGACAACATCTTTGCACATCCTTGGCCAATAGAATTGCTCCTCCAATATTCCAAGGGTCATTTCAATTTCAAAGTGAATTATGAGACCACCGTCGTGTGCCTCCCTCACAAACAACTCTTTCCAAGAGCTAGAAGGTACACCTAATCATCTCCCTCGAAACAAGAACCCATCAACCACGGCATAAGGACTAGAATCCTAGGGTCTCCTTTCCTTATCCACAGTTTCACCTTCCCTAAATATAGGAGCAAAGTAAGGTTCCTCGGGATACAAAGACTTAAGGCTCTCAAACCCCATTAACTTGAAAGACAAAATGGACACAAGAATATGCTTCCTAGATACTGCATCGGCTACCACATTATCCTATCAATTTTTGTATTGAATCAAATAGGGAAAGGTTTCAAAAAATTCAATCCATTTGACATGCCATTTGTTAAGTTTATCTTGTGCCCGAAACTGCTTCAAGGATTAATGATCCGTTCAAATTATGAACTCCTTGGGCCAAATATAGTGTTGCTAATTGCCTAATGCTCTAACCAAGGCATACAACTCATAATCATACGTAGAGTAGTTTAGAGTTGTTCCTTTGAGATTTTAACTAAAATAAGCAATGGGCTTTAAATCTTGCATCAAAACAACCCTAATGCCTACCTTACTAGCATTGCATTCAACTTCAAACATCTTATCATTGTAACCACGGTGCAAAAATGAGCATATCTTTCAAGGTCTTAACGACCTTAGATTGCTCTTCACCCCACTGGAAAGGTTAGTTCTTTGGAATGATTTCAGTCAAAGGGGAGACAATGGTACTAAATCCTTTGATACACCTCCTATAAAAACTTGCCAACCCGTGGAAGCTCCGAACTTCACCCACGGTTTTTGGTGTTGGCCAACCTTTAATGGCGGTTATCTTGGATTCGTCTACCTCCACTCCCCTGGAGCTCACAACAAATCCTAAAAATACAACTTTATCCACACCAAAGGAGCATTTTCAATATTAGAATACAACACTTCTTTCCTAAGAACATCAAACACACTCCTTATATGCAAGACATGTTCATTAAGAGACTTACTATAAACTAAAACATCATCAAAGTACACTGCCATAAATTTTCCAATAAGCGTCTTCATTACATGATTCATTAGCCACATAAAGGTACTAGGAGCGTTGGTAAGACCAAATGGCATGACCATCTACTCATATAGACCAAATTTGGTCTTGAATGCGGTCTTTCATTCATCACCCGGTTGCATACGAATTTGGTGATATCCACTCCTAAGATCAACCTTAGAAAACACATAAGAGAAATTTAGTTCGTTAAGCATATCATATAGCCTAGTAATAGGGTGACAATACTTTACCATTATTTTATTTATTGCTCGGCAGTCCACACACATTCGCTACGTCCCATCCTTCTTCGGCACAAGCAACACTGGGACTGCGCACATACTCATGCTTTCCTTGATGTATTCTTTGTTGAGGAGGTCCTCAACTTACCATTGGAGTTCCTTTATATCTGTGGGGTTGATCCTATAAGCTAGCTTGTTTGGTAATTGCGACCCCGGAACAAAGTCGATTTGGTGCTCAATTCCTCGAATTGGCGGAAGTCCTTACGACAAATCCCTTGGAAATACATCATCAAATTCCTGAAAAACATTAGAAATAAAAGATGGGATAGGAGAAGTGGATGGGTTAGCATTCAAAACATGAGCGAAAAGTACCATGGGAGTAGTATCATCATAATCTTTGAAAATGTCACCCTTGCGAGCCAACATTACTATCGAATCCCTACTCCTCAATGCCAAAACTCCCTCTTTACCCTCACTCCTCCCACTCTCGGGTTCCTCCCCCCTACCCATGGTTTCTTTCTTTTTTTTCCTTTCTTTGCAAACTCTTTATTTGTCGATGTGCCTCACACTTGTGATGGTGATAATGGTCGGAGGTTGTACTTATGACCCTTGAACTCAAAGAAATAATAGTTGGTTTGGCTATCATGTTTGGTCGACCTATCATATTTCCATGGCCAACCCAACAAAAGATTACAAGCTTGCAAAAGAATGATGTCGCAAAGCACCTCGTCTTCATGATTCCCAACTTTGAACCAAATCACCACTTGCATGTGGGGCAGTTGACAATTTTAAGTGATCCACCATTGAGGCACTAGCTACATTATCATAACTCCTGCTATCAATGATCAAGAAACACACACTCCCCTTAATGAGGCCTTTGGTATGAAAGAGGTTTCCCTATTGGCTAGGATCATCCAACACTTTGCTAATCGTAACTCTCTGTACCATATAGTTAGGTACTTTAAGTTGGCCTTCTTGAGGCCAAACCTCCTCTTCATCATCATTACTATGCCTCTCAGTCTCCCCTCCCTATTTATCTTGCGAGACTTCGTCATTTTCAACCATTTCAAAACCCAATTCTTCCCCCAAGAAATACAATTTTCCTTCCCTTAATATCATATTTCTCCGATTAGTACACTCACTAGCCTTGTGTCCCCATCCATGGCATTTGAAGCATTAGAATCTGTTGATGTTGGAAGAGACATTTGGCTTTCCCTCAAACCGTAGAGGAAGTGGTTGAGCACTCTTGCTCACAGGTGAGGTCTTGTCTGGTTGTTTCTTAAATTTGTTCCACCCCAAAGACGACGAAACAATTTCTTTCCCCTTGGTCTGACCCGAGGACCCTTGGTGGGATTTGGTTTTGTATGCCGACCTTTCCTTGTTCTCTCATTCAATCTCTAAAGCCGTTTTAAATACCCCTTCAATAGTTTCAAACTTATAAAATGTCATGTGCGTAGAGATTTCCTTATTTAGGACGACGTTGAATCGGATGATGTCGTTGGTCACTTGCTCTCCTCTATGATCAAGTTTCAAGATGAGTTATTGAAAATTATCATAGTAAGATGCCACAGTTTTGTTTCCTTTCTTCAAGTTGTACAATTTTACAAGGAGTTAATATTGATAGCTTTCAGGAAGGTAACTTTGCATCATAAGATAACTTAATGTAAAACAAAGAGGGGGTTTCCCCTCAATCAATAAGATGCTAAAATATTTGACATACTCCCACCATGTGGTAGCATATCCCTCAAAATGAACAATGGCGTAGAAGCTCTTCTTCTCTTCCGTGATGTCATTCACTTGAAAAAATCTCTCGCATATGGATTCCCATGCAAGAAACTCTTCAGGATTACTTTCTCCCTTAAAAGATCGAAAGCCCCAATTTTATGGTGTTGAGGCCAACGTCCCTTTCTCGAACACCTTGGCTGCCCCTACCTTCTAGCCCCCGATTCTCCCTAGGTTATACCCTTCTACCTCTCATCCCATTTTCCATCAAATAATGTCCATCATACATTCCATACCTTCACCTTCGGTTCTCCCTCATAAATCCTTCTTCTTGCATTGGCAGGTTTCGGACATTTGGAATTTGATATGACGGATTGGTATTTAGTGGTGGAGGTCTTTGGATTGGCTGATTTTTTTTTGGAGGATTTGGATTTAAGGGTGGCATTTGGGTTCCAAGTCCGTTATGCGGGACATAGTGATGTAGAGAATGGTTAGGTCTTTCAAGGCCTCGGCCTTGTGAGTAATAATTGGCATGAGGAATGACATTTGGTGGGTGCATTCTTGGGTGTATGGCTTCAGGGGTAATGGTTGGGGATGTTTTTTGAGGAGTTGAGGGTCGAGAACACCGTTTGATTTCTACCCTTTCCATTCGACCGCTAATAGAGGCCACTTTTACCCCTAACTTATCAAGACCCGCATTCACTCTAGCTATATCCCGAGACAAGGATTCAAGATTAGCCACAAGAGCATTCAAAACATTTTGGTCAATGGTTTGTGCATTGGAATTTTTTGGTTCCATGTGTAATGGTTCCATTTGCTAGTGTACCTAAAAAATGAACAAACGTTAGTTCAAAATATGCTCACACAATCTTCACACTCAGCTTCCTTACTTGGTTCTTCAAGTGTTGTAAGCTGGCTGTCAACTTGTGAGAACTTGCAAATGAGTCGACTATTGAGTTGGAGTGGATTTCGGTTTGAAGACTCAAAAAAATTTTGTACACACTTGAACCAAAAACAACTACAAATTTTAAACGAGAAAAGCACCACAAAGAACATTGACACGAAGACGTACTCGAAAACTAGTTCACAACTTAGTAGGTTCTTACTTAGTTGCCAACTAGTATAGGAGACACTAGAAAGAAACTAGTAGAGACAAGAAAAGAAACTTGGAAGGTCCTACGACTTGTGTTTTATTGTTCATGTAGCCCTCACTTCTTTTTCTTTTTGGCCGTCTAAATTTGTTGTTGAAGTGGAGTATGATTTTTTTTTCAAGACTTAAGTGGTTCAATCTTGTGCGTTGATGAGGATTTTTAGTTTTGGAGTACCAAGACAAGGCCTTGGACTCTTTTTCAAAGGTCAAAAAGGTGTCAATAAGCTTTTCACCAACTTGCACAAAAATGGCAAAGCACCTTTTTGTTTTGGCTTTGTCCCTTTCCTCTTTTGGTCCTTCTTGAAAAAGGTTTTGACACTCTTTTGGTAAGGGAGCTTTTGGGTGTCTTTGGCTGATTTGCCTCTTTGGTGTTTTCTTGAAACTATTTCCAAGACAAACACAAGACCTAATCTCTCTCTCCCTCTTTTCAAATCAAACACCCCTTTTGTTAAACATTCACCTCAACAACATTATGAAGAACAATAAGAACACTTATGAACAACAACAACATTCACACTGTCCAACCCTTCAACAACACTAAATAAAGCTTCAAATCTTGGACCTTAGACTCAAGTGTGCTAGGGGGACAACAAGATAACACACGAAACTACTAAGACAAGTAAAAATAACACCTACATCTAGACACTTCTAGGCCAACACAAGTCACCAGATAACACTTTTTTTTTGCCTTTTCTTTTTTCTTTTGGACCTTTTCAACAAGAAGATCCCTTGGTGTTGTAAGAACACGTCCATCCTTCGCTCTGATACCAAACGGTAGAGCACAAAATAGTCCACAAACTCACAAAACAGTCCACACGTACAAGACATTAAACAGAAACAACAAACACACAAACTTGAAAGATAAGGAGATAGATAACTTGACACAAAGAGAATATAAAACACAGCAGCTAAAGAGTGTATCAAACTCTAAAACCTCTACAAATCACATTAACAAGAACCAAGTTCTTACAGGAACACAAGAGGAACTCCGTTCACTCAAGCACTCTCATTTCTAGCTGTCTCACAACACAAGTGGAACCTTTCACTTGTGAAGCTTAAAATGTTTGCTGGTCTACTCTCTTCTTGAGAGGAAATATGGTTTTCAATGTTACAAAGTGATTTTAAAATGAGTTAGCTAAATAGAACAAGACTAAAGAAACACCTTAAATAGTTTTTACAAAAAAAAGATGGTAAAAAGACCCTTTTTCCCTTAATGAAGGGGTGGCGGGTGTGGAGTGTTTGGGGAAGCCTTGGGGTGTCTTTTGGGCCCCTAAGGTCAGTCTCCACATGTCAAGATGTACACCCCCTTTGGCGAGTTCGCAACAAGCTCAACCGCGTCCATTTTCATAAACGCGCCTTGAAGCCTTTGTAGTTCCTGAGCTTGACTTCTAGTAAATGGTCTCAAGCCCATGACACCCGTATCACTTACAGTGTAAGATCTAGTCTAAATGAGCTTGAGATTGCTAATGACTTCGTGAAGCCAATGGCTATAAGGAAAAATGGTGAAATCTTATGGAAAGCAAATCGTAGAAAAAGATTATTGGTTTCCGTTGACATGTACTTGAAAAGTCTAAGGATGTTGACCTTGGTAAGTCTACAAGTGATTGGTATAACAATCTGCATTGCGTTACTTTTTACAAAGAGAGCCCTGTTTTGATATATGGACAAATAATTGTGTTGGAGATGCTTGTGAGAAGTCATCCGATTTATGGAAAAGAGAGGCCAAATTTGGGAGACGAAGTCTCTTAAGGGAAAAAACATAAAAGTAGAATGCGAGTCGCATCTGTTTTGCACATGCGTGGATTGCTATACGTGTCAAAAATGAAAATGAAATGGTTGCGGAAGAATCGAAGGAAGAGCAGCAAGTCAAAAAACCTTGATTGTCCAATTAGTTAGATATGCTGCTCTTGATATATTGTGCGTGACTATGTTTTGGATTTTGGCAAATGTGTGATAAAGTTAGTAGTGGGCTTGATTAATAGAGTTCTACAGAAAATTTAATATTTGAAAGAGCTAGAGCTTGTCTTACTCATGAAGTATTACACAAAAGAGAAATAAACATTGCTTCAAGATGCCCATTCCTTAAGGAGGCTTCAGAGACAAACTACCACCTTTTCTTACGCTGTAGAGTTACAGCACAAGTGTGGGCATTACACATCAATTTGGCCAAGGTGAACTGACCTATGCCAGAGCAAACTACTAATCTTTAAAGTTGTTGGATTAGGAGGCGAAGTGGCAAGAGCCGAAAGATTTGATGGAAAATAAATCTGCCTGTATGTAGTGGAACATTGGGAAAGAAAGAATTAAAGGGTTTTTAAAGGCAAAGAGAAGTCCATACAGAAGATCAAGTGGATGGCCAGTACATCAAAAGAACCCCTAGATTAAGCACCTATCAGCTAGAAGAGAATAGGATAAGCCACTCTTGAAAAGAATCTACAGGTTTGAGAGTATCATAGCCCGAAAAGAATCTACTTGAAAAGTACTTACAACATGTACTCTACTATTCCTAATCCAAGAGTTTAGCACTCAAGGGCAAAAAATTGCCATGCACTTTAATTAGTGTAACAACATGCAATTGTTGGATCTTTTGTTATAGGGAAGGAAGAAGAATCACAAGGGATCTGAAGATAATCTAGTAGACTGTCCCAGCATGTACTGTCTGAGTTATAAGATCAACAAGTTATAAGCAAACGAGAAACTCTGACAAGGCATATGAAGAAAATAAGATCTGTTCAATGAAGTGATTTTTGGCATTACCACTGAGGGTAGACATATTTGACTAGAAGCAGTAAGTCATATTTCCTCTATGGGATGTATACCGGCTGGGTTGCTGCCCGGAGGACAAAACCTGGCTGCTCGGACAAGCCTGGTATACTGTCTTCCCTTATCAGCAGGCGGTATAGTAGCATTGCAAATATTCCACCAGTATGGGTCATTTTCTACTCTAATCCTCGATAGGTAAAACAATCACACAAACTGTAGAAGTATCATGTACCAAACATCTACTACGTAGAAAGTAATTAAGACAAGTATTTACAACTTGTCTTTAAATCAAAGAGTTTCGGTACCCTAGACCTAGAGTATTAAATGTGCCATAGACTCATGGCATCTTTGACTTTCCAATGAATCAAAGGAGGTCTACCATGCCCATTTCCTGAGCCATGCAATACAGTGTAATGTTTGCATGAAATCTAGAAGATTTCAAGAAAAAATAAGTTTGCATATGCCTAAGGGCTCAGCATCTAAACTTCAGTGAACTAACTTCAATCACAAATTTACCAGGCTAAAGAACTTCAAGAATTACATGCACAAAAAACTTTGTAAGTCTGGTTGTTTCATATATAGAATATGCAGAAGCCCGCTATGATGTTTGTCATGCATTTTCCAAAAGTTAAAATAAACTCACGAGCAATAGATCAAATTCAACATAACTAACTAATTGGATAATAAAGGTTTTTTGACTTGCATCCTTTCTTTCTTTCGCAACCATTTTCCTTTCATTTTTGACACATTAAACAATTCACTCATGTGCAATAGAGATGCAACTCGCATTCTACTTTTAGTTTTTGCCCTCAAGAGCCTTCTTCTCCCAACTTTGGTCTCTCGGATGACTCCTCACAAGTACCCCCAACACAATTATTTGACCATTTATCAAGTAAAACAAGGCTCTCTTTGTAATAATTAACATAACGCGGATTGTGAAACCAAACATTTATAAAGTTACCTATGTCATTCTCTTTAAAATTGTCAACTACATGCTCAACTGAAACAAATAGTCCACAGTTCTCTTTCCATAAGATTTCACCATTTCTCCTTATAGCCATTGGCTTCATAGAGCCATTAGAAATCCCAAGCTCATTTCGACCAAACCTTCCATTATAAGGTGTCCAGAAGATTTCCAGTACAAAGAGGAATACTTTGTACAAAGTGATAAGATTTGATGATGAACTGCTTCACCATTGAGTCTGGTGCACCATACTCTCTCATTATCGTAATATAAATAGGTTTACTTTTGTCATAATTATTATCAACCAAACAAAGAGATCCCTCTAACACAAAACGGAACATTTCGTCATAGCGTGGTTCATGGCTCATTGATTAAACTACTCAGCAACATCAATTCTGAGAATTTCTCGTCATGCATGTCGAAAAAAACAATCACACCCCGAAGTCCAAGTGATCTTTCTACCCAACTGGAAACAATTCAATGAGAAGATCCATTTACATATGCACGTGGTGTACTTGCAATGAATTTATAAGGTAGAGAGACATGACTAATATCTTCCCAAACACCAGTACTTCACTTAAAAAGATCAACATGAGGTGGAAACGAACGAAGAATGTGTAGTACTCTTACCACCTTATAGTCATTAGTAACAGGATCATACCCAAACCCTAGCATATAACCAAAGATTTCACCGAGTATGTCAATTGTAAAAATTTGTTCTGGTAGTTTAAAAGATTTTATGATGGATGGGTTCAAAAAATAGAAATCGTTCCAGTCATGCGACAGTTCGGCAGAAGCAAGGCACAATATCCCATTACAATTACCCACAATATTAAAATAATCGCTAATTTCACTGCACTTAAGTGGTGAACCAAACTGGGAATACTCATCCAAATTCTCATCGTAACAAAACATTTGATATACTTCATTTTTGGGATTTATAGAGTAAGATCGAACCAGGATGTGATCGTCTCTGTTTCGGTTGAGATGAGTGGAGATAAAATTAGGGCTACTAACAAGAGAGTACCAAGACTTACAAACAATTGTGCATCGAAGAATTGACTTGATTGGCAATCTTGTGAACATGTCAATCATCAATTCTTTTGGCAAATAATCCGACATTTTTCTCAGATGGCGGATCTGAATATCTCTGTTCTTCTAGAATTTATTATTTTCCTTTCTACTTGAACCCTCAAATTTGCTTCTAATTGGGGTGCTTCGTTTCCTTTTATTCATATGTTTTTGGTAAAAGACATCCTTCAATTATACTTTAAACTTAAACTATATCCTTCTACTATTATAATGACCAGAAAACACCCCTCAATTATTCTAAAAATGATAAGATTCATACTTTCGTTAGATTTTATAAAGAAATTAATGGCTGAACCTCTGATTACCAAATCAGACCTCATATCAGACACCGTTAAATCGTCAAAATCCATTAAACATAGATAAAAAGATAATCATGATCCAAATTCAACAAGCCCATTTTATAAACCTAAAGAGCTAAGCAAAATTCTTATTAGTGTACTGCTTACATGGGATGGTAGGTAAAACTTAATAGATAGTACTAAATTAATGATGAATTTTAAAGAACTCAAGCAAATCCAAAAAGAAAAACAATTCCATGATTTTAAAACTACTTCCATATTTGCAACAACCAAGATTTACATGAGAGTACACAAATCAGGGAATACTATATTGGAATAGTGAAGTAGTAGTTACACAACTTTCATAGGGCATTCAACAACAACAACAAACCCAGTATACTCACAATGGGGTTGGGTCTGAAAGGATAGAGTATACCAT
This sequence comes from Capsicum baccatum var. pendulum, assembly GCA_030864225.1. NCBI lineage: Eukaryota > Viridiplantae > Streptophyta > Magnoliopsida > Solanales > Solanaceae > Capsicum > Capsicum baccatum. Next base: position 254,514,354 of record CM061556.1, read on the forward strand.
AGTCCTTACCATAGCCTTGGATGTGAGGTAGAGAGATTGTTTCCATAGACCTCGGCTCAAGAAAAAATGCAGCCCAAATTTAGATGGAAAAAGGGTACAAAAAACAGCAGCAGTGACAGAACAATAGATAATATGAGTTAATAATTCAAATGGTCACCCAACTAGGACTGGGCATATTTTGGTTAAAACCTCAAAAATCGAAAAATCGAAAAATCAAACCGAAATTTAATTTTGGTTTGTTTTTTTATTTTTTTGAAATGATTTCGGTTTCAAATTTTAGAAATTCGTTTAAACGGTTGGGTTTTCGGATTTAAAAAAAAAATTCAGATAAACTGAAAAATCAAAATTATATAAATACTATATTATAATTTTTATCTATATATATATTTATATATATATATATATATATATATTATTATATATGTAAATATACTAAAAATATAATATAATCTAATATAACATATAAATATATAAGGCAAAATGGTTCGGTGGACCCTTGTACTATATCCGTTTTGTAATGTGGATATTCCTACTTACATGTTTGTCATCTGGACTCTTAAACCCATTAAAAAGTAACATTTTAAACCTCTCTGATGGTTTGTGCAACACAACGCCCCACGTCAACTTCCACATCAGCTTCCACGTAACTTTTGATTATTACATTAAATTTAATGCCCACGTCAGCCGCCACATCATTTTTAAGTATTACATTAAATTTTATGTTATTTTTAAAATGCTACATAATAAATTAAATATTAAAATAAATTTAATTAAATAAATTATTTTTATAAATTTTAGAAATTCTAATACACAAACACAATAAATTATTAATTTAAAATTTCAACTATAAATTCTAATACACAAACACAATAGATTTAATTAAACATCAAATTTATTCCAAATAATTGAAATTTCCCTCCAATTAATTTAAAGTTTTAACTATAAATTAACATACACAAATATAATAAATCTGCAATTTTTATTTAAATATCTTTAACAATTTGTAAAAGTTACAAAATTAATCCTAAACAAAATAAAAAATTTAAATTGAGAAAGTGAATAAAAAAATTTAAAAAGTAAAACAACAACAATTTTTTTTTTACATCATCATCATCCCATTGTTGCGTTACTTCTTTGCCTTCCTCTTTGTCCTCCCAATCTTGATCAATTGTAAACTCTTCAAATTCGTCGTTGTCCTCGAATAGATCCATCTTCACATCTTCAGTAGCTGGCTTTGGTTGTTCAGTCGCTATTGTCAATTATGATATATAGAGAGATTTGGAGAATAAAAATTTTTCTTATTGATGGATTTTGATTGGAATATCCTTCAGGGATATATGATGATGAAGAAAAAAAAGATAAAGAAAGATCCTTGGGGGTTTAGGGGTGGGGGCGTTAATGGTAATGGCTGTGGCAGCCATGGCTGGACGGGGGACGAGAGTGAGGGTAGTGACGGAGCCAAACTTTTGGCTAAGGGTATTCATATTTTTCCTTGGACCAAGAACTGTTTAATAAATAAAGAAAATAAAGTACTGTTTCACCTACTAAGGTTCAAAACCGGGTTGTTGATGCGGAAATACACACTCTTGACCACTAGACTATGCTTCTCTAGCTTGTCAAGGGTGTGCAACAACATGTATATAACCATAAATATCTATATTTAACCTATATACTTGAAAACAAATTTCGACGAAGGGTGGTGGCTAGACGGGGTGAGGGGTGGGGTAGGGTGGAGGTGGCTAGATGGGGGTGAAGGGTGGGGTGGGGGTGGTTGAACGAGGGAATGGGGCTGAGGGGTAGGGTGGTGGTGGCTAGACGGGGGAGGGGGTTGGGGAATGAGGGTTTTTTATTTTATTTTTAAAATTTATTAATTTTAAATTTTTAAAAATATTTTTAAATTAAAAAAGGAGGAAAAAAAGGCCCTTTTTAAATTTTTTTATTTTAATATTGTTTTTAATTTTTTTAAAAATTATTTTAATATAAAGTTGACCAAAAATTGACCCCACTCGCACCCTAGGCGCGTGCCTACACACGTGTCGTCCTAGTCAGCCATTTTAATGCCACATAGGTTCGGTCAACGGTCAAAGGGTTTAGAACGTTGCTTTTTAATAGGTTCAAGGATCCAGATGACAAACATGTAAGTACAAGTATCCACATTACAAAACGACCATAATACAAGGGTCCACTGAACCATTTTGCTAATATATAAATTATAATCATTTAGTAACCCTAAATCCTAATATACTTCTTTAATTTAGATCCTAACTTTAACATGAAGACTGCAGTGGTACTCAACCATCCTCAATTTATCACTTAATTTGAAATTTCAACATCGTCAAAGGCAGTCGGTTGCTCAGTTCATCACTGCCGTGGGCAGTCACTGCCAAGTGCGGCCACTACCTTCACGCCAACGGCGACAACTCAGCGAGGTCGATATTTATGCTTATTTCATGCGTATTGAATTAATTATATTTGGGAATGAAAAATAAGTTTGCAAAAAAGATTATTTTTCTAAAAAAATCACCTATTCTAAAGGCTCACTACTTTAATCTTTAAAGACGAAATAAAAATCCAAAATAACCAAATCAAATTTGGAAAAATCGAACCAAATCAAAATAATTTTGGTTTGGTTATGATTGTCATTTTCATCAATCCGAAAACTGAAAAACCGAATCCATATTTAACAATCAAACCGAACAAACCGAATGCCCACCCTACTCTCAACTATGAACATTTATCCTAAAAAGTCACTCAATTTAATTATTTACCTCAAAAGTCACTCAATTATAGCCCTTTACACTAGAAAGTCACTCTTCTTTGATCTTTACTTTTAAAGACACTCAACCATCACCTTTCCATTCAACTTATATAATTATATTTTTAGTAAAATTTGCTTATGTTGAGTTCTATTTAAAAACAAAAGTCTAAAAAATAAAAAGTACCCATTTTATAACGTTTTTATCCGTATTCTCCTAAATTAATATCTTTCCCTCCTCTTTCTCATTTTTCATCCCATAAGTTTTCCCATAACTAGAATATTTGTAGTATAATGTAGGAAATTAATAATTATAATTGTACTTAATGGAATTACTATCATATTTTATCTTTGCATTTTATTTTTTATTTTGTCTTTGAAAAAGAAAAAAAAAGGAAAAACAATAAAGAGGAATAGAAGAAGAGACCATAAAATAAACTAAACTATCTATTGCCCTCTTTATACTGCCACAAAATGGCACTATAAGTGATTTACCCGAAACAACACGAATAAACAAGAATTCAAGAACTAAAAGCTACAAACGCATTACAAACACTACTAATAAAGATAATAAAGATAGCACTCCTACCAACTATTATTATGAATCGAGCAGAAATAAAGCATACCACAAACAGAAAGAAAATAAGAACACACAAATTTACGTGGAAATCCTTGCAGGAAAAACCACGGGCAGAGGTAAAGGAATTCACTATATTGGAGAGAGAGAGAGTACAACGTGGAGACAAATTATCTCAATGGTGTAATTTTCTGAATGCACAAAACAACCCATTAAATGTACTTAGATAGTATGTGCATACAAATAAGTCTTAGGCCCCAAAACATCGACCCTTATGCTACCACAACAAACCTTATTGAAAATCACAAACATGGGTTGCACCGCTAAACTTTCTAGGCTGGACCAACAAAATTCAGGTCACAATTATAACAATCTCCACCTTGACAAGAATTCTAATTCAGAACTCAAATTCATTTCAAGCCAAACTCTCCATCTCTTCCACAAAAGCCCCTAAGGGCACATCTTAACAACTAACACTAACCAAGTCCAAGCAATGCTCAAACTTGGCACTTGGTAATGTCTTGGTCATCATATCAGCAGGATTATCATGAGTACTAATATTTCTCACCACAATATCACCACGAGTAATAATTTCATGCACAAAATAATACCAAACATTAATGTTCTTTGTCCTCTCATGAAATATCTGATCTTTCATAAAGAAGATAACACTTTGACTGTCGCAAAAGACCCTAGTAATCTGTAAGCCTTTTCTAAGTTCACCAAATAGACCCTTCAACCAAATAACTTCTTTGAAAGCCTCTGTAATAGCCATGTACTCTGCCTCAGTAGTTGACAAAGCAACTGTAGTCTGTAAGGTAGCTTTTCAACTAATAGCAAAACCACCAATGGTGAAAACATAGCTTGTAAGGGACCTTCTTTTATCATGATCTCCTGCAAAATCAGAATCAACATACCCGATTACTCCATTTATATCTAGCCCAAACTGCAAACAAATATCAACAATCCATGCAAATCTCTGAAAATCCACTGAACTGCTTTCTAATGTTCTTTTCAAAGATTTTTCATGTACTTTCTAATTGCACTGACGACATAAGATAAATCTGGCTGGGAACACACTATCGCATACATAAGAGACCCGACAACACTTGAGTATGCAACTCAAGATATATAGTCATGCTTATCATCTGTCTTTGGAGATAAAGTAGCTAAGAGTTTGAAGTGAGATGTCAATGGAGTACTGACAGGCTTGGGATTTTGCATATTGAACTTGTGAAGCACTTTCTCAATACACCTTTTCTGACTCAAGTATAACTTACATTTCTCTCTATCCCTCATAATTTCTATGCTAAGAATCTTCTTTTCTGCTCTTAGATCCTTCATCTCAAACTCCTTATTGAGCCGGGCTTTGACTTTTATTATCTCTTTTATATCCTTTGCTGTGATTAACATATCATCAATATACAAGAGAAGATACATGAACGAACCATCAATTACCTCCTTTATGTAGACACAACTATCATAACTACTCCTCCAAAACATATGAGAAGTCATAAAAGAGTCAAACCTCTTATACCACTTCCCGAGGGACTATTTTAAGCCATGAAGATACTTTTTCAGCAAGTATACATAGTCCTCCTTTCCCGAGACTACAAAACCCTTTGGTTGCTGCATATAGATGTCCTCCTCAAGTTCTCCATGTAAGAATGCAGTTTTGATATTCAACTGCTCAAGCTCAGGATCATGTATGTCCACAATACCAAGCAAAGCTCGAAATGAACTATGCTTTAAAACTGGAGAAAAAACATCTATGAAGTCAACACCTGGAACCTGACTGTAACCTTTAGCAAATAGTTTTTCTTTGTACCTAGCATATTTAACTCCCAATATTTCTTTTTGTTTTTTTTAAATATTCACTTTCAACGGACAACTTTCTTATCTTTAGGCAATCTCACCAGATCCCATATGTCATTCTTATGAAGTGATTCCATCTTCTCCTGCATAGCAATCATCCATCTGCCGGAATCATCAAAACTAACTACCTCTGAGTTAGAAGAAGGTTCTTCACTGGAATTAATACCTTCTTCTATATTCAATGTAAAATCAACCAAATCAGCTTCATCATACTTCTGAGGAGGTCTAATATTTCTTCTATGCCCGTCTTTAGCAATAGAATATTGTGTTGTCATTGGTTGTGAAGAAGAAATAGTACCACTCTGTATCTCTGGCCTAGACTGAGAAGTAGGCACTGGTGTAGACTTTGCTCTAATCTTCAAGTCAACATGGGTTCTTGACTTTTCCTGATTCATGTCACTAAGCTCATCTGGAGGCGAAGCACTAGATTCTGAGAGAGCTAGAAGCATGACAGTTTCATCAAACATAACATCCCTACTAATTATAACCTTTCTGATTTTTGGACACCAAAGCTTATAACCTTTAACACCAGGCTTATAACCCATAAATAAATAGTTGACAGATCTAGGATCCAACTTTCTGTTATCAACATGAGAATATGCAGGACATCCAAATATCCTCAAATGAAAATAACTAGCAAGAGTACCAGACCATACCTCTTGTGGAGTCTTTTTATCAATCGCGACTGAGGGAGAACGATTAGTAAAAAGATAAGTTGTGGAAGCAGCTTTGGCCCAAAAATACTTGGGTAAACCAGCATTAGAGATCGTAAAATGCACCTTCTCCATTATATTCCTATTTATTCATTCAGTCACGCCATTCTTCTGCAGAGTATGACGAACTGTCAATTGCCTCACAATTCCTTTTGATTTGCAAAGAGCATTAAAATTCATTAGAACATAACTCTAAGCCATTATCATTTCGAAGGCGTTTTAATTACTTCCCTGTTTGCTTTTCAATCATAGTCTTCCACTCCTTGAAAGTAGGCAACACATCATTTTTTTTATTTAGGAAGAACACCAAAAATTTTAGGGAATAGTCATCAATAATAGTCAACAAGTAATTTGCACCTCCTCTAGAAGGTAATCTAGAAAGACCCTACATATCAGAATGAATATAATCAAGTGTGGCTTTAGTTGAGAGGATGACTTTAGTGAATCTGACACTGTTTTTCTTCCAAAAAATGCAATACTCACCGAAATCTAGTTTGGTAAAACTCTGCCCATCAATAAGTCCTCTCCTGCGTAGTTATGCCATCCTGTTTTCACTCATATTCTCCAGGCGCATATGCCACGGTTTAGCACTATCACTTTCTGACAGAGAGAAGGTAGAAAATATTGCATCACCTATAATCGTAGAGCCTTACAAGACATACAAATATGCAGACTTTATTGTCCCTTCATCACAACAAGAGAACCTTTAGTAACCTTTACAACTCCACCTTCACTAGTGTACCTATATCCGTTCGAATCAAGAGTACTCAAGGAAATAAGATTTCTCTTCAGGTTTGGGACATACCACACATCACCAAGTGTCCTCACAACCCTATCTAACATCTTAATTTTGATTTTTCCAATACCAGCTATCTTACAAGGTGTGTTATTTCCCATCAACACAACACCTTTAGAGACTACTTCATATGTTGTAAACCAATCCCGATCGAGACACATATGAAACGTGCAAGCTGAATCAAGAATCCAATCCTCACATAGTGTAGAGTTACCATTAGAAACGACCAAGAGTTCTCCATCATAGTTGCTATATTTAAGAAAATTGGTTTCACTGGATTTCTCTGCATGGTTTTTCTTTAGTTTTGGAGCTTCTCTTTTCTCTCTATTCTGTAACTTCCAATACTTGGATTTGATGTGGCCCTTCTTCTTGTAGTAATTACAGGTTTTTTTTCTTCTTTCTGTTTTTGGATTTTAACCTAAACCTATAATCACCCTAGAGTTCCTCTCACATCTCCTTCCTCGAATAATGAGAATATCTCTTTGAGTCTCCAATCCATTCACAAGATACTTCATCTTCTCCTTAGAGAATAGTGTATCATATACTTCATCTATGGTCAGGGTATCACGACTATATAAAATTGTATCCCTAAAGGTTGAGTATGATACAGATAACGAACGCAAAAGAATTAGCCCTAAATCTTCCTTATCGTACTTAACCTCCAAAGTATCTAAATCAGAGATGATTTCCTTAAAAACAGATAGATGATCCTCCAAAGAAGTACCTTCATACATGGGATGGGAATAATTTCATTATTTGAGATGTAACTTAATAGTTAGGCTCTTCTTCATGCATAAAGATTCCAATTTCAACCCCAACGCAATGGCAGTGGCCTTCTTCAAAACATCCTGCAACATCTGATTGGATAAATAAAGGTGGATCTGTCACGACCCAAGCTAGGGCCCTAGCCGTAATGAGCATTCCAAACCATGAAGGCTGAGGTTCTCTTCTAAATGTAGTAATCATGCAAAATATTCATATAGTATAAGAAAATTTGCGGAAAACAATACATTGACGGAACCATGGTCAATCTCATAAACTTGAACAATTTAAAAGGGAAATTCTAAATATTCTAAACATGTGACAACCATCTGTGAAATCTATAAGATTACAATAACTATCATATGCCTGAGACAAAACTAGGACAAGGCCCCCAATAGACCATAAAAAAAGAAAGAAACAATGAAATCTAAAAATTAGGCCTTCTAGAATAGAGAAGGCTTACCAACTACAACTTCTGACACACACGAATCTTCTGTTGTATGGGACCGCAGGACTGTACCTTGGATCCTGAGATATAAGGGGTCAATACATATGTACTGGTATGCAGAGTAATCCAAAATAATGTATATATATATATATATATATATATATATATATATATATATATATATATATATATAACATAGGTGAGAGCAAGTCTTAAAACATTATGCATGAAATAGTTAAAAATACATGGGCAATTTCAATGATCTAAAAATAATCTTGTCAATGCAGTTCTAATCTTTGTATTACTTCTGATTTAGGTGGTATACCCTATATTTTTGAAAGTATCCCATGGGATATATGGGATCCTCCCTTAACTCAGCGGCCTAGCCCCCAACCCAAGTTTGCCATAAGGGTTGGAGTTTATGTTCTGATACTTCACAGGGCACTAGGCCAGCATATAATCTCTCTTGGAGGCATAATAACCCGTATCGAAAAAACGCAATTTTGGTCAATGAGTTATTTGAACTCATGCCTTCTTCGGGTAACCATATAACATCTCTTTATACCCCTTTTTATCATTTTTTGAACATGCATCGTTCTAAGTTTCAAAATCTGAAAATCTGAATGAAGACATGCATTCTGTACTGTTATGTGTTACCATGGCATTATCTATATTGGTATCATCATACCATGACTTGCAAGTCCTATTTCTGAGCCATAAAATATCATGTTACAGTCTCTTCTTTCAAAACATAAAGTTTGGACCACCATACTTCGAACAATTCAAGAAGATTCATGCTTTAAAACATTTGTCAAATTACTTAAAGATCATTGTTTTCAGCATTTCAACAAACATGTGGTGGTCATGAAATTTATGACAAATCATACAACTCTTTCATTATATATCTTCAAAATTATTAACATGTAAAACCCCCCTCTCTTCAATCCAAAACAATAATCAAGTCATAAACAAAAATCAAGACATTTGTATTATGCTTCTCAAAAATGCATTTGAAATAATCCATATTGTATGAAAACAATGGAGATCCATAGCAAGAGAGGGATTCTATATGCTCATGCTCTCAATTAAATATTTAAACTCAATTTCATACATATAAGAGTACAAATCAATTTGGGGGAAAGGCCTCAAGACAAAAATAATAATATCATTAAAAAATTTATAATGCAAGATTGTAAACATAATTCCAAAACCCCTTTAAAATTTAATGGTTTCTATAACTTTAAATCTTATTCGAAGTGTTTTCAACAAGCCCATATAGTTAGGAAAACCCCACGTACCTTAATTTTTGAGAAATAATGAAGAAATTTCAAAAATATTTGACCTTTAAGCTCGATTGCCCAAATCCTAGTTGTTTTCTCCTCTTGTGTTCTTGAAAGGCGAATTAGGGATCTTAAGAGAGTTGAAAAGCTCCTAATACGCTTAATTTCATTTAAGGATGATTAGGGATGGAATTTGGGTGAGGGAATATGACTAAAGTGCCCCTAGGCCCTTTAGGAATTGAAATAACGCGTAAAACCACTTTAGATTCGCGTCAGGTTTTGTGTCAGGGTGCAATCGACGCGACGCATCAAGATCGCGTTGGCTTACTGCCATACACGGAAAATGCCATAACTTTGTGCTCGGGTATGAGATTAAGGTAAAATTGGTATCGTTGAAAAGATAATTCAATTATGTATAATTTTAAAGGTCTTGAGCTACATAAATCTAAGTATATAAAAAGTTATACATGTTCAAATTAGACCCTTGTAGAATCGACTATCCAACTTTGGATGATTGAAAGATTCTTAGCTCAACTTTGCTCTATGTGATTTCTATGAATATTTTCACCTCATAATCACTTAATATACTAAGAGAAAGATCATGAAACATGAATTTAAATATAAACAATGAAATTATAGTTTACACATGTAAGAATGACGGTTCGATTTCTAGCTAAAAAATGAGGGGTGTTACATTATCTCCCCCTTGGGATCATTCATCCCTGAATGAAGGGTAGGGATCTTTTGAATCTCTAAAAGTGTAGAATAAAGAATGTAGTATCACATTGAACATTTTTTTCATCGGAAAAATATGGAAAGGCATCAAACAAGCTTCATGATAACCCCTAGCGAAATGTGTAAGAACGAAACCTGAGGCAGTGAGACTTTACGTAGGGAAGATCTTGCACATGAACTCTATTAACCATAATAATCACAATATGAGGCATGATTTAATTTGGTTATACCAAAATTGACTTTTATCTGTACTAATCATGAAATAAGGTTTTCATGCGATATAGGATTTGAAAGCATTCTCCACCTTGTAAGGTACAATGAATAGACTTAAACTTAGAGACACTAATAGTTTACGCCCCAAATAATAAATAGCATACTTCAGACTCACCAACCTACAATTCTCAAAACACACATCTAGCCACAAGAGTTTGAGTTCCACTACTTTGTACCGCTATGTTGAAGCCTAACTCGGAGTAAAAAGGTGCTAACTTAAGCTACAGAACCCGGTACCTTAAATCCCTTTAAGAATATTCCTTAAAATTATCACTACCATCAAAAACACTTGAGATTTAATTTAGGGAGTACTAACCACATAGAACATAGGTTTGTATTTTCAGCAACCACAACATTCAAGCCTAATCATTACCACACTCACTACATGGATCTCCCAACTAAGACCAATAATTTCACTTACTCTCACAATTATTTTTGCCACATTCCTCCTTCATAGCTATTTCAACAATAAAAGTTCATATCCTTCTTTTCCCTTTCACCTACAACCTTAGCTCGAAAATTCACATCAATTTTTTTACACCTTTAAGAACATCTACTCCTCTACCTAACTTATCACCACACTTCCATAGCCACCATCATACTATCATACGGAGGGTCATTAAGGGACCCGAGCATAAATATCATGAATGAAAGTAACACTATTAGACCATAACTTATTCTTATATCACTACTCAAGGAGGGACATGAAATGAAGATACGATAAAATAGACACGAAGTTCTCCATGTATCAAGTGCCTAGAACATTAGTAGAGAGTCATTATGAAGAAACACAATACAACATGAATTCTTAGGATAGACCACAGTGAGAAAACATTGGTGCATATATTAGGATGAAATGAGGGAAAGAGACCGAATTACCCTCTTGGACCCAAAAATCAGTAAGACGAACTGGGTACCTAATAAGTTAAGAAACACGCCTCGTCGGTCCCTACCGACGCGTTGACATCGCGTTGGCCCGCTATTTTGATCATCCAAACATGCCATAAATATCGTCTAAAAAATTTAAAACTTTCCTGAGACACCCTCTTTACATCCCTGATCATGAATCAACTCAAAAATCTACGTCTCAGGTTCGGGAAGATCAATTTAAAAATCATGGAAGTTAAGATCTCATGAATATGACTAAGTCTTTTAACAATTAGAAAAATTTTCAGGTTTTAAGATCTCCATACATGCAACTAAGAGTGGTATTAAGTCAAGAATGCTACGGGGTGTTACATTACAACAAAGGCAAAGATTGTTGCATAAAGTAATTGCCCCTCATTTAAGGAACTGAGATTTGCCATGAGTTTTCATAAACTTTATCACTTTGTCTAAACCCGACATAGGATAAATTAGTGACATAAAGAGACATATTTCCTTAGGACCAAGCATACTGAGAGACATAGATTTTCATGGATCACGAATAACATAACATATGGCTTGAATACCTAAAAGACTGGATTATTGAGAGACATAATTGCTTCTAGTTTGGAGGTCAGATCATAAACATAAGTCCATAGAGAACTCAAACCATGGGCCTAGGCATGACTTGAATAGATAACACAAGACATTGGCAGGATACTCTTCTAAATTAAAGTAGGAGGATTATACTTGAGTAGAATTAGGTTCATCATGGTTCATCCCTGTAACTTGCCATGCTGAAAACATTCAGGAACTCCCTTCATTCACCATCTCCCCCTTAGATCAAGGTCACAATCCTAGACTTATGGACATATCCCTTTATCTGTAATACCCAGCCATTTTTCCTAACTTAAATTCATCCCTAGAGTGTTAAGGAATAGCCTCTAAATAAAATACTATTTAGTTTTTGTGGAATTCCTTATATTTGGATTTTCCGTTTCGTAGGAAATTTAATTAGATTTTCAGCGATATAAGATTATCCTAAATCCGATAACCGGGTAAGAAGTTATTGTTATTTTAAGTTCCTTTCGCAGAACACCATCATTTGGAACCTTAGTGCATTGCGGACTAGTGTAAATTTCCAGTTTTCCCATTCCAGTGGCCCTCCGTGATATTGGTGCATCGTGGAGAGGGTCAATTTCCTGTTTGTTAATTTCTAGAGGTCAGTGCAATAATAACGCGTTGTGCCATGTTCCAAAATGGCATTCCAAAGAGGCACCGTGATGTCTCCACATCGCGAAGTCTTCCTAGTTTCCATTCGTCAATTTTTAGTGAGTCACCGCGATAGTGGCGCGTCACGGTGGCCACCCAAATTGGGAAAATGTACATTTTCTAGTTCCGTTACAAAGTTTAAAGGGGCTATTTTGCTAAATCACCAACCCCCAATCCATTCAAAAATATGGATTAATAATATTTGAGAGCACTGAATGCTTTATTCATCATTCTCTCTTAAACAAAACCCTAAGGATCATACTTTCTCTCTAAGAAATCCAAAATTTCTCCATTAATTTACCAAGACTCGTCAATATTGAGAATTCCCAATTCAAGAACTCTAAGAAGTCATCTCCAAAACATCAATAGAGATCCAAGATTCAAGTTCTAGCATCTAGATCATAAAATTAAGATATGAGGGGCTTATGAATAAGGATCTTCTTTCCTCATTCTGCCCAAAACTTGTTTAAATTTTAAAGTTATATGATTTTCCATGAATTTGAAATTAGGGTTCATACCCAATGTTGCAATTTACATGATTATGAGATTTCAAGTGAATTCTAAGTTGAATTGCATGTTTATTTTTATATTTTCATGCTTATTGCAGTAATTTCCAGATTTTGAGGTGAATTATCATTGTTTTCATTATCTTATGATATTTTGTCATGAGTTTGATGCATGGGTTTTAAGCCCTAAGTTTATATGTCTAGATTTTGAAAAAAATGATGCTTTAAGCACCCTATGAGCTGATTATATCAGATTTACAATAAAATTTTGATTTTTTGATCCTCAAATTAGTTTTGGAAATCCACTTTACAGATTCAGATTACAGATTCAGCTTTATAGATATACAGTTCATTTTCATTATAAACCATTATACTATTGTTAAAGTGGATTTCCACAGAACTACATAGCCAACGTAGGTAGACACTATTCCCATTTGTAAATGGATGACAAATTTAGGTTGTGATCGATCACATGGGGAGGTTGTACTCCCTGGTAAGAGTATGACACTTCTCCCCAACGTGAGGTTTCTTCCTTAGGAGGATGAGACGTTGAACTCTATCTTAGCTTACATGGTTTATGTCGATTAACAGAATCTCCCTGCTAGTCAAAGTAAAAGAATGAAAGAAATACTTTTAGAAAAGTAAGTGTATAGGATCACAGTTTTATTCAGAATATGCTTCTCAGAAAGATAATAGCTGCAAATTTTAGCTTTCAGATTTCAGATTTAGAGTGAGATCTTTCACACTTGGATAATATGATTTAAAGACAGAGTTTTAGTACAACGTTTAGAACTAAATGTTATGGCTCACAAGATTTATAAAGTATGTTTTGCTTGTTATTGCTACACATCTCAGTATTTTAGATACTGCAGCTTATATGAGTCATTTACATTTAACATGCATTGTTTTGCAAATGATGATTATGAGATGGTGTTTTACTTATGAATATCACCCCTATATACTCAGTATATCCTCAAAGTACTGATCCATATATACGTCTATGCGCTAAATTATCTCGTAACGTAGGTTCAGGTGCTCAGTGCAGCAGTGTGAGTAGTTTGAGCATCTCTATCTACATCCAACAATTGGAGAGTCCTCATAGTTCAGGGACTTATTCATTCAGATTTTGCAGTTTATCAGTTTATGAGATTGAGCATTTCCTTTCAGACAGTTCAAGTTAGCTGCGGGTTTGTCCCAGTGACTCTCTAGTATTAGTAATAGATGCTTGTCAGACTACTAGTATTGATGCAGATTATTCAGTTTTGATGTTTCAGATGTTATGTTCAGATTATTCTCTGATATTACAAATAGTTTTCGCATTCTAGCATGACTTTTATGTCTATATTTACATTATTATAAGATTCAGGCTCAGTAGTATGCAGACAGGGTTAGCTTAAGGCTACTCATAGTCTTGAGCATCGTGTGACATCTCAGGATCAGATTTCTTGGCATTACATTATCAAATCTGTAGCCACAACTCTCAACATAAAATAAACATCACCACATACTTAAACTCTAAACTCTCCATGATGAACTATACTCTGAAGGCCTTGATTTTCTGTAAACGCTACTCTTAACATTCGCTATCTTCTATAGCCATCACTCTATAACTCTCACTCTTATGAATGCACACATCAACACTCCTTATCACAAAAGGGGGAGGGGTATCAATATACACATGAACATAACTCCCCTCAATAATTTTTTGATATAAAGACGCTAAATTCTTTCTACGACTCCCCCTCCAGGGACATAATAATCATAACTTCCTCTAACTCCCAAAGTCATAAACTTACAACTAACATTTTAATGGGAATAGAAACACACACCTCTAAACACATAACGCTCTATCTTCAATTCCTTAGAGTACTATCATTACACCTCTAATCACATAACTTAAAACTTAACAAAATTTGTAAAACTATACCAAATGCGCACATTGTCTACCTATATTTCCTCAAGTTCAACTTTAATGAATTCTATACAACAACTCCCTAGACTTCCCCATACAACAAAATTCAAAAACACAAACTAGGTACACATGACACTTATACCATACAACCTTATCTAACAACATGCTATCTGGGGTTCAACTTATTCTTATATGACTATCACTCTTATCACCTTAATGACTCAACAAAATTTATCATTTAACACTCATCCCCTTGTACATAAATGTCACAATTATCCACTCCTTATTCCGCAAGTTGCCAACCTAGGCTATTTTAAATACTACACCAACCTAACTGATTCATTCCAACAAAATATGCATTATTAATCTCGAGCTACTATTATCACTACTACACTCCACATCTAAAGTTCAAGCCTATTGTCTATCCTAATTATATACCACTAGAAAAGTATGCCACATACTATACTAGTCGGTCAAATTAAGAAATCAACCCAAATACTTCACTTCACTTAGCTATTACCTACAATCACAACCCCTCTATGAGCTTACTATTACAACTCAAAATCCATCACATACCTTCTCACATAAGGTACTAGTTTACTACTTTTAAAGAAAAGACCATCAAAGAGGTAAAGTCACAAAATAGGATTAGTCGATCTTCTTATAATATAACCCATCTCAATCTTATCAACACATTTTAATTCCTCACATCATACTTACTTACCTAATCATACATCACAATGATCATCAAAATTATGTAAACACTAATGTGTCTATACCTACAACTTATTAACTAATCTACCCCTTTCCATTCACAACTCATAACTTACGTAATCATACATCAAAATGATCATCAAAATTATATAAACACTAATTAGTCTTTACCTTAAACTTATTAACTAATCTACCTCTTTCCATTCACAACCTATAACTGATTTTGATAACCACCATAACTCTTCACTCTAGACTACTTCCCTAATTTAAATAGATAATAATCATAGCCAACCACTTCCTTCACAGAATACCATACAATCTACAAATATTGCTACCACATTAGTATATTACTATACAATGGCAACCCACTCCTCAATCCACGATTGTATACACTCTGACTGCTATCCTTGTGACTTTATGTCACTAAATTCTGGACCATCTCACTACCAATAGGTCATAACACTTTAACATACACTACTACTCGGGGGGAAATACAATTCCAACATCCTTCTACACATCAATATCCTTAAACATAACATCCACAAATAGAATTTTATTAAAGGAGATTGAATACACTCCATACCTCATATCAACTGCACAACTGATGTAGATAGGGGTATATGCTTAAATGAACACTTTTTAAAGAACACATGGACTCCTCTCAAGTACTTATACAATTTTATAACTTTATATACAACTCAATCAGAGAGAACCACATCGCTGGCGCCTCGACAATGAGGCATGGACCACGAAATTAGAGTGAGGAAAGTAATTTGGATAACTTTTTTATGGATAATGCTATAGCACTAACTAAGGTGTAAAATAATAAGAAACAACTCCTAAATACCCGATAGCCTTCTGATTATAAGTGTGGTGCACAACACACCCATAAGAAAGACTCTACTAAACATAATTTCATAGACACCCTGGGACCATAAGAGGTTTGATTCATTTATGTTTGGTCATGGTTATTCAAGGGGCATGTATGATAGTTGTGTTTACTTTCAAAAGTTAAATGATGGTTCATTTGCTTACTCACTATTATATGTTCATGACATGCTCATTGTTGCTAAAGATTTGACAAAAATTCACAATTTGAAAAGTTAGATAAAAAGTGAATTTGAAATGAAAGATTTGGGAGAAGCTAAGAAAATCCTTGGCATGGAGATCAGAAGAGATCGAGAATAACACAGGCTATTTTTGACCTAGAAAAAGTACTTGGAGAAGGTCTTGGAAAGGTTTGTTATGAAAGAAGCTAAACCAGTAAGTACTTCTCTTGCTGCTCATTTTAAGTTATCAACTGATCATTCACCACAGTCAGAGGAAGAACAAAGGTATATGGTACAAGTAGCATATTCTAGTGTAGTTCATAGTAATATGTACACATCCAGATATTTCACAGGTAGTAAGTGTGGTAAGTCAATTTATAGATTATCCTAGAAAAGCACATTGGCTGCAGGTGAAATGGATTCTTAGATACTTGCATGATACTTCAAACACATGTTTGGAATTCAGAAGAAATACTAACACTTTGGTTGGTTGGGTAGACTCAGATTATGCAGGTGATCTTGACAAAAGAAGATCACTGGCTGGCTACGTATTTTGCATTGGTAGTTGTGCTATCCGCTGGAAAGCTACATTACAACACATAGTAGTTTATCTACTACCAAACTGGAATATATGATAGTGACCGAGGCGATTGAACTTAGTCCACACCAAGGTGGCATTATTATTTTCTGTGATAGTCAAAGACCCATTCACTTGACTAAAGATCAAATGTATCACGAGAGAACGAAGCATATTGATATCAATTATCATTTTATTCAAGAAACTATTGCTGAAAGAAAGGTCTTTCTTCAGAAGATCAACACTAGAGACAATCCTGCTGACATATAATTAGAATGAAAACTACAACCAAGAGTCCATAAATCATGTAATAAGTTAATGAGAATAACAAGGGACAACTAGCCTATCCAAGAGTCTAACATAACAATTCTAAGAAAGTATCAAGGTGAACTATCCTATTCCAGCTACATTCAATATATGCCAATCCCATTCCATATATGCCAAGTCAACATATAAATAAAGAGTGAAAGAAATATATATTGTCATATACATGGCGAAGGAACGACTATACAATATGAACAATGAAGGAAGGGATATCTGATAGTACCATGGATTTATATAGCTTGATATATATATATATATAGTACATATAAATAGGAGGTCATCTCAAACATAACCTAGATCACTATGTTCTCATTTTAAGACCTCATTATAATACTCTCAGGATTCAATACCAACATACTCAGAATGTCTAATTCATATGGCTAGACATAGAATAATCATGCATAGTAATGCAATTATAAGATAGAAAAGGCCGCAGACATACCTCAATCCCAATATCGGATCAATGACCAATATGTCATAGGGTAGCCATAATAATGATCATAACAATGATAATAACAATATCAATAACATCGTAAATAACTGGCTACTCTGAACAACTAAATACCTATCTAAGCCTATGCGTAACCCTATCGCCCCAAACTCAGAAGGTTCAATCAACATAAAACAATACAAGATGTATTCTTTACCCATATCTATGCAACCATCCCATACCGGATGATAGACATATGTCTATACTAGTGATAGGTGATGCACATGCAAGAATGAATGCAAAGTAAACCATCAATATCACAACTCATAATAACTATCTTCATCAGGACCATCATCATTGTAATCAACCTCTGGCCTTTCTGGGAATCGATATCATCTCAATAGTATCCTCCAGAATCGAACTGGGTAACAATATCATCATAATATGCTCTGAGTATCAATATCATCTCAATAGTATTCTCCAGACTTGAACTGCTTATCAATATTATTATAATATCCTTTGGCCTTGTCGGGTATCAATATGTCATCACAATATCCTCCGACCTTTCTGGGTACTAATGTATCATCATAACTCTCGACATATAAATATAGGCATATAATAGGTGCACAGACACAAGCTGATATACTCATAAATGTATAGATATATATCTTATCAATACATCCCAACTATTTATTATTAGCTAACCATAACTTATTATTATTAAACCACTAGTTCGCTAGTCATCACATAACCTCTAGTTATTAGCCTAAAAATTATCCTTAACATAATCCTTGTTCACGAGATAACAACTAATGATTATTCATTTAATAGTCAAGATCTAACATTTAGTCTAGGTTCATCATTAGACTAAAACCGTCATCTATCTATGTCACGACCCGAACTAGGGCCTGGCCATGATGGACATCCCAAACCATGAAGGCCCAGACGTCCTACTCTATCTCGTAGTTATGCATAACATTCATATAATAAGATAAGAGGTAGAAATACAATCTGATATGAAAACATGGTCATACTATGAATTCAGTTTAATAATAAGGAATGAAATCTGATATCAACTAAACAATATGTGAAATCTCTACTACATGATCAAATGAAAACTGTCTAATAACCGGGACAAGGCCACCAGTAGACCATAACAAAAAATAACATAATCTGATATAATAGGACTTCTGGAACAAAGAAGGCTCACCATTACACTACTCATTTCTCTCTGGATACTCTACTGCTTAGCTAGATCCCTATATTGAGCTTCCAAACCTGGGAGGTAGGGGGTCAATATAGATGTAGTTGTACGCAGAGCAAATCTGAAATAACAATTTATATTCAATATATATGAGAAGAATTTGAAATAGTTCATAAATATCTCATATGGTAAAAATCTCATGGAAATTTTTAAAAGACTCTGTAGAATCATCTGAACTCTGTAAAACTATTTGGTTTACTTGTGCGCTAGGTGGTATACCCTACAATTTCATAGCTTTCATAGACTACCTTATCTTGGTTGCCGCCAAGATAGGAGTACTAGTGAGAGAAGAGCACACAAGATCACACAGCAGGGTACCACAACCCCAATCAAGTCATTATATCATGGTTAGGTTCAAGATTACAAAGCAGGGCTCCAAAACATAAGTTTCAATTTGGGAAGACAAAGTACTAGGTATATAAGATCACGTAGTAGGGTACCAAGTTCCTGTGTCGGCAAATCACGGTTTCCAGCATATAGTCATTTGACTCAGGGTTTCTTTAGGTAGCCACCTAACTCACATCAACCCAGTTTTTAACTCTTTAAAACATAGATCCTCTAAAATCAAACTCTAACTCTGTCATGACATACATTTATATGGTATTTTCATACCATTGACTTGTAAGTCATATTCTCTAAGCTATTTCAAGCATATTATATCTCTATTCTCAAAACATGGAATTTAGGACCACCATATTAACAATTCTTTTCAAGAAACTCATTCTTTAAAAATCATGTAAAAATATGCAAGGAAACTCTCTTTGTCAACATTTCAAGAATTCAAGGTGGTCATGTCAAAGTTCTCAATTACATGCATTTCTTTCTCTTTAATATAACAACATCATAGTAACATTAAGAAACACCCTCTCATTATGTCTAAATCATGTTTCAATTGCTATGACATTGAGAAAACTACTTTCAAATCACAAGACATGCATTTCAACTCTTTTCCGACAAAAGCATAATCTTTAATTCAATATACGAGAGGGGTTTCATAATATGTGCTCTCAAACAATCTTAAATCTCAGTTGTCATACATATACATATACTTGTAAATAAATTCAAGGGGTAAAGACCTAAAGTCTAAATAAACAATATCGTAAAAACATTTATAATGCATAATTAAACATAGATTCCAAAACCCCCTTTAAGATTCATGCTTGATAATCTTTGAATCATGATCTAGTATTTACAATACCATGTAGTTTTTAGGATAAAATCCATGTACCTTAAATTATAAATTTGATAGATGCTTCTTGAAGCCTACGATTTGGGGATTCCGAATCTTCAATTAATTTCTAAAACTCACGGTTGAATCTTGAGGGATCTTGATTCTTAGGTTGAGACCAAAGTGTTTAGTTCTTGAGGGAGTTGGAGAAAATGACAATTTTTTAGTAAATTGGGGGCTTAATAATGTGTTAATGGCTGAATAAGGGTGGGGGAAAGGACTAAAATACCTCTAAGGAAACAAAGATAGTCACAACAGTCCCTCAGTTGACAGGCTGATATGCTGAAGTAAATTTGGCATAACATTTTACTCCGATGTTGGATTTGGATGAAATTAGTTGCATTGGAAAGAAGAATCAAAGAGGTTTCATTTGTTATATGGAATCCCTCCCAGTTTATTATATACAGAAAGTTATGGTCGACGAAAGTTGACCATAGTTGAAGTGTCCACTAAAACAAAATCAATAGAGTTGTTTTCAAATCGTCTTAAAGTTAGGGGATTCTTGTGACCTCAATCCATACTCAAAGGTTTTCCCACACTATAGGAGTGATAAAAAAATACATTATCAAGGAATAATTTAGTTTGGGGCTATACGAGAAGGAACGATGGTCTAGGGGTGTTACATTATCCTCCCCTTGAGATCATTCGTTCCCAAATGATGGGTAGGGAATTTTCAAGCTCTTAAATTGTAGAATAAAGAACCTAAAATCGAATTAAAAATTTTTCCTCAACAAAATATGTGAAGGCAGTCAACCAGATTTATGATAACCCCTAAGGAACGTGTAAGAACGAAACATGCGATAACGGAACTTGATGTTGACATGATCTTGGCATGTGTTTTATAGCACATGATCAAAACATTGTAAGACATGAATTTTTTTTATAAGAATCTTTGGCCTGATTAAGATTG
Organism: Capsicum baccatum var. pendulum; assembly: GCA_030864225.1. NCBI lineage: Eukaryota > Viridiplantae > Streptophyta > Magnoliopsida > Solanales > Solanaceae > Capsicum > Capsicum baccatum. The sequence goes on from CM061556.1 coordinate 254,535,618, forward strand.
GTAAACAACATGAGATGAGATTCTTATGGGACATAAGAATTGAAACATTAAAGATACAATGAAAAGACTTAAACATTAGAGACACTACTCGTCTACACCACAAACAATAAATTTCATGCTTCATAATTTCCAACTTACAATTTTACCAATACACAACTAACCACATGAGCTTGAGTCCCATTGTATAATACTCTTATGTTGAAGCGTAACTTGGAGAAAATAGGTGCTAGCTTAAGCTATTGGACTCCATATTCTACATCTCCTTAAGAAGATTTACTTTACCTTATCATTAATGTCGAACACACTCAAGTTTTAAATTAAGGAGTACTAACTATACAACACATTAGTTTTCATTTTCAACAACCACAACATTCAAGCTTAATTATTACTATACACACAACATGGATCGTCCCACTAAGACCAAAAATTTTCAAATACTTTCGCAAATATTTTTGCCATATTTCTCCTTCTTAGCTATTCCACACAACAATAGTTTATCTCCTTCTTTTCCCTTTCACCAATAACCTTAGTTCCAGAATCACATCATTCTTTTTCACCTTAAAGTATAACAAATTATTTTAGCTCATTAATGTTAACACACTGCTGCCGCATTGTTCCATTTCTTTCACCAAGATCTCCGAACAGATCCTCTATCTCTGCCAGTGTAGCCTCTTCATCATCATCATCATTATCATAATCAAGGATTCTATTATCGTTATCCTCTTCTTCTTCTACCCCTCCCTTTGAACCTACAGTCTGCACATAATAATCCTCAAACAAATTCTCCTTTAAGATTGACCTAACAACTAACTTTGTGAACCAGCTAGGTATCTTTTTTCCAGAAATAAATGTACTGATGCTTAAAAAAAAATTCCATTTCCAGCACAGTGTTTTCCACCATCAGGGAAATAAAGTCTTAAGTTATCCCATTCTATACCATCCCACATATTAACCAATACAATAAGATATCTCTTTCCTATTAAGATTTTCCTCAACTTGTCAGAAAGGATATTGTCCTTTTCTCCCTTAGCTATTGAACCGGTAACTTGACTAAAAATCTTTTGTAATAAATCTCTCCAGTTATATCTTTGAGAAACGATGCACCATGCTCAAACATCAAAGTGAGAAACAATGTTCTTATTATCCTACACCTTTCTAGCAATAGTCATTTTCCCTAGTTCCCTCATCCCAACAGTAGGGATGACATCTATCTCACTTGTCCCTCGAGTTAGATGCCGAGTTAGTTTTTCTGTTGCTATATCAAAACCCACTATCTCATCATCATCACTCACAGGATTGCTATGTCGACTTGGTAGATGTTTAGATGCCTCTACCATGCAGTGAGGTTTAAGAGCAACATGTGCAGATCACAACACAGTCACCTCTGCATTAATTTTCTTGATCACTTTTAAGATTGTTGGAAGTGAGGAAAAATATGCCAAAACACATTATACTAACCAAGAATAAAAGAATAGAATCAATGGAAACTTCATCTTCATATGCAAAATTAATAGTACACCTCCGAAAATCTTTAAGAATTTCATGTTCATTGTGCACCTTTGCTACATCACTGAAAATGGATGATAAAGATGACAAATCCTCCTCTAAAATAGATATTAGAGATCATAACTATCTCTCCAAATTATCAAAAAGAGGTTTCATCAGGAAATCTAAATCTAAGTTAGATTTCAACACCTCATTCAATTTACTCATAAGAGAATTCAGAAATCTCACTTACCAAAAGTGTGGTGGAACTGAGATAGGGAGAACTTTAAGGACTTATAGTATGACGTGCCTTCAGATCTTTAGTTTTCTCCAGTACCCGTATAGAGTAAATATTTCCAGTGCCACTGGTTTCATCTTCGTCTATAGATCAAGGAAGAATCTTTTGAATTACATATAGAACATCACATGCTATAGCTGCAACCTTTTTCCATAATCTCATTCAACCAGTTACATTATTAACATTATTCAATACATCGACATCAAGGAAAGCCAATAAGAAATCTGTTACCACATAATATTTTAAGCAATAATATTATTAGGAATGTTCTCGAGCTTTTTTTTTTAGATACATTAGAAAACTGTGGAGATGATGTGAAAAATCCTTTTGGTAATTTCTTGTCCTTGGAAATTTTTTATTGAGTAAACTTTGAATTCTATAGTTCACCAAGAAAAATCTTCTTCATTTCCAGCTCCACTAATACAATAAAACATAATAGCTAGGGAGGTTTATTAAAGATATCATCTTCAGACTCAACAGTGTCAACTAAAACAACAAGACAATATTGCCCCACATTTTTTGCCAAGAATTGAAGTCAAGTCTCCAGACATTCAACTTTCTCATGGTTGACGTAACCATTTATCTCTGAGGCATACAAGTATCTAAAAAATTTAATTTTCTTTTGAACAATTTCTATTTGCTTTGTAAATTGATTTCCTTCAAGGTAAGACCTATTCGATTCTTTGTGGCGCTCCAGTAAATCATTTAGATTCTCTCCGAGGCAATCCATATATTCTGATAGATCAGAACCGTTCAACTCAGAATTGTAACTTAAACTGGTATTACCATCAATGACTTCCAATAACTGCAATTCTAGCCTTTTCAAATCAAGGTTAGTTTTACATTTATCTGGAATTCCAACAAAATCCCCACAAAGAATTTTCACAATCCTTTTGGCCTTTTTTGTGATTTTTACTACGAAATTAGGCCAAAGAAAATGACAGTACGTTACAAAAGTTCTCAATTTGATCAATCTTGAAGCTATCTAGATCACCTCCTCTCTTGATCCTTCTTAGGTTATCTATTATTTCCTCGATTTCATTTTGAAGACTTACCAGACCATTGTGTCTTTTTGAATTTTTATTCACATCAGCGAGAAAGATGCAACCATCAAATTTGTCGAAGTTAATACTATAAGCAGTCTTGACTAGGATAGATTTACCTATTCCCCTCATACCATATATAGACATAATATTAACTCAAGAATCTATTCCAACGGGGTGGAGGGAAACACTTAAAATTGCACGATTTTAGGTTTCCTGCAACCACCTTTACAATCTCTTGAATAAACCTTGACTCACACCCATCAGATTTGTTCTGTAAGTCTATTCTTCCCAAATCAGCAATTATTGCTACGACATTAGTCTATCACTATAAAATGGCGAACCATCCGTCAATCAATAGTTAAACAACTAGAACTATTTATTTACACAAACTTCACCCTCACTCTGACATCTAACATTGTGACTTCGTATTACCAAGTTCCTAGTCAATCTCACTACTAATACGTCATGACACTTTAACAAATACTACTACTCAGGAGGAAATACAGTTCCAATTTTTTTCTACACATCATTACCTTTATACATGACATCTGCAGTATGAATTTTGAAAGGGGGCCGAATAGACTTTGTACCTTGGACTGATAAGCACGATTTCATCAGAATAAAGGCATACACTCAAATAAATACAACTTCAAGAACTAATGGACTCCTCTCAAGTCCTTGCATAATTTTTATTATCTTTTATGGCTCAATTAGAAAGGACCATACCATTTAGATTCTAGACTTCTACACTTGAATCACCTAAATTATGAGACATATATAAGAACATCAGAGTAAGTAAAGAATTGCGATATCTTTGATTTCGTATGGGTGACACCATAGCACGAATTAGAGTATGAAACAGGAAAATTCTGACTCTATTGCACGAATTAGAACATGAAGAAAGAGAGACATTCCTAAATGCCTTATAACCTTCTTCTTATAAATATAGCACGTTACACACCCACAATCAAGACTGTTTGGTATAATGTAGTTTTGATGATTTACAAGCTAACAAAGTGATATGAAACATGTGGCTGAAACTTGTAACAAATCATCGATGATTAAAGACAAGGGTGGAAAAAATCAAGAACCAGATGAGTGGTTAATTCTGATAAACTTAAGAAAATAAACTTGTTCTAATTTGAAGAAGTTAAATTTGATTCAAACACTTGATGATAAGGGAAAGCAAGTTGCATTGAAAAAGGAGTCCTATGGAAAGAAGAAGTTTCACTTCTGAGCATATTCTGAAGAGTCCTATGTATAGAAAGAGAAAGATTCTGCAGATTGAAGAAGCCTACACAAGATAGTAAATATATAAATTGAAGGACTCTTTGTTAGATCAATTGATACTACTTCGAGAGTTGGGTTGGGTTACGTATTGATGCAGAAGGGTAAGGTGATAGCTTATGCTTCTAGACAGTTGAAACCCCATGAGAAAAATTACCCCACCCATGACCTTGACTTGGCTGCTGTTGTATTTACTTCGAAAATTTGGAGACATCATTTGTATGGTGTCCATGTTGATGTTTTCACTAATCGTAAGAATCTGCAGTATCTGTTTATCCAGAGAGAATTGAATCTTAGGCACAGACGATGGTTAGAATTTTTAAAGGACTATAATATGAGTATGCTGTACCATCCGGGCATGGCCAATGTTGTGGTGGATGCCCTAAGTAGAGTGTCCATGGGTAGTGTTTCACATGTGGTAGAAGGTGAGAAAGAGTTGACTCGTGATGTACATCATTTGGCTAGATTGGGGGTTAAGTTGTTTGACACTGCTGAAGGTAGTATAGGGGTTCAGAGTAGTTTCAAATCCTCCTTGGTTTCAGAAATAAAGGAAAAACAATACTTAGATGCTAGTTTGGTTAGACTAAAGGAGTCAGTCAAGGACCAAAAAGTAGAGGTTTTCTTCCAAGGGGGAGATGGTGTGTTGAGATTACAGGGTAGATTGTGTGTCTTGAATATTAATGATCTGAGACAGAGGATTATGGCTAAAGTGCACGAGGCACAATATTCTATTCATCCTGGTGCCACCAAGATGTACCGAGACTTGCGGCAAATCTATTGATGGAGTGGCATGAAGAAAGATATAGCAGCATTTGTAGCTAAGTGTACAACATGCCAACAGGTTAAGGTTGAACACCAAAGACTTGGTGGTATGATGCAAGAGTTTAGTATTCCCACCTGGAAGTGGGAAGATATAAATATGTACTTCGTGATTGGTTTACCTCCTTCTCGACACCATCATAATTCCATTTGGGTTGTGGTTGATTGGTTGACTAAGTCTGCTTATTTCTTGCCTGTTCATACTTCATATACTGTTGAGTATTATGCTAGATTGTATATCCGAGAGCTAGTTAGATTGCATGGAGTTCCCTTGTCTATCATTTTGAATAGGGGTACTCAGTTCACTTCACAATTTTGGAAAGCTTTTCAGAAGGGTCTTGGTACCCAAGTGCTTTTGAGTTCTGCTTTTCATCTGCAGACTGATGGTCCGGCTGAGCGGACCATCCCGTCCTTAGAGGATATGCTGAGAGCTTGTGAACTTGACTTTAAGGGAAGTTGGGATTATTACTTACCATTGATAGAGTTTGCTTACAATAACAGTTTCCACTCTAGTATTGGAATGGCTCTATTTGAAGCCTTATATGGGAGGAAGTGTAGATCACCCATAGGTTGGTTCGAGGTGGGTGAAGTGGCTGTGAGTGGTCCTGATTCGGTATTTGAGGATATGGAAAAAGTTAAGTTGATTAGGGAAAGGATGAAAACTGCACATAGTCGTCAGAATTCATATGCGAATGTTAGAAGGAGAGACCTTAAGTTTAAAGTTGGTGACCTAGTGTATCTGAAAATTTCACCCATGAGGGGGGTGAAGAGATTCGGAAAGAAAGGGAAGCTTAGTCCCCATTATGTTGGTCCTTAAAAAATTCTTTACCATGTTGGTAAGGTAGCTTATGAGGTCGAGTTGCCTTCCGAGTTGTCCTCTGTTCATCCAATATTCCATGTCTCCATGCTTAGAAAGCATATTAGCCATGCTGTGGTAGTGGATTCCTTTGTGAGTGCTGACATTCAAGAAAATCTTTCTTTTGATGAGATTCCTGTTGAGATTCTTGATGTCATTGTCCAAAGACTAAGGAACAAATAAGTTCCCTTGGTCAAGGTGTTGTGGCAAAACCAATCGGTTGAGGGTGCAACTTGGGAAGCTGAGGCGGATATGCGATCCAAGTAACCACACCTATTTTCCGCAAACTCCGATCAAGCCGAAGGTACCTTTCTTTGTTAAATCATGCACTTTTGATAAAAGTTGCAGCAGTTCAGCTGTCATTTACTATGTGTTCAGCTGTAGTTTCTTAAATTTATGCATTCTATGTTGTATTCGGAGTGAGAAACGATGTGGTGATGAGTCTAATGAATGTTTTCAGCTGTATACTGTATTCCCTATCTAATTTTGTCATGTCTAGCTTCATTCAAGGATGAATGTTTCCAAGGGGGGATAACGTAATACCCTGTAAAAGTTTTCCTTGAAATTTGTGCGTAAACGTGTTGGGTTCTATCTACTAGAATGAATTATAAATTTTCCATGTGGAATGTCTTAGATTATGACCCACCATTGCGTAGAGTATCAAATAAGCTTTCCAACTATTTGTGGATCATTGATACGCCCAAATTACAGCTCTCGTTAGAAAGTGTAAGCGGTCGCTGTCAAATATAGAACCCCACTGGGTTGGGTGTCGAATCCCACAGGGAATACTTGGTCACTAAGTATTGCAATTATTAGTAGACTGTTGGTCAAAAATTCCACAGAAAAGGGGGGTTTGATTTAGGCGTGAACTAATGTTAACAAGGTAACGATTGAGACAATATACGTAGTAAGATTTAATCACGGAGATTGATAAGTTAGGGTTATGTCCAGCTTATAAGTTCTACTTCTCTATTAACTATGAGTAACACGGAATTTAGACATGCATGCACTTACAGAGAATCGTATTCTAATTCTAAATCCAAGTGTTTCTCAACCATCAAGGATTTACATCACTTTAGCTCTCTCGAGCCTAAAGTGTATACTAATGGTACGAACTCTCCAAGAAGTTAATCCGGCTAAGGCATTAACGTGTAAATAGAGGTTGGAAGTCCTATTTCCTTGTCACACTCTCTTTTCCAAACATGTAACTTTTCTCTCGAACAAGTTAATGCTATAATGACGTATTCTCTATGTTTGCAACCATAAGAATTCAATAAAAACGAAGAGAGTAACGATATAAGTAGCATAACACATCAATAATTTACAAACTCATAGTTAATAGATAGTATCTTACGAGGTTTTCATAACCCTAACAGAAAAGTTTAGCTACCCATGAATACAACGGAAAACAAAGTATACATCATCATCATACCAAAACTAGAACAATCTCACAATGGAGATGCTTTGGCGTCAATACGAGGATGACATGATTCTCCCTATCCGTTCCTCACGTAAGCCGTGTTCTATGTCTAAACTTACAGAATCTGAAAACTGAATAATGACTGAATTATGCTGAAAACTTCAGCAATAAGGTTTTTATAACATCCTTTTCTACTAAGTTTCTACTGCATCCTTAAGTATTTAAAAATACTAGGTTTGCCCGGGAAAAAGTTTCCATGCATCGCTTTCAGTCCAAAAGCTGCCTTCCCTCTAATGTGAAGTTTTCCTTTGCTGCTCACAAGTCCATAAAGTGCTGAAATCTTCATCATTAATATCTGAAAAACATGCTAATCACGTAGGTCAGCTCACTTAAAGGAAAATGGACTAAAAGTGCAGGAATTATATATTTTATCCTCAAAACTTAGCTAAAATATGGGTAAATTATGGTTCTTAGGGTTATAAATACGCCCAACATCACCACCCCACACTTAAAGTTTTGTTTGTCCTCGAACAAAATATTACATCCACGCAAACACTCAACTAGAATTTCACAATAGCAACACCAAATGTTCAACAAGACATGCACGACAATTATTAACAAAGAGTAGGTTTCTTGATCACTACTAGAAATGACTCAACCTCCAACATAGAGTCATTAGGATGGTTAATTCATATCCATAAGTTAAGCCACAAAGAATCATATTAAACTACCCAAAAATCATCAACCATGTGTGTCTCACACAAGATATCACCCATAATCACTCATCGTTTCTCCATTTTCGAAACATGGGTATAAGACTCTCCTTGCTCTCACTCTCACAAAGAATTCTTATATTGCAACTGATGACCATAGGCTCGCCCTTAGTGTAATGCTCCACTAATATCAGAATGCTAAGCTTAGGATCAAATAGGTCTTTACAGGTTGTAATGTAGGCTAAGGGACAGGTAGGAGTATTTTGGCCATAAAGAGTGACTATGTTCCCTAAGCGCTTTAATACACTACGTTATGCCATTTACACTCTCTTTTAACAACCCTTCTACCTTTATTTCATCTACCAACCCCTTTTCACCCATTTTGTTATTCAATCATAAACACAACTATCTTTTTTTTTCTTTGTTTTTTTTTATATTTTATTTATTTATTTATTTATTATTATTATTATTAATATTATTTTTATATATAAAGCACCTCTATGATAGCCACTCTTTTTCACAACAAATTCAAGTACCAATACACTCTGAGGCATCACTTTCACCATTTTCCTCTTATTTTGTCACATAACTCTACAATTTAAAGCGCTTAGGAATTTGGATCAAATTATGGTCTTGAAAAAAATGGATTAGGCTACATATGACGCTGCCAAAGAAAATAGCTAAAGGCTCAGAGGGGGTTTACTAGGACAATGTACAAGGGTAGGTAAAAAGAAGATAGACAAATTCAGGGCTGCCAAAGAAATGCCTAAATCATCTCCTAAACTCACACTCTTTATTTCACTTTACACACACACCAGGAAAGTTCTAGCATCAGTCACAACACAGAATATACTATAACCTCACACACACAAGGCACATGGTCAACTTAATTGGGAGCATTATAGACTCTTGACCCAACAGATGAATGAATTAAACCACACAATTATCACACAGTGAGTCACACTTAGAGCCTAAATGTCTCAATAGTAATGATTTAGCACAAACTCTTGTTATAATACCATGCCGTCTATCAGAACAATTTCATGAAAAATCTAAAATCTAAAATTTAACTAACTAATTACGACTAATTCAAACAAACAAAAATAAGAATAAATGTAGGCAAAGAAGTACACTACAACATACAAATACTCTTACCCCATACTTAGACGGGACACACTACCCTCAGTGGAAATAAATAAGGAAAACCTGATTAGTCGGACTCCTCTTCTATGTCTGGGGTCATACCCCCTGCGTCAGAATCATCATCAGAGTCGTCATCCTCAGAGTTGTCCTCCACATCTGAGTCTGGCAGTCGGCGATCATCGTCAGTCGGTACGTCATCATCTAGAGGTTCCTCAAAATGTACCCCCACTCCACACATCTCCCGCGCATGCTCATTCAGCGGGTAGTCGTAGTCCAACTGCTGAATCTTTGCATCAGTAAGAATACGACCCCCAATCATCATGGTAAACGTAGTCATGCCATATAGATGGTGAAAGAAACTTTCATCTCGATCATGTCTTTCTGCAGTGGTAAGGTTGATGCCATGACCAGTTTCAGGCTCTTTAAATTTCGTGAGATCAACCTTCTTTGGGTTGTGTGGAAGCTTATGATCTGCAGGTTCCTCTTCAGTGTTATCTTTCTTTAAGATCGCAGTCAACAAATTGCCAAAGTGGAAATGAGACCTTTTGTGCAGCCTTGCTTTACGCATTGACGATCGTATAACCGCACCAATGTTGATTGGAATATTTGTCATCAGAGCGTACACCAAGCATGCTCGATCACGTGTGATCTTTGTGTACTGTGTTCCAGGAATGAAGCAAGCATTGACCATCCTCAACCATATACGAGCTTCTCTGTTCAAGGAAGCATACAAGAAGGTATTATGTCGACCCTTATCCTTGTGACGAATCCACCGTGCCATTGACCTTGTTCTGCATAGTGTATGACTGATTGTCCTGTAGGGAGGTCTGTGATAAAGCTCCTTGAGCGGTGATAGATCCACAGATGGAAGGCCCCGAAAAGAGTTGAAGAACTCCGCATTCAGTTGCAAGACTTGGCCCCAAATCTTTACTTCACTTCCGGTAGTCTTTGGGGACCAATTGGCATAAAACTCTCGCGTTAGATCAAGATTGCATTACCCCATATCTCAAAAAATAAAATCAAGATTTAGTGCCATGATTTTAACCAAAATGCGGGGTTCTCTCTTTGCTAGACTCTCCTTCTGCATCAAATCCACGTGAACATATTTTTTTTACTTTGTTGTTCTTGTACCACTCCTTTCCTTCCTCCTCTAGGACACACTTTATCCCGAAGGTGCGTTGAGGCATTTGCAAAGAGGAGGACTCAGCCTGATCTTTTCTTGCCCTTTTCTGACCTTTCTTGGAGGTGGACACTTTTTCTTTTCCTTGTCGTCCATTTGGGGCTATTCTACCTAAGATCACAATAGAGTCATGTTAGCTTCATCTCGGCAGATTCAGTCTAAAAACACACAGTAATGGCACCACCCCACACTTAATTTATTGGCACAGACTAATTAAGTGAGTGATGTCGATTACTCAAACTTCATCGACATACATTTAGGCGATATGTTCCAACAACATGTTTAGCACAGTCATACTTTCATGTAATCTTGACTATACTTTCATGTTTGGATTAATGCACTTTTTGAACAAGACTACCACATAGAGATCGTATCAGGTTATTTCATAGAAATAATCACAACATCTTATGCTTGTGGTCAATCATGATCGGTATCTCGATGAATGAGTCATTCAAACATTCAAGCTTTCAACTTTCAAGATTACGCATTAACTTCAAAATTTCGACTCCATAAAAATATGACAGTGTATAGCAATCAAGTGCAAGTCGGATCAAAGTCAAGAACACCCACACGTATTGTTTCACTCAACTAGATGTATCATAACAACCCAACCACATTCTTATAACCAAACACCACTTCAAAATCTAATAAATCATTATAAAAGTAGCATTTCAACAACTACAGAATATAAAAGAATAACTTACTTGGTGATGGTTCAGAAAGATGAGATTGCAAGATTAGATGAGCAAAAAGAAAAACTTTAAGAGAATTTGGAAGCTTGGGCGGCACCTATCTTGAGCAAATAATGGAATTGTGTTCTAGGATTGAGGATCTATTTATAGACTAAGCCATGGGTCGGGTTTGATCCATGTACAATGAGGTTAGGAGACCAAAAAGGATAAGTTGTAGGCACCTATTGCTTTGCCTATGCTTAGCATAGGCGGCGCCTACGGTATTGCCTTGTTTGGCATAGGCGGCGCCTTGCCTATCGCCTAGATTGGCATAGGCAGCGCCTTGCCTAGTGCCTATATGAGACAGTGAGCATAGGCAAAGGCATAGGCGGCGCCTATGGTATTGCCTAGATTGGCATAGGTGGCGCCTATGGCATTGCCTAGATTTTCATAGGCAATGCCTTGTCCGTTGCCTAGATTGGCATAGGCATTGCCTTGTCCATTGCCTAGATTGGCATAGGCAATGCCTAGCCGATAGCCTTTGCTCCTTCATTCCTAACTTACCACCTTTCGCATGGCTTACTTTCAAATCAAAATTTTGGACTAATCTCCTCCTTTATACGTCTTGCACCTACACTTAATGAAAAAGAACAAAAATGTTTAGAAGGATGGGTTGCCTCCCACCAAGCGCCTTAGTTTTGGTCATGGCTCGACTCTTCTTTTTGAATTTTTATTTAACAAAATCAAACTCCTATTAAAATAAAATGATTAAAAATGATGGGTTGCCTCCCATATAGCGCTTGATTTATTGTTGTGACACGACATAGCTATCTCGAGTACTCAGACTTCATCGAGATATATGGTGGCTATACATAATATCGAGTCGGGTGGACCGATATATGGCTTCACTCGTTGGCCATTCACCCTAAAGACACCACCATCATTGTTTTCTAACTCCACTACTCCATACGAGTAGACTTGGCTAATTTTGAATGGACCAGACCATTTAGACTTCAACTTACCTGGAAAAAGCTTCAGTTTGGAGTTGAAAAGAAGTACCAAATCACCCTTCTAAATGTTTCGCTGGATAATCCTCCGATCATGGTACTTTTTTATCCTTTTCTTGTAGAGTTCTACTCTTTCATACGTATGTAGATGGAATTCATCCATCTCATTCAGCTTCTCCAATCGCAGATTAGTAGCATCATCCCAATTTAGGTTAAGCTACTTCAACGCCCACAATGCTTTATGTTCTAGCTCAATTGGCAAGTGAAAAGCCTTCCCATAAACTAGTTGGTAAGGTGACATGCCAATTGGTGTCTTGAACGCGGTCCTATAAGCCCATAAGGCATTGTCTAACTTTCGGGACCAATCTTTCCTACTAGCATTTACAGTCTTAGCAAGGATCAGCTTGATCTCCCGATTAGAAACCTCTACCTGCCCACTAGTTTGTGGGTGGTAAGGTGTAGCTACCTTATGTTGCTTGACCCCATATTTCACCAATACGGCTCTGAATAGCTTGTTGCAAAAATATGATCGTCCATCGCTTATGATGGTACGTGGTACCCCAAAATGAGAGAAAATATTTCTCTTTAAGAATGCTACAACACGCTTACCCTCATTATCAGCTAGTGCGACTGCTTCGACCTATTTGGATACATAGTCCACAGCAACTACGATATATTTTATCCCAAATGAACTCACAAATGGGCCCATGAAATCAATACCCCAAACATCAAATAACTCTACCTCAAGCATTTTAGACATAGCATCTCATAGTGCTTTGAGATAGCATCTTACCTCTGACATTGGTCACATCTTCTCACAAAATCGTAGGCATCCTTGAATAATGAAGGCCAATAATAGCCGCTTTGCAATTCCTTCCTGGCTGTCCGATCACATGCATGGTGACCCCCAACTTGGGAAGCATGACTTGCTTCCAGTATGCTAGGCACCTCCACATCTAAGATGCATCGCCTAATAACACCATCAGCACATCGTCGAAAAAGGTATGGTTCATCCCAGAAGTAGTGTTTCATATCATGCATGAACTTTCTCTTTTGATGAAAAGAGAGATGCTTAGGAATCACTTTACTTACCACATAGTTAGCAAAGTCTACATACCACGGTTAGTCTTCCACCATAGTGGCTAAGATCTATTCGTCGGGAAATGCATCATCAATCTCAAGGTCGGGTTGCACTATTTGCCCACTCTCAAGTCTAGATAGATGATCAGCTACTTTGTTCTCGTAGCCTTTTCTATACTTTACCTCGAAATTAAATTCTTGTAGCAATAACACCCACCTAATTATCCTCGGCTTTGCATCCTTCTTTTCCATTAGATATTGTAGAGCTGCATGATCTATATGAACCACTACTTTGGTTCCCAACAAGTAAGCACGGAAATTTTCAAAAGCATAAACAACTGCTAGAAGCTCTTGTTCAGTGACGGTATAGTTCTTCTGTGATTCATTCAAAGCCTTGCTCACATAGTAGATTTGATGAAATAGCCTTTCTCTTTTCTGACCAAGTACAACACCCAAAGCTACCCCACTTGTATCACTCATAACTTCAAAAGGAAGAGACCAATCGGGTGCTACAATAATAGGAGCTTCAACTAGCTTTCCTTTGAGGCATTCAAATGCCTTCAAGCAGTGTTCATCAAAGTCAAATTTTGCATCCTTCTCCAAAAGCCTGCATAATGAGCTAGCAATGTTGGAGAAGTCTTTAATAAACCTCCGATAAAAACCTGCAAGACCGAGAAAACTATGAACTCCCTTTACAGAAATTAGAGGTGGAAGATTCTCGATAGCTTTAATCTTGGCTCGATCAACCTCGATTCCCCTTTTAAAGACTTTATTCCCTAGAACAATGCCTTCCTTAACCATAAAGTGACACTTCTCCAAATTTAACACCAAGTTGAATTCAACATATCTCTGCAAATCCATACTCATATTTTCCAAGCATGATTCAAATGACTCACTAACAACCGAAAAGTCATCCATAAACACCTCCAAGGTATCTTCGACCATATCAGAAAAGATGGACATCATACAATGCTGAAAAGTGGCAGGTGTGTTACAAAGCCCAAATGGCATTCGTTTGAAGGAAAACGTACCATACAGACATATAAAAGTAGTCTTCTCCTAATCTTCAGGAGCAATGCAAATCTGATTGTATCCAGAATAACCATCTAAGAAACAAAACCATCCCTTCCCTGCTAATCGATCAAGCATTTGATCCATGAATGTCATTGGGAAGTGATCCTTTAATGTCCACAAATTCATCTTCCGGTATTCCATGCACACTCTCCATCCTGTGACAGGTCTGAGTGGGATTAGCTCATTCTTTTCATTTGCGACTACTGTTATGCCCCCTTTCTTGGGCACACATTGCATTGGACTCACCCATTTACTGTCTGAGATTGGGTACATCACCCCTGCATCTAACCATTTAATAATTTCTTTCTTCACCACCTCTTGCATCGGTGGATTCAAACGACGTTGGTGCTCAATAGTGGGTACAGAATCTTCCTCAAGCTGAATCTTATGCATATATATTCCAGGAGGAATACCAATTATATCAGCAATAGTCCAACCAATGGCTCTCTTTTACCTTTTTAGAACAGAGAAGAGAGCCGCTACTTGCTATTCACCTAAATCAGCCACAACAATAACTTAAAGTGTATCACCACTTCCCAAAAATGCATACTTCAGGTAACTGAGCAGCTCTTTCAATTCTAGCACTGGTGGCTCTTCAATGGATGGTTTCGCTGGTGGTGAAGGTCGATTCTTAAGATCAAGGTACAGTTTCTTAGGAGCATGAGAATATGACCCCATTCCTGTTAGAGCATAAATAGTTTCTTCATACTCTTCAACATCCTCACGCTCAAAATTCATAAGCACAACAACCAATGGCTCAACAATAAGTTGCTTCTCTACAGATAATTCTTTCTCATCCTCATAATAAACATCAGCTATAGAGAACACATTCATATCTTTGGGTTGCTTCATTGATTTGCATACATCAAAATGGACCACTTCGTCATTCATCCGAAGTAAAAGATCATTAGCTCTTAAATCAATAAGTACACTTCCTGTTGCGAGGAAAAGATGACCCAAGATTATGGGAACTTAAGAATCCACGTCGCAATCCAAAATAAAAAAGTCTGCAGGAAAAATGAAGGTAGAAGCCTTAACCAGTACATCATATAAGATACCAACAGGTCGTTTTACTGACCTATCTGCCATCACGAGCTGCATGTTAGTTGGTGTAAGATCGCCCAACCCCAATTTTCTGTAAATAGATAGCGACATCAAATTGATGCTATCTCCCATATCGTACAATGCCTTAGCAAAATCCAAGGATCCAACCATTCAAGGAATAGTGAATACACCAGGATCTGTCTTCTTCTGTACTAGAGATCGCTGGCAATTGCACTGTAATAATGAACATTATTTGCTAGTTCATAGCTTTCTGCCCTTTTCTTCGTCAAAAGGTCCTTCATGAATTTGGCATACCCTGGCATCTGCTCATGAGTCTCCACCAAAGGCACATTAATAGTCAGCTGCTTCAACATAGTCATGAATTTACTGAGCCTGGTGTCATCAGTTTTCTTATTCAGTCTCTGAGGAAAATGTGGTGGTGGATTTGGAAGAGTTTTCTTCACCACTTCCTTTTTATCTTGCTTCCGATCATCAATCTGTTCAGACTGGTTACATCTAGGTGTAGTGTCATGAACGTTCCCATTCTGATTTTCAGCTTCTACAGAATCATCACAATCTTCTTCAATAACATTCTCTTCTATATTATCAACCACCTGCTTGCCTTTGGATATATTTTCCAACACCTTACCACTCCTGGTAGTAATAGCCATACATGATCCATCTCTTCTTGGATTTTGCATAGTATCACTAGGTAAAGTGCCAGCTTTTTGTTGATTGAATGCCGCCGATAATTGACTCATTTGTTGTTCTAGCTATTTTATTGAAGTGGAATGCGAGTCAACCAATTGCTTCATTATAGACAAATTATTTTTTACCTCAGCTAATCCCATGTTGGTTGCTTCCACTCCTTTCAACAGCTTAGCCATCATGTCCTCCATGGACATATTCCCGAAGCCAAATGCCGCAGCCTCACGATTTCCAGGAAGAACGTAGAAAATACTTCTGTAAGTCTTATTCTTCCAACTCCCTTGATCACGGTCCTTGTATCCTATTTTTTCATAATAGTTCCGACCTTAGTTTACTTGGGTATTGCCTTGGAAAACCCCATGATTATTCAAGTAATTTGCTTCTTTCTCATAATCGGAGTCGTCTCTTCCCTGTGATACAATGGCCTTAACCTTTTCTGTCTTCCCTGATAATAAATACTTGGTAAGAAGATCTATCTACATTTTCATGTGTGCCATATCCTGGTCACGTTCCTCTTCTCTTCGTCTCTGTTCTGCAGTCATGCCAATAGATACAGTAGAGCTTGCTACCTCAGCATCCCTAGTATGCCAAGCTCTACTCTGCTTTGTCATACGATCTAGCATATCACTTGCGTCAATAAAAGTAAGGTCCATGAATGACCCATCTGCAGAATTATCAACCACTGGCTTAGTCACCGAGTTTAAAGCCCTATATAATATTTCCATCAAGTGGATATTGTTCATCTGATGGTTTGGGCACCGCATAAGCTTCTTATTGAACCTCTCCCATGTTCTGTGGAGAGCTTCAGTTGGAAGCTGTCGAAAATTGCTGATCTCATCTCTTAATTATTCTCTCTTGGATGGCGGAAAGAATCTTTCTAGGAAAGCATCTTTCAGTTGCCTCCAATTAGTAATAGATTCAG
Organism: Capsicum baccatum var. pendulum; assembly: GCA_030864225.1. Taxonomy (NCBI): domain Eukaryota; kingdom Viridiplantae; phylum Streptophyta; class Magnoliopsida; order Solanales; family Solanaceae; genus Capsicum; species Capsicum baccatum. Next base: position 254,552,371 of record CM061556.1, read on the forward strand.
GAGTTAGCTCGTTCAACCATAGAGTTACCTCTCCAGATAGAGACAATGGAAATAAGCGCAGCCGAATTGCATTCTGTCCAACTCCTGGATTGTCAAATGACTTGCATATTGTGATAAAGTTGATCAGATACATATTCGGATCATCGCCTATAAGTCCACCAAATAACCTTTTGAGTTGAAATAGCTGGATCATGGTGCTAGTGATATTAAACTTGGCTCCAGATGCCAAGGGCTGAGGAATAATAGCCCCTGTGGCACCAGCCCCATCCAAATTGTCATCATCATCATCATCAAAAGGAACCTGCACAGCTCAGCGTTTAGGTCTCATTCTATCTTGACGATCTCTCCTGTTCACACGCGCTACCACCTCATCTACACGCCTTGGATTTAGTAACTCATCATCACCCAGGTCCTCTTCATCCAAATTTGTTGCCCGACCTGGGTTATCAATATTCTGTTGATGCACTTGAGCATCTACCAATGCAGCTAATCTATCCTGCTCCTGTTGAGCAGCCATCCGTTCAAGGTTTCGTTACGCATCCATTCTGCCAATAAGATGTGGTTCAGGATTTATAGGTAATAACGGTTGACCAGAACTTCGTGTATTTGGCATGCACTCCACTAAACCTGAACAAAACAAAAACAACAAACAAAAAGTAAAATTCGAGAATCTTTGACCAAAGGGTCTATTAACTATCACAAACTTAGTTGACAACCGTATTCCTCAACAACGGCATCAAAATTTGATACGCCCAAATTATAGCTCTCGTTAGAAAGTGTAAGCGGTCGATGTCAAATATAGAACCCAACTGGGTTGGGTGTTGAATCCCACAGGGAATACTTTGTCACTGAGTGTTGCAATTATTAGTAGACTGTTGGTCGAAAATTCCATGGAAAAGGGAGGTTTGATTTAGGTGTGAACTAATGTTAACAAAGTAATAAATGAGACAATATACATAGTAAGATTTAATCACGGAGATTGATAAGTTAGGGTTATGTCCACCTTGTAAGTTCTACTTCTCTATTAACTATGAGTAACACGGAATTTAGACATGCATGCACTTATAGAGAATCGTATTCTAATTCTAAATCCAAGTGTTTCTCAACAATCAAGGAATTATTTCACTTTAGCTCTCTCGAGCCTAAAGTGTATACTAATGGTACGAACTCTCCAAGAAGTTAATTCGGCTAAGGCATTAACGTGTAAATAGAGGTTGGAAGCCCTATTTCCTTGTCACACTCTCTTTTCCAAACATGTAACTTTTCTCTTGAACAAGTTAATGCTATAATGGTGTATTCTCTATGTTTGCAACCATAAGAATTCAATCAAAACGAAGAGAGTAATGATATAAGTAGCATAACATATCAATAATTCACAAACTCATAGTTAATAGATAGTATCTTACGAGGTTTTCATAACCCTAACAGAAAAGTTTAGCTACTCATGAATACAACAAAAAACAAAGTAGCCATCATCATCATATCAAAACTAGAACAATCTCAGGATGGAGATGCTTTGGCATCAATACGAGGATGACGTGATTCTCCCTATCCGTTCCTCACGTAAGCCGTGTTCTATGTCTAAACTTACAGAATCTGAAAATTGAATAATGACTGAATTATGCTGAAAACTTCAGTAGTAAGGTTTTTATAACATCCTTTTCTACTAAGTTACTACTGCATCCTTAAGTATTTAAAAATACTGGGTTTGCCATGGAAAAAGTTCCCATGCATCGCTTTCAGTCCAAAAGCTGCCTTCCCTCTAATGTGAAGTTTTCCTTTGCTGATCACAAGTCCATAAAGTGCTGAAATCTTCATCATTAATACCTGAAAAACATGCTAATCACGTTGGTCAGCTCACTTAAAGGAAAATGGACTAAAAGTGCAGGAATTATATATTTTATCCACAAAACTTAGCTAAAATATGGGTAAATTATGGTTCTTAGGGGTATAAATACGCCCAACATCAATCATCCAAAACGGACACCCGAGCGTCGATTATGAACATTCCAACCAAACCGTGAATAGTAGTGAACAGTAAATCATGCAGGAAAAAGTACTGAGGCCTCGCGTATTTTTTCTCTAATTTTAAATGATCATAACTCCTTGTACATAATGATTTGGGTGATCTACTATATATCAATTGAAATCTATGTTAGTCCTATTAGCAATAAAATTAGTTTCATCCAATTTGTCTATTAGAGAAAAAAATTATGGTTGATCTACTTCAGCCTATCAAAAGCAAAATTTTGGGTCAACTTCAAACGATCATAATTCCTTGTACACAATGATCTGGGTGAGATACTATATATCAATGGAAATATATGGGAGTCCTCTTTCTAATGAAATTAGTTTCATCCAATTTAGATATTGGAGAAAAATGTTATGGTTGATCTACTTCAAACTATCAAAACAGTCCACCAAAGGACACATTCGAGAATTATTTGATTTTTAGGGGCATTTTGGTCATTCCCCCTTAGCCAAAATCCATCGAAACCATATATTAAATCCTATTAGAAGCATTATATGTTATATTTCATTAAATTCCCTCAAAAATAAAATCCTATGCTCCTACATCCAACTTCAAGAACCTCCAAAGTTCACCATTAATTCTGCAAATCTATTCAAGATTCCAAGTTCCTAGTTCAAGAACTCTAAGAATCATCATTCAAAGGCATGATTAACATCTCAAAAATGAGTATCGATCTAAAGTTTATCATTCAAGGTATGTGGGGTTTTTTTTTCAACAAGAACTCTCTTTCGTTCTTGTGCCCAAAAGTAATTTTCTTTACAAAGGCATGATTTTTATTTGATTTTTTACAAATTTGAAGCATGAACCCATATCTTATGATGATTATTATGAAATATTGATGTTTATGATTTTGAAAGATGAATTTACATGTGTGGAGATATAAAACATGAATTTTGAACGATATTTATCATGATTTTGATATTTGGGTCGTGAATCCCCATTAGAAATTGTGTTTTTTTTTGAGAAAGTGCGTGTTATAAGCACGTTAATGTTGAATATTTGAGATATTTTGAATGATTTGACCTTTTTGTCTTAATGGAGTTCTTTTGAACTCGAGTGTGAATGAAATCCACAACATGGTTGATTTTGATAGATGGGAAGGATAATGGCTCCCGATGTATATTTATATATTATTGAAATTGTTTTGTTGTGGATTGTCTTTTGAATGATCTTAGCTAAATCTGGGAGAAATATTTAGCACCGAGTGGGAGGTATAAAGTGACCTTACTTCCCTAGAACTACGTGCCCCCATAGGAGTGAGCCTGAGGAAGATTTATATATTGATCACTAGTTTGTATGGATTTGATATCGATAGTCCTACTCCAATCTCAAAGATAGGATGGCTCTTCCCAACAATGGTTGTACGTTGGAATCCATGTAGCTCACATGGCTTATGTCGATTATAGGATCTCCCAATGTGTGTGTGTTTCCTTCTGTCTATGGTGAACGGTGAAGTGATTTGAAAGTGGAATTGTGAAAGTTATTCTTTCAAAAGATTTAAATGATATTTACATTATGAGAATTGATATTCTTGATGAATTAAAAGTTATTGACAAATTATATGATGACTTACATGTGTTATTATACTTATTTCATCCTCTCATGATTATGATGATTTTCTTCGGGCTATGTGAGTCTTTCATACATCCTGCATATTTCTTATAAATATTTATGATGATGATGTTTATAAAACTGCATACACCCCCATATACTCGGTTTCTTTCCATGGTAAAGACCCACATCTTTGGATGTGGACTGCATTTTCTCGGAATGTAAGTTCAGGTGCTTAGTTCCAAGTTCGACAGTGATTCTTCGGGCACGTTGTTCTACATCCTCTATCGTGTTGAGTCCTCATGTTCCGAGGACGTGATGTCTGATGTTGGTTTCACAAAATTGTTTACATTTGATAACTGAGTATGATTTAGTTTGGGCATGTCTCAATGGCTCGCTGGTTTTATTGATTTTCTTACAGGTTTGTCAGACTAGTCTAGATGTTGGGAGTTGACTAATAAGTTGTATTTTGTTATATTTCTGAAACTCTTTTATTCTTGGATGATGATTATTCTGTTGATATTTGAGGGTTATTTATGGAAATCCAGTTGATTCGTGTTGAACTGAATGAAAATGGCTCAAAGGGTTAGCTTGGCGCTACTCGTAGCCTTAAGCACCGTGTGATGCTTCGGGACCCATTTTTAGGGCGTTATAACATGCAATAAGAGTTCTGATTAAAGGAGGATTTTGAAATAAAGAATGACTCTTTGAAGAGTTGTGCTTAAATAGAAGATGTATTATTCAGAATAACTTGCACACTTACAGAAAGAGAAAAGTCTAAACACGAGCAAATTGAGAGAATTCTAACGAATATTTAAGTGATGCTAGTACAAAGGAACAAATTGACGAACCTGTTTCGCAATATAGAACTTTACAGTTCATGATTCAGTTTAAGTGTATTATTCTTATTGAGTTGTAATTTATTACTTTCCCAGATTGATTGTTCAGGAACAACAATTCGCTGAGTTAACTTCAAGTTTGGGATAACTCGAAGTGGGTTCAACAGTCAAGGGTGATTGTTGAATTATAGGAATTATTGTTTATGATTCCTAGTTGTTGAGTTATAGGAATTAAAGTTTATGATTCCTAGTTATTGAGGTATAGGAATTAGAGTTTATAATTCCTAATTGTTGGTTACAAGAGTTTTATAATCAGTCGTTGTTAAGGCTCAGAGCTATTTAGTAAAGTTAGGGTTAATTCCTGTAGAGGTACAAGTCATAATTTTTTACACCTTTTAGAGTCGGGTGTTTTTCAACATAAAAATCATTGTGTTCTTTACTTCCCGTTTTAACGCTTCCTTGGAACACGCCAGGCAACCCGTTCTATCCATAGGCAACTCTTATGTTAAAGTCACTGGTCAGTAGTGCACGTACTCTAACAAGTGGTATCAGAGCGAGGTTGTCTTAAAAAGGGCTAGCACCAAAGACAAAGATCAATATGATGAATTCCGTACCACCTACTAGTCACAGTGAAGGTCAATCCACTATTAGACCTCTACTCTTTGATGGTTCTCACTTCATTTGGTAGAATGATAGGATGGAAACGTTTATTCAAGGGGAAGACTATGAGTTATAGGACAGGATCACTGATGGTCCTACTATTCTAATAAATTTAGAAGATGGTGAACAGGTGAAGAAGGTAAGAAGTGAGTTTACCGCTGATGACTTAGTGGAATTAAAGAAAAATTCTAAGGCTAAGAACATCTTAGACTATGGACTAGGACTAACTGAATACAACAGAGTGTCAAACTGTACCAATGCTAAGCAAATCTGGGATGCACTGGTCAATGCATATAAAGGTACCTCTTAGGTAAGAAAATTTAGGATTTGTCTTCTCTTTACTGAATACGAAGGTTTAAGATAAAGGAGTATGAAAGCTTACATGAAATGATGACAAGGCTTACTGCCTTGACAAATGAGTTGATTTCTTTGGGAAAAGTCATCACTATTGAAGAACAAGTTGAAAAGGTGTTGAGGGCGCTACGAAAATCAAAATGGAATGTTAAAGTGACTGGTATTGGGGAGGAAAATAAGGATCTCACAGGTATGACTCTAGATGAACTAGTAGGGAATCTGAGAACTTATGAAATAGAAATTGATGGAACTAAAGAGCTAGCATCCCTTGAGGATACCTTAGCTATGAAAGTATCTGATAATGATGAAGAAATTGAACTTGATGAAAAATAAGTTGCCTTTATAACTAAGGACTTTAGCAAAATCTATAAGAAGAAGAAGGGAACAGGTAGCAAGAAATGGTCCAATAAAAATCCAAATGGATGCTTCAAGTGTGGTAAGACTGATCATTAAATCAGGGATAGTCCTGTCTGGGAAATAAAATGGAGAAAGGAAAGGGCTTAAAAGGAATTGAAGGAAAAAATCAAAAAGAGGGAAAAATATGCAATGGTAGAGGCTTGGGGATCTAACTCAAATGATGATGAAGTTGATGAAACAACACTCATGGCTCTTGGAGATTCAAACTTGGAGGAAGAAGATGATGCTTCTGAGGTAAGTATACTTGAACTTAAAGAAAATTAGCATTTGTTTCCTAAAACGAAGCTTATTTCCTTAATGAGTGCTTTAATTGATGATTTCCAAGAATTTACTTCTGATGGGGATGAGTTATTCATCAATCTTGCAAGTCCCAAGTTTGATTTTATTGATGTAAAACTTGTAAGAACACTATTGAAAAGGAAAACTGCACTTTTAAGGAACAGGTTAGCAGACTTGATTTATCAAACCTGACCTTTAAATCTGAAATCTTGAAACTGACTCTTTCAGTAAAAGGAAAAAAGGTCAAAAGTGAGGAACAAGAAAAAATGGAGTCAGAATTGACTAATATTATACATGAATACTTTTGTGAAAAAGAAAAGGTTAGAAATCTAACTCAAGAAAACTCTACGATAAAACTTGTTCTTAAAAGAGTTAACCGATGTACCAAGTCATCTAGAATTATTAATCATCAGAGTAGTAGGACACAAAATGAGAGGGTTGGCATATGTTTTCACATAGAAACTATTTCCTATAAAGATTTATGTTATATTTGTGTAAAACTAGGACACCCAACCACTGAATGTCCTGTTGCTGCCAAAAGCAGATAAAGCAGTCTAAATCTGGCAAATAAACTATCTCAGACCAAGAAAAGAATAACTAAACCTGGACAGAGAAACAGGTAATGTAACTTGTTTCCTGCATGGGCTAGAAGAAATCTCATTCATCCATTTACTCATAAGAATAGACCCAAGCTTATCTGGGTTCCTAAAGTTAACCCTTAATTTGTTTTGCAGGTGAGAGTGAAAGGAGGCAAGCAAAATTTGTACATGAATAAAGCTCACTCAAGGCATAAGGCTAGAAGAAAATAAAGTTCTTTCACTCACCACATTTAAAGGGGAAATGGATCATTTGAAATATGGCCTAATTTGTAGTGCTCGTGTATGGGGGAAGCAATGGAGATTTTTTTTTAAAAAAAAGAGGATGATAGTGAAACTGATAAGCATGGACAGGAACATATTGTACCACCTGGTATAATTGTTGTACAGACTAAGGGAATATTAACAGGGGGAACAACAAATAAAGAAATGGATGCATCAATAAAACCAACACAAGCTACTGGTAATTTTGTTGGTAGTTCATAAGAATTGGTGTTGTCAAAAGAATCTTAAGATTTCCCATGCAAATCAATGGCTTGAGACTATGGTATCCAAAGGAAAGTAATTTCACTCTTGAGGGCAACAAAAATGTTGACTATGTGGGTTACTTAATTAACTTGAGAAGCATCAAAGTTACTAAGTAGAGAGAATTTGGAAAAGAATAGGTTTGACTTGGACAGGAATAAAATTGCATGAACTCCCCTCACTGATTGACTAGAATAACCATTTTTCTTCTTAATCTTATTGGCTAAAATGTTATTTGATTCAGTCTTGCACATTTAGTTGTGTGTCCTAATTCCAGATTTTCAACTCTTTTAACCTTATTTTGTATTACATTATGCAGAAAAATAGGTATAAGCAAGCAATTATGACCATAAAGTTCTTCTTATCAGGTATGTTCTACACTGACATAAGTATAGGATGTCTAAGTTGAAATAGTTGAGCACAGCTGTTCAATTTCTCACACTTCATCTTCTCCTTGTCCTATAATATTGACGAATTGGTTGACCAAACTTTCTTTCATTCTCTCCAAATGGTTGTACACAAATGTGTTAATTCTACGCCAAAAATTCCTTCTTCTCTATCATCCAAAATATCAATTTTTGTACAATGAATTTTCAAAACTTGATCATCAATCACATACAACATATGTTGCTGAAGAATGAAAAGGGACATGCTTTCCCTTTTAGTTCCTAATTGGATATTTTTAGGACTTCTCAGTCCTAGTTCAAGTTTGACTTATAAAGCTACAATAGATGTTCTTGAACATATGAATCATGTCGCTCTACCTATTTCAATAAGGAGGGCTAACACTCATTGAAAAAAAAATTTAATTTATTTTTATTTAGATGAAAAAAAACTGAACTAGAAGTTGCACAAGACAGTCATGAAGTGGAATAAGAGATCCTTAAGACTAGGATCATCACTTTGAATCTTGACCTTGATTGATATAGGCATGAAAATGTTGAAATCATTCATCAATTGACATAGTTTATATCACCTGTTCCATCTTCCTCATCAGCTCCTCACTATTTGTATCCTTAGCCATGTCTCACTTTTATACCATATTTTTTTTTATTTAATGCTCAGTTGTTTTTATTTGTTCAGTACTAGCTTAGTTTCAATGTGGAACATGCTCTGTCAGTTAAATGGAATAATTATCTTTGCTAAATTAACTCATATTTTTTGTCTCTTTAATACATTATGATGTTGGCTAAAGTCTTTATCTGATTGTTTTGGTGATATCCCAGTGGCCATGAATAGCATAACAAATCACTTTGGCTAGTATATTATTGTGTTTGAAATAAATTTTTGATGATGCCAAAAGGGGGAAGATAAGAGGGTTATGCAACATTTATAACCCATTGACTAAATTGTTTCATTCTAGTGTTTTATACTTTAGTGCCTACAGGTGAAGATGTTTGAATGCACAAAGACAAGAGGTTTTTCATCAACAAAATAGGAGAATTTATTAGGTATGATGTAGTTTTGATGATTGAATAACTGAAAGTGATATGAAACATGTAGCTAAAACTTGTAGCAAATTATCAATGATTGAAGACAAGGGTGGAAGAAATCAAGAACCAGATGAGTGGTTAATTCTGATAAACTCAAGAAAATAAACATGTGCTAATTTGAAGAAGTTAAATTTGATTCAAACACTTGATGATAAGGGAAGGAAATTTGAGTTGAAAAAGGAGTCCTTTGGAAAGAAGAAGTTTCACTTTTGAGCATATCTTGATGAGTCCTATGTATAGAAGGAGAAAGAATTTGCAGATTGAAGAAGTCTACGCAAGATAGGAAATATATAAATTGAGGTACTCTTTGTTAGATCAATAAAGTTTTTAATGACTGACACATGAAAGGACTATGTTACTTGAGCTGGTCCAAGCATAGGAAGACAAGTTTCGGGTTTCACATAGAGATGGAGACAAAGATTGCTTAATGTAAGGAATGAATGAGCAAGCCTAATTCTGATATACTCAAGTTACTTATCACGTGAGTGATTGAAGAAGTTGTGGTTGAGTAAAATACTTGAATATAAGCTGATTTAAAGAGTTGGAGTTTGACTACAACACTAAGGAGATAAGAGTTGGAATTGAAGAAGGAGTTTTACTTAAAGTAGAACTCTATACAATGAGAGTTCTGATTAAAGGAGGAGTTTGAAATAAATAATGACTCTTTGGAGAGTTGTGCTTAAATAGAAGATGTATTATTCAGAATAACTTACACACTTACAAAAAAAGAAAAGAGTAAACATTAGAAAATTGAGAAAGTTCATAATTGAGAGAATTTTGACTGAAGATTCTAGTTCTACTAGTACAAAGGAACAAATTGACGAACCCATTTACTGGATAGAACTTTACATTTCATGAGTCAGTTTAAATGTATTGTCCTTATTGAGTTGTAATTTATTTCTTTCTTAGATTGATTGTTTAGGAACAATACTGAGCTAAGTTAACTTCAAGTTTGGGATAACTCGAAGAGGGTTCAACAGTCAAGGATGATTGTTGAGTTATAGGAATTAGAGTTTATGATTCCTAGTTGTTGAGTTATAGGAATTAAAGTTTATGATTACTAGTTATTGAGGTATAGAAATTAGAGTTTATAATTCCTTGTTGTTGATTACAAGAGTTTTGTAATCAGTCGTTGTTGAGGCTCAAAGTTATTTAGTGATGTTGGGGTTAAATCCTGTAGAGGTACAAGTCGTTGTTTTTTACACCTTTTTGAGCCGAGTGTTTTCCATGTAAAAATCATTGTGTTCTTTACTTCCTATTTTACTGCTTCCTTTGAATATGCCAGGCAACCCGTTCCATCCGTAGACAACTCTTACGTTAAAGTCACTGGTCAGTAGGGCACGTACTCTAACAAAGACACTACTCAACATGATTCCGCAGACACCTTGGGACCATGAACCGTGCTCTGATACCAAGTTTAACACAACCCAAACTAGGGCCTGGCCATGACAGACATCCCAAACTATGAAGTCCTAGACATCCTACTCTATCTGGTAGTCATGTACAACATTCATATATTAAGAGAAGATACAGAAATACAATCTGATATGGAAACATAGTCATACTCTTAATTCAATTTAACATTAAGGAATGAAATCCGAAATCAACTAAACAACATCTAGAACAATCTGCGAAATCTCTACTACATGATCAAATGATAACTGTCTGAAAACTGGGACAAGGCCCCAGTACTCTAAAACAAAAGGAATAACATAATCTGGTATAATAGGCCTTCTGTAACAAAGAAGGCTCACCACTGCACTGATTACTTCACTGATTAGCCGGACCCCTAGCTTGAGACTCCAAACCTGGGAGGTACGTAGATCAAATCCAAAATAATAATTTATATTCAACATATACAAGAGCAATTTGAAACAATTCATAAATATCTCATATGGTAAAAATTACATGGGAATTTTTAAAAGACTGTAAAATTAGCTGAACTCTGTAACACACTTTGTTTTACTTCTGCGCTTACTTCTGCGCTAGGTCGTCTACTATCACGACCCTAACCAGGTCCCTGGCCGTGACAGACATCCCAAACCATGAAAGGCCTAGGATCCCTTATAACTTGTAATCATATACACCATTCATATATAAATAGGAAATGTGGAAATAAAATCTTCTACGGAAACATGGTCATAATCTAAATTTAGTTTAATAGTGAGGAATAAAATCCAATATCAACTAAACACCGTCTGAAAACCATTTGCAAAATCTCTACTACATGATCAAATAACAACTGTCTGAAAACTTGGACAAGGCCCCCAGTAGAACAAAACTATAATAAATAATAACTGTCTGAAAGAAACTAGGCCTTCTGAAATATAGAAGGCTCACCAACTGGTACTCTTCACTCCTGTCTGATGAAGTCTGCTGCTTATCAAGACCCCTAGACTATGCCTCAGAACCTGGAGGGAGGGGGTCAATATAGATGTACTGGTATGCAGAAAAATCCAAAATAAAGCTTTTATATAAATAAAATAGTTGATAGCTAGTCATAAACATCATGAAAGATATAATTTTCAAAACACATGGGCATTCTTGAAAAAACATAAAAAAACCTTTCTATCAAAAATAGTTTCTGATATTTGTATTACTTCTGAGTTAGCTGGCACTCCCATACAAGTCTGATATTCCACGGGCTATATGAAATCCTCCATTGACTCAGCGGGGAAGCCCTCAACCCAAGTGTGCCACAATGGTTGGAGTGTCTGAGTCTGATACACCACAAGGTACTAGGCTAGAATATAATAATATACCCGGATTAGAAAATCATGGTTTTGGGCGATGAGTTTTCTGACATCATGCCTTCTGCGGGTAACCATCTAAGCTCTCTTTATGCCTAATTTTATCCTATTCTGAATCATGCATTATTATAGTTTCAACATCTGAAAAATCTGACTTCTAACATGGATTCTATTTTGTTCTGAATTACCATGGCATTATATGGATTGGTGTCGTCACACCAAGACTTACAAGTCCTATTTATGAGCCATAATGCATCATGCATGATTCTTTCGTTAAAACATAGTTTAGACCACCCAAACATGCAATTTTACAAAGGGAGTTCATGTTTTAAAAACATAAGTCAAAACTATGCAAAATTTCCATCCTTTCAATAAACAAGTGTTGGTCATGTAATCTTTAACAAACCATGCAACCCTTTTCATTATATTATTATGTTCAACATTCATCAACATAAACAACCCTCTCTCTTTTGAAATCAAAATCATAATCCAATTATAACATTATTCAAGACATTTCATAACATGCTATTCAAGATGCATTCAAACGATTTCATAGTATATCATAGGTAAATGAAAATCATCACAAGAGAGGGATTTTTCATGAATCATGCTCTCAATTCAATCATCAACCTTAAAACACATGCTTACAATATATATATAATTTCAAATAAATTTGGGGGAAAGCCTAAAGGGGAAAACATTATCATCAATGCTTCTAAAGCATGAATATATTCATAAATCTGAAAAAACCTTTCTTAAAATCAAGATTTCCATACCCAAGAGCTATTATGAAAACTCCGAGTACCTTAAATTAGAATCTTTTAAATGAACTCTAGGCCTCTTGTAGCCCTCGCAATGAGGATTCCAAATCTTAAAGAATTAAGGAAAACCCACGGTTAAATCTTGAGATATTTGAGTTTTTAGTTTGAAGCCCTAGGGTGGGTCCTTGATGAATTTGAGATAAAAGAATCATATTTTGGTGTTTTGGGAGTTTAATCCCATGTTATAGCTGAATAAGGGATGGAAAATACCCATTTTTCCCTTAAAACGCAAAAATAGATCCTGAAATTTTGGTGCGTGCGATAGGGCGTGTGTCACAGCTTATCACATGATGCTACTGTCTTAGTCACTAAAATGGCCATAACTTTTTGCTCGGGTATCAGATTTAGGTGAAATTGGTATCGTTCGAAAGCTAATTCTAAGAGATTTCATTTGATATATAGTAGGCCCTCTAATCATTATATACGGAGAGTTATGGTCTATTGAAGTTGACCCAATTTTTGACACTCACTCAAACTCGAATGATAGGAAAGCCTTCAACTCTTCCTTGAGTTAGGAGACCTCTATGATCTCAATTAATGCTAAAATAGGTTCACAGACTACATTATTTATTAACATGACAAATTTGCATAGGATTTGTGTCTTTTGGATCATCTATGTATAGAAACGATAGTTTTTATTCTAGCCCGAAATGCGGGGTTTTACATTATATCCCCCTTGAGATCATTCATCCTCGAATGATGGGTAGGAATGTTGAAGTCTTAAAGGTGTGGAATAACATGGACATGATATGTCTTCTAAGAAAGAATATACTAATCTGAAACATTTAATTCTCCATCATGAAACTGAATTCTGAGATGACTTTCCCTTACTTGCTTTATGGAGTTGATTCATGCTGAGAATATAGGATTCCTTTGAGGTGTTCATGATCCAATCATACGTATAAAATTGATAAGTGATAAATTATGTAAGTACAAATCTTTAGACAACAAGATTTAGATCGTGCAAAGGTATTACACTGTCTGAGCAAAAATACATAGAGAGATTTGAGACTATGCGCTGAACTCTTATTAATTGAGTCATGACTAAATAGCTTAATCTGAAACATGATGTTCGGACAGAACTGCATTCTCACTTTACATGGATGGAATAGATTATCTCTTGGGATGGTCATATACATGGGACTTCGGATAGCAGGACTAGGTGTAAAGGTGGAAAACCACAGTAACTTGTCTGTCTGACTGTTAAACTGAACTGCTGGTTATACCGGCTGAATTATAATGGAAACTTATACTTAACTGGAGTATCTCTTCAACACAATTTCTAAAGAAGTTCTAGTAGCATTCGGGAGCAAAGAATCTTGGGCATGAGTTACAAAAGATACCCAACTAAGGAATCACAATAGTGACACTACTTTATAGCATGGAATATAGACATATAACTCATAAACTAGGATAGAATTACCAGGCGTTAGGCAATGAAACTTTTTACTTTCAAGATTAGCGCACTTCTGGAATACTCCCTTAACTATATTATTCCCTTTTAATACCATACTCATTTGATTCAAATTAGAATTCTTGTATGGGCATTGATAAATCTTTCTACTAATGCCTAAAGTAACATAAGTCCTATCACCATGATCAAGCCTAATTTCAAATCACAAAATACAACATGCCACACCACGATACTATTCTAAACCATATGATTCAATCTTCAATATATATATATATATATATCACCCTAAGAATATCGTGCCTTACCACTTCAATGAATAACTCTGATCTCTTACTATGGATTCACTAGTGCATGTTGCGTTCCTCCACTTAAATCTCAACATGTCATTCAAGCCGATCTTTATAACCACCTATGAACTCCAAGACAAACACCCATAAGGACATACTTCACATATTCTCTAATCCACTATCAATATAACTCCCACGGCGCTACCCCAAGAACATACACACATAAATTTCCACTAACCATCACATATATCAAAGACTTGGCCCCAGATCTTACTTCACACTTATGGCCTTATCTAAAATAAGAATACTATGATCTTTCATTAACAAGAAACATTTACTCATCACCACTATTATCACATAAGGAGGAATCACTAAAAAGTTAGAACATAAGACCTTGAATCATGGGAGGATATTATACGAGACTTGACACTTAACTGAGGCTGAAGGAATAGCATATCAACATCAGGGATTCAACAAAGTGATCTGAATTGGGGCATACATGACTGCAAGCTGAATCTCGTCAATCATAAAGAGTATAGCATGAATTATAGGAATTGAGCACACTATAAAGCGTGATTACATGAGTCATGAGCTGTATAACGTCAATTTAAAGTTCATAACATATGGAATGTGATTCCGACTACTGTATGAACTAGAACTCCTCGTTTTAGAACTGGAAAAACACATGATTCTCTATCATATACATGAATATAAACTATGATCATGGAACCAAAATATAAGTCATGAGTAGGTATTGGGATCATTGAAAAATACTAAGATAAGAATGGGTTGAGTCTCACCCTCACTTTCTGATGTTCTATATCATTCTGACATCACTACTAGAATCTGAGAGCCTAACTTGGTTACTTGTTCTATCATCTCTCCCTTAGCTTTAAGTCATCATCTTAAGTTCGAGAGATACCTTACTAGACTCTAAACTAAACAGCACTCACTGCACTCTAGGGTCTGAAATACGACAATACACATAATTAATAGAACATAACCCTAATAGCTACACCTGGAAGGGGAAAACCGCTTCTAATCCTACCTTCTGAGACACACTCTATCTTTCTATAGCCCCAATAGTCAATCACATAATACTTGAAAACTTACTAACTTCGAATCCTCGTGAGTATTCCCATAGTCGGAGTACACACCCTATAGCACTTCAACTCTTATTTCTATCGGTTCAACCTTCAAAGGTTCAAACTTAGATTATATCACTTAATCATGGATATCACCAAGCCTTTGATGAATCATACTACTAGTCTTTATCCACCTAGCAACTCAACGGTACTACTATGTCCACTAGCCACACAAAACAGGTAATAGTCTTAGAAAATGCCGCAACTCCATATCACCTTTGATATACTTATACCTCATACATACAACATCATACTTTGTTACTAATCAAATAAAATTAATCTATTGCATACACCATTCAAGCCTGTTAGACCACTTCCATGTAACTAGTATCATTAACCAAGAAATAATCACATCCACCTTTCTAGACATCAACTATTCAAACTTAATGTCTTGTGCTAAGCATGATTTACAATCCAACCTGACACACAATTCTCAGAAAACATTCATAATTAATCTTAACCCACTATTTTTACATCCACATCCTACATTAAATTAAAGCCAATAGTCTAGCATCAATCATCTACCACCAATAAAGAAGGTAACATAATATACTAGTCCATCAAATTGGGACATTCTATCCAAATACCTCAAAAATCTACTACATACCTTCTCACAAGTAGTTCTAGTTTACAATACCAACGAAAAGAAGGTCAAGGGTGGTAAAGTCATATAATAGACATGAACAAGCTTAATCTTATATTACAACCCCATACAATCTTATCTACTTATAAGGCTTTCTCATATCACACTTACTTACCCAAGTGTACATTTAGACTACCTTCGAATTCCACAAACAACCATGAGTCTATAATTATAACTTGCTAGCTCATCTAGCCATTTTCATACTTCAAGCAGACATCAATTCACCTAACTAATAACTCCTTCTCTACCTTCCACTAAAATAACACACAAGGACATATCACTTTATTACCAACTCTATCCAATGGGAAAAGATTTTACAATACATATATTCAACCAACACAAGAACAACAAGTTGCTAGTAAATCGAAATAGGCCTCACAGGGCTTCACTAGACTTTGATTTTTGTGTTTTGAACAAAAATATAAAATAAATAATAAAGTAACTATGCTAGTGAATCGAAAGAGCCCCACACGGCTTCACTAGACTTTGATTTTTTTTATCAAAAATACTATGATAACAAGATTACATATTACAAGAGATAGAAAATTGTCACACAATATTCAATGATCTAATGAAACATATCTTTCTCTGTATAAATAAAAATCTGAGTCAAACACTTCCCCCATAGACTACTATTCAATCCACACATGCTACTAGCTACCACATTAGTGTATCTCTATAAAGTGGTAAATCATCCTCAAACATCGGTTATTCAACTAAAATATTTATTTACACAAAAGTTACCCTCACTCTGACTTCTAACTTTGTGACTTCATATCACTAACCTCTTGGTCTAATCTAACTACCAATAGGTCATGACACCGACACTTTAAATTATACTACTAATCAGGTGGAAATACAGTTCTAACATTCAGCTACACATCATTCCCCCCGAAGCATGACATCTGCAACATAAATTTTTGAAAAGAGACGAAATATTTTTAATACCGCAGGACAAAAAATACAATTTCATCAAAATCAAAGTTCACATAAAAATCAATATACTCTGAAGCACTAACGGACTCTTCTTAAGTCCTTGCAAAAATTTTAAACTCTTATATGGCTTAATCAGAAAGGACCATCTCATTTAGAATGTAAACTTCTACACTTGAATCACCCCAATAACGAGACATATCTGGGCATATCAAAGTAAGGAAACAATTGGGATAACTTTACTTTCTTATGGGTGACACCGTAGCATAAATTAGAGTATGGAAGAGCAACATTCTGGATCAACAGCACAAACTAGAACATAAAGAAAGGAAAACATTCCTAAACGCTTAGTAACCTCTTGCTTATAAGTGTGGCGTGATTCACACCCTTAAATAAGACTCTACCCAATATAATTTTGCAGACACCCAAGGAACGTGAACTGTTCTTTGATACCAAGTTTGTCACAATCCAAACCAGGGCCCTGGTCATGACGAATATCGCAAACTATGAAAGGCCCAAGAGCTCTTCTAACTTGTAATCATATACACCATTCATATATAAATAGGAAATGCGGAAATAAAATCTACTGTAAAAACATGATCATAATCTAAATTTAGTTTAACAATGAGGAATAAAATCCAATATCAACTAAACACCGTCTACAAAATCTCTACTACATGATCAAATAACAACTGTTTGAAAACTGGGACAAGACCCCTAGTATACCAAAACTATAATAAATAATAACTTTCTAAAAGAAACTAGGCCTTCTGAAATATAGAAGGCTGACCAATTGGTACTCTTCACTCCTGTATAATGAAATCTACTGCTTATCAGGACCCCTAGACTGTCCTTAGAACCTGGAGGGAGGGGGTCAATACAGATGTACTGGTACGCACAGCAATCCAAAATAAAGATTTTATATAAATAAAATAGTTGAGAGCTAATCATAAACATCATAAAAGATATAATTTTTAAAACACATGGGCATTCTTGAAAAAATATAAAAAAACTTTCTGTCAAAAGTAATTTCTGATCTTTGTATTACTTCTGAGTTATGTGACTCTCCTACAAGTCTGATATTCCATAGACTATATGGAATCCACCATTGACTCAGCGAGAAAGCCCCCAACCCAAGTGTGCCGCAAGGGTTGCAGTGTCTAAGTCTAAGACGCCACAGGGCACTAGGGTAGCGTATAATAATATACACGGATCGGCAAATCACAGTTTTAGCAATGAGTTGTCTGACCTCATGCCTTGTTCGGAGAACTGCCTAATCTATCTTTATGCCCAATTTTATCCTGTTGTGAATCATGCATTATTCTAGTTTCATCATCTGAAAAATCTGACTTCAAATATGCATTTTATTTTGTTCTGAATTACCATGGCATTATCTATCACACTAAGACTTTCAAGTCCTATTTCCGATCCATAATGCATCATGCATGATTATTTCATTAAAACATAGTTCAGACCACCCAAACATGCAATTTTACAAAGGGAATTCATGTTCCGAAAACATAAGTCAAAACTTTGCAAAATTTCCATCCTTTCAATAAACAAGTGGTGGTCATGTAATCTTTAACAAACAATGCAACCCTTTTCATTATATGATTATGCTCAAAATTCATCAACATAAACAACACTCTCTCTTTTGAAATCAAAATCATAATTCAAATATAACATTATTCAAGACATTTCCTAACTTACTTTTCAAGATGCATTGAAACGAATTCATAGTATATCATAAGTAAATGAAAATCATTTCAATAGAGGAATTTTTTTATGAATCTTTCTCTCAATTCAATCATCAACCTTAAAACACATTCTTACAATATATATAAAATTTTAAATCAATTTGGGGGAAAGCCTAAAGGCCAAAACAATATCATCAATGCTTCTAAAGCATAAATATATTCATAAATTTGAAAAACCTTTTCTTAAAATCAAGATTTCCATACCCATGAGATTTTAGGAAAACCCCGCGTACCTTAAATTAGAAGCTTTTGAATGAACTCTAGCTTTTGGGATGATATACTTATGATTGATGGCTGCCTCTTGTATCCTTTGTAATAAGGATTTCGAATCTTGAAGAATTAAGGAAAACCCACTGTTAAATCTTGAGATATTTGGGTTTTTAGTTTGAACTCCTGGGGTGAGTTCTTGATGAATTTGAGAGAAAAGAATCATATTTTGGTGTTTTGGGAGTTTAATCCCATGTTATAGCTGAATAAGGGATCGAAGATACCAATTTTTCCCTTAAAAATGCAGAAATAGAACCTAAAATTTTGGTACATGCGATTGGGCGTGCATCGAACCCTTATCGCATAATGCTACTATGTCAGTCACTAAAATGGCTATAACTTTTTGCTTGGAAATTGGATTTTAGCGAAATTAGTATCGTTCAAAAGATAATTCGAAGAGTTTTCATTTGATATATAGTACGCCCTCTAATTCATTTTATATAAAGAGTTAATTAACCGAAGTTTCTACGCTCACTCAAACTCAAATGATAGGAAAGCTTTCAACTGATCCTTGAGTTAGGGGACCTATATGATCTTAATTCATGCTTAAATAGGTTCACATACTAATAATTGATTAACATGACAAATTTTCATAGGATTTGTGGCTTTAAGATCATCTATGCATAGAAATGATGGTTTTTATTCAAGCCCGAAATGCAGGGTGTTATATATACCCTATAATTTCACAGCTTTCACCGACTACCTTATCTCGGTTTCCGCCAATATCGGAGTACTAGTGAGGTAAGAGCACACATGATCACACAACAGGGTGCCACAACCCCAATCAAGTCATTATATCGTGGTTGGGCTCAAGATCACAAACCAGGGCTCCAAAACATAAATCCCAATTTGGGATGACAAAGTACTAGGTACACAAGGTCACATAGCAGGGTACCAATTTTCTATGTCGGAAAATCATGGTTTCCAGAATAGAGTCATTTAACTCGAGCTTTCTTCGGGTAACTACCTAACTCACAGCAACCCAATTTTTAACTCTTTAAAATATAGATTTTCTAAAATCAAACTCTAACTCTATCATGGTATACATTTATATGGTATTGTCATACAATTGACTTGTAAGTCACATTCTCCGAGCCATTTATAGCATATTATATCTCTATTCTCAAAACATGGTATATAGTACCACCATATCAATAATTCTTTTCAAGAAACCCATTCTTTAAAACTCATGTAAACATATGCAAGGAAACTCTCTTTGTCAACATTTCAAGAATTCAAGGTGGTCATGTCAAAGTTCTTAATTTCATGCATTTATTTCTCTTTAACACAAGAAATTATAGTAACATCAAGAAAAAACCTCTCATTATTTCTAAATCATTTTTCAATTGCTATGACATTGAGAAAACTACTTTCAAATTACAAGACATGCATTTCAACTCTTTTCCTACAAAACCATAATCTTTAATTAAACATACGAGAGGGGTTTCATAATATGTGCTCTCAAACAGTCTTCAATCTCAGTTTTCATACATATACATATACTTGTAAATAAATTCAAGGGGGAAAGTCCTCAAGGCCAAATCATCAATATCATAAAAACATTTATAATGCATAATTAAAACATAGATTCCAAAAACCCCTTTAATATTCATTCTTGATAATCTTTAAATCATGATCTAGTGTTTACAAGCCCATGCAATTTTTAGGATAAACCCCATGTACCTCAAATTAGGAATTGGACAGATGCTTCTTGAAGCCTACGGTTTGAGGATTCCGAATCTTCAATCAATTTTTAAAACCCACGGTTAAATTTTGAGGGATCTTGATTCTTAGGTTGAGACCTAACTGATTAGTTCTTGAGGGAGTTGGATAAATGACCATATTTTGGTAAATTGGGGGCTTAATCATTTGCTTATAGATGAATCAAGGTGGGGGAAAGAACTAAAATACCCCTAAGGAAATAAAGAAAGTCGCAACAGTCCCTCAGTTCACAGGCTGATATGCTGAAGTAAATTGGGCATAACTTTTAATTCCGATGTTGGATTTGGATGAAATTAGTTTCATTGGAAAGAAGATTCAAAGAGATTTCATTTGATATATATAATATCTCGCAGTTCATTATACATAGAAAGTTATGGTCGAAGATAGTTAACCCCAGTTGAAGTGTCCACTAAAACAAAATCAATAGAATTGTTTTCAACTCGTCTTAGAGTTAGGGGATTCTTGTGACCTCAATTCATACTCAAAGGTTTTCCCACACTATAGGAGTGATCACCACACATACATTAACAAGGAATAATTTAGTTCGGGTCCATACGTGTAGGAACGATGGTCTAAATTTTAGCTCAAAAGTACGGGGTGTTACAATCCATCATTTATTATTACCAACTATTCATCCTATTTTTGTTAATCATTACTAAACAACACATTACTACTTATTGCCTAACCATCTTTTATTTAATTGAAATCATTCATTAACTAACCATCGTTAGCTACCAAGTTCCAACCAAGCAAGATTCATTAACTAATACATTAGCTTCCTAGCCATCAAGTGCAATAGTCAGCTAATAGACAACTTGTTACCTCATATCTTAACCGTCTAACAAGAAGAACAACCATAAGATCATATTTCATCTATAATCATATCATTTATAATGGTAAATAATCATGAACGTAGCAAACCTATGAATTACATTACCAGTATTCAATTAGTGGAATAATAAGCACCATACCACATTTCCCCCCCATCCCATACCAGAGATGTGTATACAAACATATACATATTTATATTCATAAATCGCAATCACATCATTCACAATGATAAAAACTTCTTAGATATTTAATCAATACCATAACACTTCATATGTCAAGAAAATGAGGAATATTGCTTCTCTAAGCCAATTTACATATCCAAAAGGACCATCATCTCTATAGGCCCAACAATCATGACTAAAGTAAATAGCAACTCTATAGGCCAAATATCAAGTCTAAGAGGAAATATCATCTCATAAAGTCTAAGAAGAAATAACATCTCAATAGTCCAATCATTAAGTCTAAGAGAAAATAGCATCTCTATAGGCCAATCATCAAGTCTAAGAGAAAATAGAATCTATATAGACCACATAATCTATATAGGAGGAATATAATCTCCAAAATGCCCAATATCACTTCAACAAGTAGAATCATAACCATATCTCAAAAGCTAAAATCTTGAAACATCAATACAAGTTACTAAGTTATGAAGTAACCTTATTCTAAGGTTTACTAACCTCATATATGTCTAACATCGCAAATAAGTACAGAAGACTTAACATAAGCTTAGGCCTAATTGGGCCGAACGATCCCACTTCTAATTCATAATTTCTATAACTAGGAAAACTATGCCCCAAACTAGGCTAAGGTATCTATTTTATCTTCTAGATGTCAAGCAAGCAATATTAAAGCCTAAGATAGTAACTTCGACTAGAAACAAGGATACTCAAGTCAACTCTACCAAACTTATGGTTTCAAAACTATCAAACTAACCCAATAAAGCTAAATATACAAATCATGCTTTAAATGCTAAAACCATAATCCAAGCATAGAATTATATCATATCCATGCTACAAATTTATCCAAACAAGGGAGAAGGTAATAGGATTCTACAAGGATATTAAGTAATTTAACCTATGGGTTGAAACCCCATCTAATCCCCAAGCTTATATGTATATTCAATACTAAGCCATTCTATCCAATATCAATCTTAACAGTCACATTCATATGCAATATATATCATACATCATCCATGAAGAAGAGTAGACAGAAGCCTACCTCAAGGCTAAACTGCAAAATCACACTTCAAGCACCACATGCTCGTCTTCACTTCGTAATCCCCAAAATTCCATCACACTATCAAAAATATAATCTACTCATCAATACGAATCTAACGATACCCATATTGCAATATTGTGCTTCGGGTCCAAAAACGACACCAAAAACCCTAAGTGGGTCCCACGTATGGAAATTGCATTTTTGAGGTCAACCCAATGCTCATACATCACTAAGGAATAATAACCCTCAATTAATGGGTGAAAAAAAACTAAATTTAGGAATAAATCAAGCCCTAAGCTAAATTGGGGTTTTGGATCAAGAACTAAGAAATTCACCAATAAATTAATCATGATAAAAGATATTTACCAAGCTCCCTAGACACCCACAAGAATCAATTTTGAGTTATCATAACCATTTAGGATTTTAGGATCTAAAAAATAATTCAAAAATGGTGAAAAACATAGCCTATAGGGTGCTTAAATACCCTACCATCTTTGGAGATGCCACAGTCGCTGTCTGGGCCATCAATAAAGTCAAAAAGTTATTTTTGACCCTCGAAACTCATTCGAAATCCAAAATATATGGTCAGTAGTGAAATTTGAGTGTAAACCACATTTCAAATTCATTGGAATCATTAAAACTTTCATCCAAGATCATTTCGACAAAAAGTGAGGCCTATACCTATAGTTTTGATCTTCATAAAATTTGCTCAATAGCCCAAAATAAGTTCGGGAGTCTTGGGACCTAAACCAAGGGTCTCCCTAGACTAAAATAGACATTCTAGTTGCGATGGACAAGTTAGATTTTCAATTCGAGAATGTTTCGACCAAATATGGGTCCCACACTCATTCATTCAAATTTTCATCTTTCCGATCAATAGGTCGAAATGAGATCAGGTGCATTGGTACCTGAACCAAAGGTCTACCTAGGCTAAAATCGATACTTAGATCTGCTGGCATAGTCCTAATTTGCATCCGAGATCATTTCGATGAAGTTTTCACTCGGTAGCCATTTGGAACCAGTGAAGACTTCTAAACTGAGAATTGACTCTAAAAACCAAATGAACTTCCCGATAATCGAACCGTCAGTCCCAGCGAGTCATAAATGACTTGGGGAAGCTATGGAGAAGATCAAACGGAAAAGATAAGTATAAATATGTAACATGACCTGAAGGGTCATTACACTTTAACACCGACAGATAGCAAATCCACAAACTCTGATGAACAAACCACAAACCAACAATAATATCTCTGTCAAATTAGTAGAAATATCCTCCGGTGAGAACTCAAATGATGCCCAGATCTTATCAGAACATAATTGATAGTGAAGATAGATGAAATCAATGAAGAGTGAAAGAAAAATAAAAAATGAATACGAAAACAATTTTTTTTTGAATATGTATTGAAGTTGAATGCTAAATTGTAGGATATATAATAAGGAAAAGAGAGATGAAAATTAATTTTATATAAACTATGAGGTTGTTTTCCCTAACCTTGAATTAATTTTATGTGTACATGTGTTATTAGTTTGTAAAGTTATATGAGAGCATGATTTGAGTAATTACCTCTCTTGTTATGAAACTCATTGTCCTAACAATATTATGGATTGTTATTGTTTTATAAATGAATGTGAGGCTTCTTCCTTTATTTACAAATGCTCATATTTCCTAATAAAGAATTTGCATGTGATTGATGAAAAAGAGACCACTGTATAATAAACTATTGAAAAGGGAGTAGTTTTCATAAGTTTTCATGTGTTTTGAAACAAGAACTTCCTATGTGATGTTTAAATAAATGTTAACTTTTCACAACATATCATTAATGAATTTATCAAACTAGCAAGGCATAAGAATAATAATCTTATCACAACGATAAGTCCCGCAGCATCAACATATTTCACATGTAACATTTTAAAGGTTAACCATTATTAATAAATATGGAGAAAATCTGAAAGATTTGGCAAGGATCAACATCACTAACATCAATATAATTTAAAGAGAGTGAGACAAATATGTTTTCTGAAACTATAGATGCAAAATCAATTCACTTATATTTTAGTGGCTTAGCTAGTTAGCATTGGTTTCAGATCCCTCTGATAAACAACAAGAGGGGAGAAAAGGAAGTACAAAAAATAGTGTCTTTATTGAAAGCTATGTCACAGGATAAAATATGCTGAAAATTGAAAGAACAAATGAATAGGAAAAAAGTAAGAAGCATTTTATGTGTTGGAGCAAAACTGTGCTGAGTGCGGTCATGAAAGGCATGTCAGTGGGATAAAAACACTTTGTTGGCTGATGGCATGAACATCTGAATTAAGAAGAGAGAAATGTGGCAAAAGGAAATAACAATATTACCTTGGTTGTATAGTCAAGTTTCACTTATTATCTCTCGTTTACAATTTAACTCTAAGTAGCAAGACCAGAATCATCTAATTCCAAGACTGTCCTCCTTCTACGACAGGTGAAAACCACAAATATCCGAGAAAGCAGAACAGGCTCACATGCCTTGAATAATAAGTGTTGCGCTGGTGTAAACCAAAGTTTACTTGGAAGAAAACTCATTGCTGAACAAGCGATTGTGCTGTCAATGGAACTACAATTTACCTCTGCAGGGAAAGAAGATAAATCAGTTGGTTAAAAATTAGATATGTAGATTTTGTCTAATGAGGAAAACTTTACAAGTAAAATAAGCAGTGATGAAGTGACGAGACACTTTCAGTAACTTACCTTTCTTATAGATTGAAGGAAGATTTCCTTTGCCAAAAGTAGGAAATGAGGGAAGCTCAATAACTGCGTATGTATCGGGAAATAATGACACAAGATGCTCTGGTGGTCAAAAAACAAAAAATCACACCAGATGTTCCGAATAATAACTGAAAATTGATATTCATGCAAAGGAAGATATATGCATGCATTTGCACAAAACGATGAAACAGTGTGTTCTGTCAGTGCAATAATATTTAAATCTGATACATTAACTTGTTTTGGAAGTACAACAAGAGTTTTTTGTATTAAGAGTATGATTTTAGTTAGACACCATAAGTGTGAAGAGTTCACGGAAACTATCATTTCTATCAGAATGTTTGTTATCAAAGTTGAGACATTTTCTTGTTTGTCCAGCATCCACGAATATTAAATTTGTTTCTCCCAAAGTTTTGTTGCTACAAGTGTTCTACCGTCCTTACTACTGTTGGGCCTGTTTCCTGTAACAATTAGTCAAATTAGTACTATTAGTTATGCAGAAAATTTCGGATAAAGAAAATATAAAGCAATAAAGATAACTTTGTCAATGAACGAGGTTTTCGATCGAAAAAAATACCTTCAAAAATTATACCAAATATACAGATAGAAGATAAAGAAGAGAAGTTCATAGTTTCTTCATTCAATCAAGCCAAAGCTTGATCTAGATTTTCGCCAAAGCTTGATCTTCAAGTTCAACTCTTTTCTCTAGCTACTTCACCTTTTAACCCCAAAGTCGTCAGTAGAACAGAACAAAAACTACTGGGACAGTGAAAGTCAACCAAACTATCACCGTAGAAACTAAGTAGCAATTTAGAATACAGACCATAATTCCAATCTATAACAAAAATTGGTGATTGACATTTTCAAAAAATCCGTTGTCGGAGAGAAATGCCGGATTATTTTACCAAAAGAATTGATGATTTATATCTTCGCAAGACTACCTATCAAGTCAATCCTTCGATGCACAAGTGTTTGTAAGACATGGAGCTCTTTTTTTCTAGCCGCAATTTCATCTCCACACACCTTAACCGAAACAAAGACGATCACACCCTAATCCAACCATACACTGTAAACCCCAAAATGAAATATACCATTAATGTTGTTACAATGAGAATTTGGATAAATATCTCCTGTTTGATTCGTCATCTAAGTACATCAGCGGTAGAAATTCCTTCAATATTGTGGACAATTGTCATGAGATTTTATGCCTTGCCGCCGACCTCCAGAACCATTTCCATATTCGGAATCCACCTATCAGCAAGTTCATAAACCTCCCAGTACCAATTTATACATTTGAGAAATTTGATATCTTTGATCTTATGTTGGGGTTTGGCTTTTGTAACTCCCCGCAAAAAAAAATTATCCGTGCGTTAGCTCATGGTAATATGCTCTTAGAGTTAAATGACAAGAATAGTGTCAAAGAGACTTAGTCTCATTTTTGACTTGCAAAGAGATTAAACTTTGAACCATTGATAATTTCCCTAATTTCGACTTTTTATCACGTGGAAAATTGAATGAGCTTTCTGTAGATATAAGGTTCGCCCAAATACGATACCCGGACAAAAATTTATGGCTAATTTAAGTTCTAGTCGTAAAACACCGTCATTTTGGTGCTTGGCGCATTGTGGAGGGGGACTATTTAGAAATTTTCAAATTAAAGTATCATAGCGCGATTGTGGTGCATCGCGCTGAAGTTTCAGGTCCCAACCAGTGGGACAACGCGATGGCTCCGCGTCGCGGTGACCTTAAGAATCCCACTCATCAATTTTCAGTGGGCCATCACGTTTTTAGCGCGTCATGGTGGCCCATGAAATTGGGCTCCCAGTTATATTTTTATTCCTTCTCATTAAGGGTACATTAGGTATTTTTCACCCTCTTTTCAGCTTGAACATGAGATTTTAATTCCCAATGACCTCATTATTGATATTTTCATCAAAAACCATCAATAACACTCCTTAGGGTTTCAAACAAGAAAACCCAAATAACTTAAGATTTAACCGTGAGTTTTCAAGATTGATTGAAGATTTGAAATCCCCAAATCGTAAGCTTTTCCAAGAATCATCCATCAAATTTCTAAGTTGAGGTACGTGGGGTTTATCCTAAAATCTATATGGGCTTAAAATCACTAGAGAATGATTTTTAAGATTTTACGCATGAATTTCAAAGTTGTTCTGAAATATATGTTTTAAATTACGTACTCCAAATATTTTAATATTACTATTGTTTTTACCTTGTGGTCCTATCCCCAAATTGATTTATATGTACACGTATATGTATGGGATTTGAGATTTAAGATTGTTTGAGAGCATAAATTTATGAACTCCCTCTCTTGTATTGGATTAAATCTTATGGTTTTGTTGGAAAAGAGTTGAAATGCATTTTCTATGATTTGAAAGATGTTTTCTCAATGTCCTTGTACTTGAGTATGATTTCAAATTTGTTGAGAGGCTGTTTCTTCATAAAACTATGTGATGTTAAAGAGAAAGAACTGCATGAGATTGAGACTTTTAACATGACCACCTTTGTTTACTAAATTATTGATAAAGAGAATTAATCGCATGGTTTTACATGAGTTTCTTGATAGAATTGTTGACATGGTGGTCCTAAATTGCATGATTTGAAAACATAGATATAAATTGCAATAAATGGCTCTGAGAATGTGACTTGCAAGTCAATGGTATGACGATACCATAAGTATGTATGCCATAACAGAGTATATTTTCAGAGTTTAATTTCAGAGAATGCATGTTTTAAAGAGTTAAAACTGCGCTTAAACAAGGTTAGGTGGTTACCCGAAAAAGGTTTGAGTTCAAGTAAATCTTAGCCTAAACCGTGATTTTCCAATTCGGGTATAATATTTGACAACCGTGTGGCATTGAAGAGTCAGAGACTCCAAACCTTGTGGCACACTTGGGTTGGAGGCTTCCCCACTGAGTCAATGGTAGATTCCATATAGCCCATGGAATTTAAGTGTTGATGGGTATACCACCTAGCACAAACGTAAAATAAAGAGTGTCACAGAGTTCAGATGATTTTATAGAGTCTTTCGAAAATGCCCATGAGATTTCTTACTATATGATATATTTATGATGTGTTTTAAATTTCTCTCATATATGTTGAATATAAATTAGCATTTTGGATCTGCTCTACATACCAGTACATCTGTATTGACCCCCTACCTCCCAGGTTCAGAGTCTCAGTCTAAGGTTTTGACTTATCAGTAAAGTATTCCAGAGAGAAGTGATCCATTCAATGGTGAGCCTTCTTTATTCCATAAGGATTATTATTTTAGATTATGTTATTTCATTGATATGGTCTACTAGGGGCCTTTTCCTAATTTTTAGATAGTTGTCAGATTTTTATGTAGTAGAGATTTCGCAGACTGTTCCAGATATTGTTAGTGATTTTCAGATTTCATTCCTTATTGTTAAACTTAATCCAGAGTATGAAGATGTTTTCGTGTCAGATTATATTCCACATATTCTTTTATTAAATGAATGTTGTGGATGCTCAGGCCTTCATGGTTCGGGATGTCCATCATGGCCAGGCACTAGTTCAGGTCATGACAAACTTGGTATCAGAGCAAATTCATGGTCCTTGGGTGTCTGTGAAATCACGTTGGGTAGAATCTTGTTTATGGGTGTGTAGTGAACCACACTTATAAGCAAGAGGCTACTAGGTGTTTAGGAATATTTCTTTTCATTGTGTTTTAGTTCATGCTTCAGATTATGAGTTATCCCTTAATCGATGATCTCTTGTGTTTCAGAAAAACAATCATGCCTCCCCATCGTACTATCAATCAGAATGCATAGACAGATGAGGTTCGTCCCACTCATGGGATGAGGACCCGAAATATAGCTCAAACTCCAGATATTGATGCTACTTTGGGAGTCCCACCTACTCAGAACAACCCACTTAGGGAACCCAGAGCTCCCTAAATGGGGAATAAATGCACTCAGCCTCGCGAGAGAGAGGTATCTAATGCAGAATTCAGACAGTCCATTCACATGCTTTCCCAATTAGTAGTTACACAGACTCAATGGTCATAAGATATTGGGTCTGCATCTATTACGTTCGAGGCTACAAGAGTGGGATAATTTATGAGGATGAACCTGCCCAAGTTTACTGGTATTAAGGTAGAAGAGGATCCATAGGAGTTTATGGATGAGATGGAGAAGATATTTAAGGTGATGCATGTAGATGAGGTAGAGGGGTTTGAGTTAGAAGCTTACCAACTTAAGGATGTAGTAAACCAATGGTATAATGAGTGGGAAGATTTAAAGAGTGAGCATACTGAGCCCACAGTTTGGGCCGAGTTCGTGGAAGACTTTCTTCATCGATTCCTTCCTATCTAGATGAGAGAGGCCAAAGCTGAATTGTTTATGAATCTAAAGAAGGGTAAGATGAGTGTCCAGGAGTACACTCTGAGGTTCAACAAACTAACACATTATGCTCTAGAGATGACTAGTAACGTGAGAGATTGAATGAAGAAATTTGTATTCGGCCTTTCAGATGACTTAGTGCTTGAATGTCAGGGAGCAATGTTGAATCGGGACATGGATTTTGCTAGGCTACCAATCCACATACAGCAAGTTGAGGAAAATAAAAAGAAAATTGCTGAATCTAGAGAGAAGGACTGACATGCAAAGAGAGCCAAAATAGTAGACCAGAGCTATAGTCAGCAGCAGAGTAGGAATTAGGGTAACGAATGGTAGAAGAAGAAGAATTGGGGTAATGTGCAGTCTGTAGCCAGTGCTTCGATGACCAGACCCCCATCCGAATAGCGCACTCATGATTTTTAATATAGGAAGGGGCCGAGGATGCAGGGTTCACAATCTCAAGAAAGTGTAGATCAGACCTCTCGGACATACCTGCACTATAAAAAATATGGTAGAAATCATCTAGGAAGATGTCAGTTTGATGTTATCGTGTATTTTTCTTGTGTCCAGCCAAGCCATATCTAGAGAGAATGTATGACAACAAAGGGTAATGTTGGTGGAGACAAGTCACAGGCTGATTTTTCTACACCACCACTGCCTCAGAAGGGTGCCACTTCAGCTACCGAAAATGGCCGCAATTGGTTGTACTTCTTGACCAACCACCAAGAGATAGAGGCCTCACCGAATTTAGTTCCTAGTACATTGAAAATATTTTCCCGTGATGTTTATATGTTACTTGATCCTGTGTCTACCCTGTCTTACGTGGCCCCTTATATGGCAGTTGGTTTTGGGTTTGAGCCTGATGTAATTGCTGAACCTTTTTCTATTTCCACTCTGGTGGGAGACTCTGTTGTGGCTAGAAGGGTGTATAGAAATTGTGTGGTAACTGTTTGTGTGAGGGATACTGCAACAAACCTCGTAGACATAGACATGGTTGATTTTGATGTTATTTTAGGGATGGATTGGGTTCATTCATGCTATGCCACGCTAAATTGTAGAACCAAAAAAGTTACTTTCTCTTTCCTGAATGAACCAGCAATAGAATAGGATGGACATTCTTTAGCACCTAGAGGGAAGTTTATCTTTTGTCTAAGTGTCCATAAACTCATTTCTAAGGGTTGTTTGTATCATCTTATTCAGGTTAAAGAGTCAAATACCGAAAGCCCATCTCTTCAGTCCTTCCTTGTGGTGAATGAGTTCTCAGAAGTTTTTTCAGATGATCTTCCAGGAATACCATCTGATAGGAAGATAGATTTTGGTATTGATTTATTGTCAGATACCCATCCCATCTCTATTCCACCATATAGAATGGCTCCTACAGAGTTGAAAGAGTTAAAATAGTAGTTAGCAGATCTTCAAAATAAAGGTTTTATTCGTCCTAGTGTTTCTCCTTGGGGTGCATCTATACTCTTCGTGCGAAAGAAAGATGGTTCCGTGCGTATGTGTATAGATTATCGTCAGTTGAATAAGGTCACTGGTAAAAATAAATATCCTCTTCCTAGAATTGATAATCTTTTTTACCAGCTTCAGGGTTCTAATTATTTTTCAAAAATAGACCTTCGTTCGGGATACCATCGATTGAAGTTTAGAGAGTCGGATATTCCCAAAATAGCATTCCAAATCAGATACTGTCATTATGAATTCTTAGTCATGTCCTTTGGGTTGACTAATGCCCTTGCTACTTTCATGGACCTTATGAATAGGGTGTTCCGTTAGTTTCTAGATTTTTTTGTTATAGTTTTCATTGATGATGTTCTGATTTATTCCAAAAGTGAGGAGGACCATGCCAATCACTTCCAAATCATCCTTCAGACTCTCAAAGATCATGAGTTGTATGCGAAATTTTCCATGTGCGAATTTTGGCTTAATACTATTTCTTTCTTTGGGAATATCATATTTAGTGATGGGATTAAGGTTGATCCCCTGAAGATTGAGGCAGTGAGAAAATGTCCCAGATCCACGACTCCAACCGATATTCAGAGTTTTTTGGGTTTGACAGGGTATTACAGAATATTTGTAGAGAGTATTTCTTCCATAGTTGCACCACTTACTAAGTTGACTCAGAAAAAGGTGAAGTTCGTGTGGTCTGACTCCTGTGAGAATAGTTTTGAGAAGTTAAAAGATAAGTTGACAACTGCTCCTGTTTTGACTCTTCTGGAGGTACGGAAGATTTTGTTATGTACTGTGATGCATCCCGTGTGGGACTTGGGTGTGTACCTATGCTGCATGGTAAAGTGGTGGCTTATGCATCTAGGCAGTTAAAAGTGTATGAGAGAAATTAACCCACCCATGACTTGGAGTTAAAGGCTGTGGTGTTTGCGCTTAAAATCTGGCGGCATTATCTCTATGGGGTATATGTTGATATATTTACTGACCACAAGAGTTTGCAGTATGTTTTCTCACAGAAAGAATTAAACCTCATGCAACGACGTTGGTTGGAAATTTTAAAGGATTATGACATAAGACTGCACTATCATCTGAGCAAGGTAAATGTGGTAGCCGATTCCCTCAGTAGGTTATCTATGGGTATTATTTCGTATGTTGTAAAGGGAAAGAGGGAGATGGTGAAGAATATTCACCAACTTGCAAATCTAGGAGTGTAACTCTTGGATTCCAAAGATGGGGGAGTGGTTTTCATGAGGTAGCTAAATTTTCCCTTTGTGCTGAAGTTAAAGAGAAGCAGGTTGAAGATCCCTTCTTAATGCAGATCAAAAAAATATGGGTCAATAGAAGGTGATGTCTTTTTAAATTGGTGGTGATGGAGTTTTGAGATATCAGGGCAGAATATGTGTGCCAAATGTAGATAAGTTACAAAAAAGAATCCTTGATGAAGATCACACTTTGAGGTATGTTGTTCACCCAGGCTCTACTAAGATATATCATGATCTTAAAGCTATTTACTGGTGGAATAATATGAAGCGTGATGTGGCTAATTTTATTGCCAAGTGTTTAAATTGTCAACAAGTGAAAGTAGCGCATATGAGGCAAGGTGGTACTTCCCAGGATATAGCCTTGACTTTATGGAAATGGGAGATAATCAATATAGACTTCATTGCGGGACTTCCGAGGTCCCAAAGCCAGTATGATTCAATTTGGGTGATTGTTGATCGACAGACCAAGTCAGCCCACTTTTTGTCCATCAGAACTAACTATTTGGGAGATGACTATGCCAAGCTGTACAATGAGGAGATAGTCCATTTACATAGAGAACCTGTATCCATCATATCTAACCGAGGTATGCAATTCTCTTTGCAGTTTTAGAGACCTTTTCAAAGTGGTTTAGCTACCCAAGTGAACCTAAGTACTGCATTCCACCCTCAGACTGATGGGCAAGCAGAGTGCACCATTCAGACTCTTGAGGATATGTTAAGGGCCTGTATAATTTACTTCAAGGGGATTTGGGTGGATCACTTTCCCTTGACATAGTTTGCATATAATAATAGTTACCATGTCAGTATAAAGATGGCTCCTTTTCAGGCATTGTATGGAAAAAGATGTACGTCGCCAATAGGGTGGTATGAAGTGGGTGAGACTTAGTCGTTTGTCCCTAATCTTGTTCATCATGCAATAAAGGACATGAAAATTATTAGAGAACAACTTAAGACAGCCCAGAGTCAACAGAAGTCCTACGCCGAAGTTAGGAGAAGAGACTTAGAGTTTGAGGTTGGTGATTAGGTGTTTCTCAAAGTTTCTCCTATAAATGGAGTCATGCATTTTTGGAAAAGAGGTAAGCCGAGTCCTCGCTATATAGGGCCCTACCAGATTTTGAGAAGGATAGGGAAAGTTTCTTATGAGTTAGAGTTGCCTGCAAGTTGGGCTATGTTCATCTGGTATTCCACATATCCATGCTAAAGAAATGTATTGGAGACCATTCCCTAGTGTTTCCTATATAGGAGATCAAGGTGACAGACTTATTTGCATACGAAGAGGAAACTACTGGAATCTTAAATCGCCAAGTTTGGAAGTTGAGGAGCAAACAAATAGTGTCGGTTAAGGTGTTGTGTAGAAATCAGAAAGTTGGGACGCAACTTGGGAATCAGAAATGACATAAGAGATAGATACCTAGACTTATTTGATTCATTAAATGGCAAAATTGAAGGTGTAATCCTCATCTTAATCTTTTATTGCCTTAGTATACTTTAAATCCTGCTTGTCTGTGTTCCGAGTCATTATTTGGGGATGAATGATCCCAAGGGGGGATAATGTAACACCCTGCAAAAAAAGAAATCATCCATGTGTTAGCTCATGGTGATATGCTCTTAGAGTTAAATGACTAGAACAGTGTCAAAGAGACTTAGTATCAATTTTGACTTCCAAAGCGAGTGAAATTTGAACCATATATAATTTCTCTAATTTTGACTCCTTATTATGTGGGAAATTTAATGAGCTTTCCATCGATATAAGATTCATCCAAATCCGATACCTGGGCAAGAAATTATGGCTAATTTAAGTTGTAGTCGTAAACACCGTCATTTTAGTGCTTGGCGCATCGTGGAGGGGCTTATTTAGAAATTGTTAAATTCTAGTA
The DNA here is from genome assembly GCA_030864225.1 of Capsicum baccatum var. pendulum. NCBI lineage: Eukaryota > Viridiplantae > Streptophyta > Magnoliopsida > Solanales > Solanaceae > Capsicum > Capsicum baccatum. The sequence goes on from CM061556.1 coordinate 254,586,612, forward strand.
GCATAGAGTGAGTGTGGCACATCACAATGAATTTTCAGGTCCTAACCAGTGGGACATGGCTCCACATCGTGGTGACCTTATGAATCCCACTCGTCAATTTTGAGTGAGCCACCGTGAATGTGGCGCGTCGAGGTGGACCATGAAATCAGGCTCCCAGTTATATTTTTATTCCTTCTCATTAAGGGTACATTAGGTATTTTCCACCCTCTTATCAGCTTAAACATGGGATTTTAATCCCAAATGACCTCATTATTGACATTTTCATCAAAAACCATCAACAACACTCCTTAGGGTTTCAAACAAGAAAACCCAAATAACTTAAGATTTAACCATGAGTTTTCATGATTGATTGAAGATTTGGAATCCCCAAATCGTAGGTTTCAAAAATCATCCATCAAAATTTTAAATTGAGGTACGTGGGGTTTATCCTTAAAACTACATGGGCTTAACATCATTAGAGAATAATTTTTAAGATTTTATGCATGAATTTCAAAGGTGTTATGGAATCTATGTTTTAACTTACGTACTCCGAATGTTTTAATGTTACTATTGTTCTGACCTTGTGGTCCTATCCCTTAAATTGATTTACATGTACACGTATATGTATGGGATTCGAGATTTAAGATTGTTTGAGAGCATAAATTTTTGAACTCCCTCTCTTTTATTGGATTAAAGCTTATGGTTTTGTTGGAAAAGAGTTGAAATGCATGTTCTATGATTTGAAAGATGTTTTCTCAATTTCCTGGTACTTGAGTGTGATTTCAAATTTGTTGAGAGGGTTTTCTTCATATAACTATGTGATGTTAAAGAGAAAGAATTGCATGAGATTGAGACTTTTAAAATGACCACCTTTGTTTAATGAATCATTGATAAAGAGAATTAATCGCATGGTTTTACGTTAGTTACTTGAAAGAATTATTGACATTGTGGTTCTAAATTGCATGATTTGAAAAAAGAGACATAAATTGCTATAAATGGCTGAAAGAATATGACTTGCAAGTCAATGGTATGATGATACCATAAGTATGTATGCCATAACAGAGTATATTTTTAGAGTTTGATTTCAGAGAATGCATATTTTAAAGAGTTAAAATTGGGCGTAAAGAGGGTTAGGTGGTTACCCGAAGAAGGTTTGAGTTCAAGTAACTCTTAGGCTAAAAATGTGATTTACTGATCCGGGTAGAATATTTTTGCGCTGGCGACAACCATGTGGCGTAGTAGAGTCAGAGACTCCAACCCTTGTGGTAAACATGGGTCGAAGGCTACCCCGCCGAGTCAATGGTTAATTCCATACAGCCCGTGGAATTTCAGATTTGTAGGGTATACCACCTAGCACAGAAGTAAAATGAAGAGTGTCACAGAGTTCAGATGATTTTATAGAGTCTTTCAAAAATGCCTATGAGATTTCTTACTAAATGATATGTTTATGAACTGTTTTAAATTTCACTCATATATGTTGAATATAAATTAGTATTTTGGATCTGCTTTGTGTACCAGTACATCAGTACTGACCCCCTACCTCCCAGGTTCAGAGGCTCAGTCCAAAGGTCTGGCTAATCAATAGAGTATTCTAGAGAGAAGTGATCCATTCAGTAGTGAGCCTTCTTTGTTCCAGAAGGCCTTGTAATACCCCGGTAAATTGTTCGTTGAAATTTTGAGTGTAAACGTGTTAGGTTCTATCTTCTAGAATGAATTATATATTTTTCATGGATAATGTATTATATTATGACCCACCATTATGAATATTATCAAATAAGCTTTCCAACTATATGTGGATTATCAAAAACGGACACCAGAGAGACGAGTTATGAACATTCCGATCGAACTATGAATAGTAGTGAACAGTAAAACGTACAGGAAAAAGTACTGAGGCCTGACGTTTTTTTCCTCCAAATTTAAACTATCATAACTCCTTGTACATAATGATATGGTTGAAATACTATATATCAACAAAAATCTCTAGAAGTCCTCTTTCCAATGAAATTAGTTTCATCCAATTTGTCTATCGGGGCAAAAAGTTATGGTCGATCTAGTTCAGCCTATCAAAAGCAAAATTTTGGGTCAAATTCAAAAGATCATACCTCCTCGTACACAATGATCTGGGTGAGATACGATATATCAACATAAAGATATGGGAGTCTTCTTTCTAATGAAATTGATTTCATCCAATTTGTATATCGGAGTAAAACATTATTGTTGATTTACTTCAGACTATCAAAACATTCCACCAAAGGACAGATTCGAGAATTATTTGATTTTAGGAGTATTTTGGTCATTCCCCCTCACCCAAAATCCGTCCAAACCCTATATTAAAGCCTATTAGAAGTATTATATGTTATATTTCATCTAATTCCCTCAAAAAGAAAACCCTAAGCTCCTACATCCAACTTCAAGAACCTCCAAAGTTCACCATTAATTCTACAAATTTATTCAAGATTCCAAGTTCCTAGTTCAAGAACTCCAAGAACCATCATTCAAAGACATGATTAACATCTCAAAAATGAGTATCGATCTAAAGTTCATCATTCAAGGTATGTGGGGGTTTTTTAACAAGAACTCTCTTTCGTTCTTGTGCCCAAAAGTAATTTTCTTTACAAAGGCATGCTTTTTATTTGATTTTTTACGAATTTAAGCATGAACCCATATCTTATGATGACTACTATGAAATCTTGATTTTTATAATTTTGAAAGATGAATTTACATGTGTGGAGATATAAAGCATGAATCTTGAATGATATTTATCATGATTTTGAGATTTGGGTCGTGAATCCCCATTGAAAATTGTGTTTTTTTTGGTAAAGTGTGTTTTATAAGCACGTTGATGTTGAATATTTGAGATATTTTGAATGATTTGACCTTTTGATCTTAATGGAGTTGTTTTGAACTTGAGTGTGAAAGAAATCCACAACGTGGTTAATTTTGATAGATGGGAAGCATGATGGCTCCCGATGTATATTTATATATTACTAAAATTATTTTGTTGTGGATTGTCTTTGAAATGATCTGAGCTAAGTCTGAGAGAAATCTTTAGCACCGAGTGGAAGGTATAAAGCGACCTTACTTCCCTAGAACTACGTGCTCCCGTAGGAGTGATCCTGAGGCTGATTTATATAGTGATCACTAGTTTGTGTAGATTTTATATCGATAGTCCTACTCTGATGGCAAGGATAGGACAGCTCTCCCTAATGTGGGTTGTAAGTTGGACTCCATGTAGCTCACATGGTTTATGTCGGTTATAGGATCTCCCAGTGTGTGTGTGTTTCCTTGGGTCTATGGTGAATGGTGAAGTGATTTGAAAGTGCAATTGTGAAAGTTATTATTTCGAAAGATTTAAATGATATTTACATCATGAGAATTAATATTCTTGATGAACTGAAAGTGATTGACAAATTATATAATGACTCACATGTGTTATTGTACTTATTTCATCCTCTCATGATTATGATAATTTTCTTCGGCCTATGTGAGTCTTTCATACATCCTGCATATTTCTTATAAATATTTATGATGATGATGTTTATACAACTGCATACACCCCATATACTCGGTTCCTTTCCATGGTACTAACCCACATCTTCAGATGTAGGCTATATTTTCTCGGAATATAGGTTTAGGTGCTCAGTTCTAGGTTCGGCAGTGATTTTTCGGTCATGCTATTCTATCATTTTGGATAGGGGTACTCAGTTCACTTTGAAATTTTGGAATGCTTTTCAGAAGGGTCTTGGTACCCAAGTGCTTTTGAGTTCTGCTTTTCATTCGCAGACCGATGGTCAGCCTGAGCGGACCATCCAGACCTTAGAGGATATGTTGAGAGATTGTGAACTTGACTTTAAGGGAAGTTGGGATGATCACTTACCGTTGATAGAGTTTGCTTACAATAACAATTTCCAGTGTAGTATTGGCATGGCTCCGTTTGAAGCCTTATATAGGAGGAAGTATAGATCACCCACAGATTGGTTTGAGGTGGGTGAAGCAGCTTTGAGTGGTACTGATTCGGTATTTGAGGCTATGGAAAAAGTTAAGTTGATTAGGGAAAGGTTGAAAACTGAGTAGAGTCGTCAGAAGTCATATGCGGATGTTAGAAGGAGAGATCTTGAGTTTGAAGTTGGTGACCCAGTGTATCTAAAAATTTCACCCATGAGGGGGGTGAAGAGATTCGGAAATAAGGGGAAGCTTAGTCCCTGTTATGTTGGTCCTCACAAAATTCTTAACCGTGTTGGTAAGGTAGCTTATGAGGTCGAGTTGCCTTTCGATTTGTCCTCTGTTCATCCAATATTCCATGTCTCCATGCTTAGAAAGCATATTAGTGATGCTTTGGTAGTGGATTCCTTTGTGAGTGCTGACATTCAAGAAAATTTTTCTTTTGATGAGATTCCTGTTGAGATTCTTGATTTCAGTGTCCGAAAACTAAGGAACAAAGAAGTTCCCTTGGTCAAGGTGTTATGGCAAAACCAATCTGTTGAGGGTGCAACTTGGGCAGCTGAGGCGGATATGCGATCCAAGTAATCGCACCTATTTTCCGTGAACTCCGATCAAGCCAAAGGTACCGTTCTTTCCTAAATCATGCACTTTTGATAAAAGTTGCAGCAGTTCAGCTGTCATTTATTATGTGTTCAGCTGTAGTTTCTTGAATTTACGCATTCTATGTTGCATTCGGAATGAGAAACGATGTGGTGATGAGTCTGACGAATGGTTTCAGTTGTATGCTATATTCCCTATCTAATCTTGTCATGTCTAGCATCATTCGAGGATGAATGTTTCCAAGGGGAGATGATGTAATACCCAGTAAAATGTTTCATTCAAATTTGTGCATAAATGTGTTGGGTTTTATCTTCTAGAATCAATTATAAATTTTCTGTACGAAATGTCTTAGATTATGATCCACCATTGCGTAGAGTATCGAATAAGATTTCCAACGACATGTGGACCATCCAAAACGGACACCTGAGCGACGAGTTATGAACATTCCGATCAAACCATGAATAGTGGTGAACAGTAAAACATGCAGGAAAAAGTACTAAGGCCTGGCGTATTTTTTCTCCAAATTTAAACGATCATAACTCCTTGTACATAATGATATGGGTGATCTACTATATATCAACGGAAAGATCTACGAGTCCTCTTTCCAATGATATTGGTTTCATCCAATTTATCAATCGTATCAAAAAGTTACGGTCAATCAACTTCAGCCTATCAAAAGCAAAATTTTGGGTCAACTTCAAATGATTATAATTCCTCTTACACAATGATCTGGGTGAGATAATATATATCAACGGAAATATATGGGATTCCTCTTTCTAATGAAATTGGTTTCATCGAATTTGGATATCAGAGTAGAACGTTATGGTTGATCTACTTCAGACTATCAAAACATTCCACCAAAGGACAGATTCGAGAATTATTTGATTTTTATGGGCGTTTTGGTCATTCTCCATCACCCAAAATCCGCCCAAACCCTAAGCTCCTATATCCAACTTCAAGAACCTCAAAAGTTCACCATTAATTTGACAAATTTATTCAAGATTCCAAGTTCCTAGTTCAAGAACTCCAAGAACCATCATTCAAAGGCACGATTTACATCTCAAAAATGAGTATCGATCTAAAGTTCATCGTTCAAGGTATGTGGGGTTTTTCAACAAGAACTCTCTTTCGTTCTTGTGCCCAAAAGTAATTTTCTTTACAAAGGAATAATTTTTATTTTATTTTTTACGAATTTGAAGCATGAACCCATATCTTATGATGATTATTATGAAATCTTGATGTTTATGATTTTGAAAGATGAATTTACATGTGTGGAGATATAAAGCATGAATCTTGAATGATATTTATCGTGATTTTGATATTTGGGTCGTGAATCCCTATTGGAAATTGTGTTTTTTTTAGAAAGTGTGTGTTATAAGCACGGTGATGTTGAATATTTGTGATATTTTGAATGATTTGACCTTTTGGTCTTAATGGAGTTGTTTTGAACTCGAGTGTGAAAGAAATCCACAATGTGGTTGATTTTGATAGATGGGAAGCATGATGGCTCCCGATGTATATTTATATATTATTGAAATTATTTTATTGTGGATTGTCTTTGAAATGATCTGAGCTAAGTCCGGGAGAAATCTTTAGCACCGTGTGGGAGATATAAAGAGACCTTACTTCCCTAGAACTACGTGCCCCCGTAGGAGTGAGCCTGAGGCTGATTTATATAGTGATCACTAGTTTGTGTGGATTTGATATCGATAGTCCTACTCTGATGGCAAGGATAGGACGGCTCTCCCCAATGTGGGTTGTAAGTTGGACTCCATGTAGCTCACATGGTTTATGTCGGTTATAGGATCTCCCAGTGTGTGCGTGTTTCCTTGTGTCTATGGTGAATGGTGAAGTCATTTGAAAGTGGAATTGTGAAAGTTATTCTTTCGAAAGATTTAAATGATATTTACATTATGAGAATTGATATTCTTGATGAACTGAAAGTGATTGACAAATTATATGATGACTCACATGTGTTATTGTACTTATTTCATCCTCTCATGATTATGATGATTTTCTTCTGGCTATGTGAGTCTTTCATACATCCTGCATATTTCTTATAAATATTTATGATGATGATGTTTATACAACTGCATACACTCCTATATACTCGGTTCCTTTCCACGGTACTGACCCACATCTTCGGATGTGGGCTGTATTTTCTCGGAATGTAGATTTAGGTGCTCAGTTCTAGGTTCGACAGTGATTCTTCGGGCATGCTGTTCTACATCCTCTTATGTTCCGAGGATGTGATGTCTGATGTTTGTTTCACGGAATCATTTATATTTGATAACTGAGTATGATTCAGTTGGGGCATGTCTCAATGGCTCGCTGGTTTTATTGATTTTCTTGAAGGCTTGTCAGACTAGTATAGATGTTGGGAGTTGACTAATAAGTCGTATTTTGTTATCTTTCTGAAATTCTTTTATTCTTGGATGATGATTACTCTGTTGATATTTGAGAGTTATTTATGGAAATCCCGTTGATTTGTGTTGAACTAAATAAAAATGGCTCAAAGGGTTAACTTGGGGCTACTCATAGCCTCAAGTACCGTGTGACGCTTCGGGACCCATTTTCCGGGGCGTTACAGGCCTGTTATTTCAGATTATGTTATTCCGTTTGTTTGGTCTACTGTGGGCCTTGCCCCAGTTTTTAGATAGTTGTCAGATTTTCATATAGTTGAGATTTCGCATATTGTTCCAAATGTTGTTAGTGATTTTTGGAATTTCATTCCTTATTGTTAAACTTAATCCAGAGTATGACCATGTTTTCGTATCAGATAATATTCCTCATCTTCTTTTATTATATGAATATTGTGCATGATTACCAGATACAGTAGGACACTCAGAACTTAATGGTTCGGGATGTCCATCACGGACAGGCCCTTGTTCAGGTCGTGACAGCTTTGTTCTTGTTACTAATGACTATAAGATGGTAAGAGTAGTACATACTACTCATCATCCAATGAGACTTCATGTTGATATTTATAAGTTAAGCACTGGTGTTTGGGAAAACATTATTCATGTCTCTTTGTCTTATCAATTCCATGTCACTACACCACAGGCGCATGTGATATGGAGCTTCTCATTGGATTGCTTTCAAATGGAATGAAAAATCACTTCTGGGTATGATTGTTTTGTTCAACATGCATGATGAGACATTTTCAAAGATGATATTGACGAGTAGTTTAACCAATTAGTCACGATCAAATTATGAAGAATTGTTCCCCTTTGTGTCAGAGGAATCACTTTGTATGGTTGATAATAATTATGACGAAAGTAAACCTATTAATATTTGAATGATGAGAGAGTATAGTGCACCAGACTTAGAGGTGAAACAGTTCAACATCAACTATTATGACTTTGTAGGAAATATTCCTCTTCGTTATCACATTTTCTAGACACCTTACGGTGTAAGTTCTGGTCCAAATAAGCTTGAGATTCCTAATGACTTCGTAAAGCCAATGGCTATAAGGATAAATGGTGAAATATTATGGAAGTAAATCATAGAAAAAGACTACTGGTTTCCGTTGGCGATGTAGTTGAAAAGTCTAAAGATGTTGACCTTGGTAAGTCTACAAGTGATTGGTACCACAATCCGCGTTATGTTACTTCTTACAAAAAGAGTCTTGTTTTACGGAAAAATAATTATGCTGGAGATGTTTGTGAGAAGTCATACTATTTATGGAAATGAGAGCCCAAAGTTGACAGACAAAGGCTCTTAAGGGAAAAAACTGCAAGTAGAATGCGATTTGTATCCCTTATGCACATGAGTGGATTGCTGTACCTGTCAAAAATGAAAGGGAAATGGTTGCAGAAGAATGGAAGGAAGAGAAGGCAAGGCCAATTTTTAGAATATTACAGAAAACCTCGAGCTCAAGTCTGAATGTTACAGAAAGACAGGAACTCATACTAGTAACAATGTAGAAATCAGTTAATGACCAAAAGCTGTAGAGAAAAAAAATGATAAATAAACATGGTCAACAAGCATATCCAAATCTGCACGACTAACAACATCACATGAACATAAGGCTAAGTAAAACATAACTTTTCATGTACAGGTAATGTTGTTAGTGCTCTGTAGATATTTCACAGAAAAATGCAGTGCTCAGGTCTAAGTTAAATGGTTACCTGGGAGAACGTAGTGCAGAAATTGAACAGGTGTGGATGTCTATCAAAGATCTAACAAAATGGAATATGAGTAAATTCTCAGCATATCCATTAGTTCCCACACTATAGAGTCACTGGCTTTATTAGAATATGCCATTCCGTTTGCCAATTCATCATCACTGTCGTAAAACTGAGTTGCATTTGGTTTCTTTTCACTTGAATACAAATCTTTAATCCTTGAACTCTAAATTTATAGATACCATGATTTTGATTTCTTCAAGTCAAGCCTGCATCGTAATGCACACCAAGTGGTGTAAATGCAAGTAAATCATTATATGTTCTAATGCATGTCGAGAGATGTTTGGAGTTTTCATTATTTCCTAAATATAGACCACACATTATCTTAACTATATGACTACAAAATCCAAGAGGCTCATATTCAAATCTTTATGCAGAACAAATTCGAAACCATTTCTAATGGTACATAGTCTGATCATAGTTCAAAATTCAGAGCCGTTATTTTATTTCGTTGGTGAACTGGATACCCTAAAAGGTATAAGGAGGGAAAGAATGAGAACACAAAAAGGTAGTATTAGTTAAACATGAGACAGATACACTTCTTGGATCAATTTTACCGATCATTTCATAATATACTGTATTGCGTTGTATTGCATTGTTTTGTCGATCCAATATTTGAATAGATTATATTGTTTATTATTGTTTAATAATATTTTATTGTTTGATTGTCTGTATTGTGTTGCATTGTAATTGGTAAGTTTACTAAAATACCCTAAACTATTGTAAATATTAAAATATAAACAATTGCTCATTACAATAATTTAGGACACTTATTCTGCTAACTTGTCATGAGTTATTCTTTGTAAATATTTTAACCCCTCTGCCTTGATTTATGTAGCACACTTTCTTTTTTAGTACGTCCAAAATTAGGTAACGAGACGAATAAACTATATTGGTCGATGCATTAAAGGGGGCTTTTCATTGTTACTTAATGACAGATTTAACAATCCGATTGCAATATATATTGAACAATAATCAAAACAAATATTGTATTTATGATAACAATACTATGGGTAACAACAATCCAAACAAGATGTAAAACAAACCTTTAGTGATGGCTGGCTTAGTTGTATTGCAGTCTTTAATACAAGCACCTGATGTTGAACCTAGCATAAAAAGATTTTTCAATATTAATAAGTTCTGTATATTCGGCTAAATTTATGAAAACTTTCAGTAACTTACCTTCCTCATATATTGAAGGAATATTTCCTCTGTCCAAAGCAGTAAATCAGGGAAGCTAAGTAACTGTGTATATATCTGGCAATAACTAAAAATAAATGTTCAAGCAGAGGAAGAAATATGCATGCATTTGCCCAAAAAGATGAAACAGCGTGTTATATCGATAGAGTGCAAAGATATTTAAATCTGATATGTTAACTTGTTTTGGAATTACAGCAAGGTTTTTTTCGTATTAAGAGTATTCATTTGCTTATCAGCATCTTTCTTATCAGAGCTGGGACATTTGCTTGTTTGTCTAGCATCCACGGATATTAAATTTGTTGCTCCCAAATTTTTGTTGCTAAAAGTTTTGTACCCTCACTACTGTTGGGCCAGTTTCCTGTAACAATTTGTTTAATTAATAGTATTAGTTGTACAGAATATTACGGATAAAGAAAATATAAAGAAATAAAGATAACTTTGTCAATGAACAAGATTTTTGATCAAAGAAATACCTTCAAAAATCATGACACATATTTAGATAGAAGATCAAGGAGAGAAGTGCATAGTTTCTGCATTCGAGCAAGCCAAAGCTTGATGTATACTTTAACAAAAACTTGATCTTCAAGTTCAACTCTTTTCTCTAGTGTAACACCCTGCACTTTCGGGCTAAAGTTTGAACCGTTCTTTCTATGCGTATAGATCCGAACCCAATAATTCTTTGAAAATATATGTGTGATGATGAATCCTATAGTGTGTGAATACCTTTGAATATGAATTGAGGTCACAAAAAATCCCCAAACTCAAAGATGAGTTGAAAACATTTCTATCAACTAAGTTTTAGTGGATATTTCAACTTTGGTCCACTCCCATCGGCCATGACTTCTTTTATATAATGATTTAGAGGGTCTACTATATATCAAATGAAAGGTCTTCGAAGTAGCTTTCCAACGATATCAATTTTTCCTCAATCCGACACCCGAGCGAAAAGTTATGGCTTTGCAAACGGGTGTGCATCGCCTAACAATCACAAACATTCATTGGAAAGAGATTGCCATAGGAAGTGCGACTCAAACCATAAAGTTTGCCATAGGGTGTGTGACGCAAACCATAAAATTTTCCATAGCTTGTGAGATGCAAACCCCATGGCACAACGACCTGAATATTTCATTTTGAGGTATTCCGAGGGAAACTAAGTCATTTGACACACCTAAACCATTCCTAAGCATATATAGATGAATTTCAACCCCAATATACGTTATTTCCTCTTCAAAATCTCTAACTCAACTTCTAAAACACAAGAGGAGAAGCTAATCAAGAAATGAAGAAGCTAATTGTTTCAATCCAAGATTCCCAAGAGACGAATCAAATCTGGATTCCATATTTCAACCTAAGCAATCTAAGGTACATGGTATTTTTCTAAACTACTTGGGCATGGTGAAATTATTTTATTAAGTTTTTAAGGTTTGGAAATCATATATTCATGAAGGATTTGAGATTTTAAGAATATGCATTGTGAACTCTTTTCAATGATATAATGTTTTGGTCTTGAGGCTTTACCCTAAATCTTGATTTTAACTCGTGTGTATGTATATATATATTTCCAGTTGTGAATTATGAATTGAGAGCATGGATAGTGAATTTGTCCCTCTCTTGCTATGATACTTCTTGACTCTACATTTTATGGGTTTTGAAATTGCATTATTGAAGCATAAGACAAGAGTTTAAATGTTGTTTTTGAACTTGATGTTTGTTTTTGATTGAAGAGAGGGGGGTTTTACATTTTAATAATGTTGAGAATATTTAATGTAAGAATTGCATGATTTGTCAAGAATACATGGCCACCACATATTTGTTGAAATGTTGAAAAGAGAGAGTCTTTGCATAATTTGACATATGTATTGAAGTATGAATTCTCTTTAACTGTTTAAATTATATGGTGGTCCAAACATTATGTTTTGAATGAAGAGACCGTAATATGATATTTTATGGCTTAGAGATATGACTTGCAAGTTTTGATATGATGATACCAAAACAGATGAATGCCATAGTAGATTCAGAACAGACTAAAATATAGATTTTACTTAGATTTTCAAATTTTGAATTAAAAAAGATGCATGTTTAGAAAAATTTAAAAATGGTCTTAAAGAGAGTTAGATGGTTACCTAAAGAAAGTACTACTTTAAAGACTCCACGCTAGAAATCGTGATTTGCCAACACAAGATTATGGCACCCTTCTTTTTGATCTTGTGTATCTTGATTCATGTCATCCCAATTCGTGACTATGGTTAGGAGCCCTGCTTTATGATCTTGTTCACTACCATGACATGTTGATTTGATTGGAGATTATGGCACCATGTTGTGTGATCTTACATATCTCCCTTTATAGCTACTCCAATCCTTGCAACAAAATTAGATTGGGGGCTTGGCTTCTGATTCAAGAGCGGATTCCATATAGACCATAGAATTACTGATTATAGGGTGTACCATCTATCTCAGAATAAAATAAAGAGTGGTTCATGGTTTCAAAGAAATGTTTCAAAGTCTTTAAAATGTCTCCATGTGTTTTTCATATATCATATATAAATTGTTTACAAATTGCTCTCACTTATGTTATATATAAATGCATTATTTTGGAGTACTCTACGTATCAGTACATCTGTATTGACCTCTTATATTTTATGATCGAAGACACAGTCCCGGGGTCCCGCTAACCAGTTGATTGGGTTTTCTGAAGTTTGCAGTTGGTGAGCCTCCCTTATTTTGGAAGATCTTGTTAATTGGACATTGATATTTCATTTTTGTTTATGGTTTGACTGGGGGCCTTGTCCCAGTATTCAAAAAGTAATGTTTTTAAGTTGTTAGAGATATCGGAGACTATTGTCAGGTGTTTTTAAATGTTTCATGAACTCATTTTTGTATTTTTTAGTTGAAGTAAGAGTTAGCAATGATTCCATTTTGTTATGTAATTCTGCATTTCCTCTTTGTATATGAATGGTGTATATGATTGTAAGTTAGAAGGTCTCTCGGGCCATCATAATTTGGGATGCCCATCACATCCAGGGCACTGATTTGAGTCGTGACAAACTTGGTATCAGAGCACGGTTTATGGTCCCAGAGTATCTACGAAATCATGTCTATTTGAGTCTTGCTTATGGATGTATTGTGCACCACAATTATAATCAGGAGGCTACCGGGCATTTAGGAGTTGTTTCTTATTCTTTCATACTCTAGTTTGTGCAATGACTTTGTCCATAAGAAAGTTACCCAAAATTCCTTCCTTGTTCTAATTTTATGGGCCATGCCTCATTGTTAAGGCAATACAAGTCTAAGAATCTAGCTCCCCCAGTGAGGTGGTTCTCTCTGATTAGGTTATCTAAAAAATTTATGAGATAGAATAAGGACTTGAGAGGATTCCATTAGTGCTTCAAGGTGTATTGATTAGAGTGTATATTCTTATTCTGATAAAATCGTGCTTTTCAGCCTGAGGTACAAAGTCTATTCAGTCCCCTTTCAAAATTCTTACTACAGATGTTTTACATAAGGGAAATGATGTGTAGAAGAATGTTGGAACTATATTTCCACCCGTGTAGTAGTATATGTTAAAGTGTCATGACCTATTGGTAGTGAGATTGGCCAAGAAGTTGGTGATATGAAGTCATAAGATTAGAAGTCGGAGTGAGGGTAACTTTTGTGTAAATAAATAGCTTTAGTTGTTTAATCATTGATTCAGGGATGATTTCCTATTTTGCTGTAATAGACTAATGTCGTAGCAATAATTGTAGATTGTAGATAGTCTGTAAAGGAAGTGACTGGATATGATTTTTATTGGTTCAAAATAGAGAAGGAGCTCAAAGTGGATAGTTATGGTGGTTGTAAAAATCATTTATAAGTGGTAATAGGAAAGGGGTAGATTAGTTAATAAGTTGTTAGTAGAGACTCGTTAGTGTTTATTGAAATTTGAAGATCATTGGGAGGTATAATTAGGTAAGTAAGCATGATGTGAGGAATTGGAATATGTTGATAATATTGAAATGGGTTGTGTTATAAGATTGAGATTGACAATCCCTATTATATAACTTTACCCCTTAGATTTTCCTTTCTTTAGAAGTTGTAAACTAGTACTATGTGAGAATGTAGGTAGTGAAATTTGAGGTATAGTAGTAATGTCATGGAGGAGATGTGATTGTAGGCGGTAGCTAGGTAAAATGAAGTATTTTAGATTGATTTCCCAATTTGATGGATTAGTATAGTATGTGGCATGCTTTGTTGGTGGTACATGATTGAAGTTAGACTATAGGCTTGAACGTTAGATGTGAAGTATGGTGCTAAGAATAGTAATTTAAGACTACACAACAACAACAAATCTAGTATATTCCCACAATGTAGGGTCTGGGGAGCTTAAGACTAATGATGTGTATTTTGTGGGAACGAACTTGTAGGCTTGATGTGAGGTGTGCAATATCCTAAGTTGGAAACTTGTGGAATAATGAGTGGTCAATTGTGATATGTATGTATACATGATAACAATAGTAAAATGATGAATTGTGGTTGAGTCATTAAGATGATAAGAGTGATATTTATATAATAATAAGCTGAATCCAAGATAGCAGGTTGTTAGATAAGGTTGTACGGTATAAGTGTCATGTGTACCTAGCTTGTGTTTCTGAATTTCGTATTCGAATAATTTTGGGGAGTAGATGTATTATAAGGCCCCATAAAGTTCCTTTGTAGTTTGAGTCGTAGGGCATGTCGAGTAAGGCAAGATTCCGGCCCTAAAAGATTGAGAAGTTGTTTCATAAGTGATTAACGTGTAAACCATGTAGAATTTCCCTAATTACAACGTTTTATCATGTGGGGAATCTAATAAGCTTTCCATCGATATAAGATTTGCCCAAATCGGGCACTAGGGTAAGAAGTTATGGCCAATTTAAGCCTTAATCGAAAAAACTGCATCATTTGACAGCCTAGCATGACGTGGAGAGGGTGCATTTACCAATTGTCAATTTCCAGTGGGACTCCGCGATAGTGGCGCATCGTGGAGGATTCCCAGGTCCCAACCAGTGGAAAAATGCATGGCTCTGCATCATGGTGGCTGTCAATTTCCCAATTGTCTTTTTCCAGAGAGCCAACGCGATTAGTGGCACGTAGTGGAGGCCTTCGAAATCAGGTTCCAGTTAAATTTTTCTAGTTTTTCAAAGACATTTAAAAAGGCCTTTTGGACTTTTTTCAAGCCTATAAAACCGTGGAAATACTAAATCAAAGCCATTTGCAAGCATCCTATAAGGGTTTTATCAAGTTTTCTCTTAACAAGAACCCTAAATACTCAAAACCTTTTCCACAACTCTCAAGAATCCACCATGGATTTTCTTAATTGAGTAAAGATTCTAGGTTCCCAAGTGAAGGGTCTCAAGAACCCTCATTCTAGAGCAAGAGTAGAGTTCCAAAAGTGAGAGTTCTTCTTAAGCTTCAAATTCAAGTCATGTGGGGTTTTGAACAAGGGTAACCCTTTCACCCTTGTGCCCAAAATGTTTATTTACATCATGATTTTGCTCAAATTATGGGGGTTTTACATGAGTTTGAATTGGGATTTTCACCCATATTTATTAAATGCATTATGTTGATATTTCTCATGAATTGAGAGTTAAATGGCATGATTTCTACATGTTTTCTTGAGTTTTTACAGCTGGATAAACACCATGACTTTACTCCTTGAGAAGCTTATATTTGCAAAGTTGAGATATTGAAGTATATGACTACATTGAGATTTTGAGATGAAATGGTTGAAATTCCCAGATTTCCATATGATTTATTACTCTATATGCTATATATATTGCCTTTGAGAAGCATTAACTTGAGATTGAACTATGGGTTAGTAAGCCCTATTTCAGACTTGTGAAACTATGAACTCTTGTTCTATAAGCACCCATGATTTGAGTATTTTGAGATGATTGTGAAATGAATTGACCTAATGGTCCTTGAGCTTTGAAATCTACTTCACTATATGAGATTATCGATTTGATTATTGGGTTCGTGGTGAACCATGTGATTGTTCTAAAAGTGGATTTTTATGCGATGAGCGTAGATAATCTAAAAGGATTAGTATTTAGCATCGAGCGGGCAAGTTACTACGGTTTCTTATGATGATTATGATTGGGCCTGAGGCCGAGTTTCATTTAGTGATCACTCAACCTAGGTTATACTCCCTGGAAAGAGTATGATGCTTCTTCCCAACATGGGTTCTCTTTCTTAGGAGGACAAAACGTTGGACTCCATGTAGCTCGCATGGTTTATGTTGGTTACGAGAATCTCCCTTGCCTTTCAAACTTTGAAATTAAATGCTTATTTTCCTTACCTATAAGCTATTTTCCTAAATGGTTGAATTGCAAAGATATTCCCTAATCAAGGTATTGATTTGAGATAAGATATTTTCTAAAGTGAATGAAATTCCTTCAAGTATGTTTTGAAGTTTTATGATTTCAAATTCCAAGTACATAAGTTTCTAAATGATTGTGAAGTGTTGAGTATTGAAGAAATTTTACTCTCTTGATATATATGCATGACTTGAAAGTTAGGTTTGAAATCCCTTAGCCTTTGGTCATTGAGAGTAAGAGAAGGTTTTCGATGATGAAGTTAAATAATGATGACTCATGAGATTGTGTTACATACTTCATTCTACATGACTTATGAGTTTCATATTTTATACTTGTTCAAGCTATATGAGTCATCTCATTATGCATGCATGATTTTATTGAAGAAAATATCATTACTACTTTATACATTGCATGTACCCCCGCATACTCAGTACATTCCAAAGTACTGATCAACATATTTATGTATGTGCTACATTGTCTTATAATATAGGTTCAGGTGCTTATTCCCAGTCTCACCCATGACTCTCCAAGCACCTTATGTTTTCTACAGTGGTGAGTCCTCCTGGTTCGAGGACCAATCTACAAATATTTACTGTGTTTGAGAGACTATGTTTTATTTCTAGTCCATTTTGAGTAAGTTGGGGCCTGTGCCAATGGCTCTCTATATTTTGATTTATAGAGGCTTTGTCAGACTTATCAAACTTTTGATATGTCAAGCGAGATCAGTATTGTGGTTTTGATGAGATTTCTCTATGTTGTGGTCATATGAACCAATTATTCTTTCTTATTTCCTTTCTTATGATATGGCTATGCGAGTGTTTAAGTCTATCCTTATCTTGAATTGGGTATTTTTGGGTAGAAACCTGCTCTAAGGGTTAGCTTGGAGCTACTTGTAGCCTTAAGCACCATGTGACGTCCCGGGAGGCAATTTTGGGTCGTTATATGTATAGTGTTCATTAGAGTTGAATTCAGGAAATGTAAGTAGGCAATATGCACCTATGGTGTTATTTTACAAATTTTGTTAAGTTGTAGATTATCTGATCAGATGTGTAATGATAGTATTCTAAGGAGTTGGAGATTGACTGTTCAGTGTTTAGAGGCGTGGGTGTATAGTCGTAAGCTGATGACTTTGGGAGTTAGAAGATATTACGATTAGTGTCCCTGAAAGGGGCAGTCCTAGAAATGATTTAGTTCCTTTGTATTAGAGATTAATAAGAGGAGTGATGTTCACGTATACACTGATACCCCCCTCTTTTTATGATAAGGAGTGTGAATGCGTGCGCTCATAAGAGTTGGCCTTGAGGCCTTTTCCCCAAATTGAATTATACTCATATATATATATATATATATATATATATATATATATATATATATGTATGTATGTATGTATGTATGTATGTATGAAAATTGGGTTTGAATATTTATTTGAGAGCATGAATCATATTAGAATCCCCCCCTTGTTATGATTTTCCCTTTGTTCGTATGATATGGATTGTTTCGAATGCAATTTGAATAGCATGATACGAATGTCTTGATTAATGTTATGACTTGAATATGATTTTGAATTCAAAAGAGAGGGTTGTTCATGTTGATAAATTTTGAATATATATATAATGAAAGAGTTTCATGGTTTGTCAAAAAAAAATACATGACCACCACATGTTTGATGAAAGAATGAGAGTTGTTGCATAGTTTTGACTTGTATTTCGATACATGAAATCTCTTATACTATTTGCATGTTTGGGTGGTATGAATTGTGTTTTAATGAAATAATCATGCATGATACATTATAGATCAAAAATATGACTTGCAAGTCTTGGTGTGATCACACCAACTCATATAATGTCATGGTAATTCAGAACAGAACAAAATGCATGTTTGTAATTAGATTTTTAGATTTTTAAACTTAGAATGATGCATGTTTAGAAATGGTTAAAAATGGGCATAAAGAGATGTTAGGTGGTTCCCCGACGAAGGCACAAGTTCAGACTACTTAGTTCCTGAAACTATTTTTTACCAATACGGGTTATTTAATCTCCTAGAGGGATTTTACGCTGTCCTAGAGCCCCGTGTAGTATCACACTTAGACACTCTAACCCTTGTGGAAGCACACCTAGGGTCCCACTAAGCAGTAGATTGACTTGTTAGAAGTTGCAGTTGGTGAGCCTTCTATAATCTGGAAGGCCAGATTTTCAGATTTCATTGTTTCTTTCTTTTATGGTCTACTGGGGACCTTCTTCTAGTTTTGATTCAGACTTAAGATGGTTATTGTAATGTTAGATATTTTGTAGATGGTTGTCGCATGTTTAGAAAATTCAAAATTTCTCTTTCTAAATTGTTCAAGTTTATGAGATTGAACATGGTTCCATCTGGTATTGTTTTCTGAAAATTTTCTTATATTATATGAATATTGTGCATGATTACTAGATTTAGAAGAGTGCCCGAGCCTTCATAGTTTGGGATGGTCGTTACGGCTAGGGCCCCAACTCGGATCATGACAAACTTGGTATTAGAGCATAATTTATGGTCCCAAGGTGTCCGTAAAGTAAAGTCTAGTAGATTATTTCTTATGGGTGTGTTGTTCACCACTCAAGTAGTAGTGTATGATAAAGTGACATGGCCTATTGGTAGTGAGATGGTCTATTGGTAGTCACGAAGTTAGCAGTCAGTAAGGTTGATATTTGCGTAAATAAATAGTTTTAGTTGTATAATCATGGATTGATGAGTGGGTTTCCATTGTATAGTGATATACTAATGTGGTATAATGATAGACTAATGTTCAGAATTAATTATGGATTGTATGGTAGTCTGTGAAGGAAGATACAGGACATGATTATTATTTATTCAGAATAGGGAAGGATCACAGAACGGATGGTCATTGTGGTTGTAAAAATCATCTATAGGCTATGAATGGAAAGGGGTAGATTAGTTAATAAGCTATAAGTAGAGACTCATTAGTGTTTATTTAATTTTGAAGATCATTGTGATGTACGATTAGGTAAGTATATATGATGTGAGAAATTAGAATATGTTGATAAGATTCAAATGGGTTATATTACAAGATTAAGATCGACTAATTCAATAATGTGACTTTACCCCCTTTGATTGTCTTTTTCTTTAAGTAGTAGTAAACTAGTACTATGTGAGATTATAGGTAATGGAATTTGAGGTGTAGTAGTAATGTCATGGAGGGGATGTGATGGTAGGTAGTATCTAGGCGAAATGTCATATTTTGGGTTGGTTTCTCAATTTGATGGACTAGTATAGCATGTGGAATGCTTCGTTGGTGGTTCATTATTGATGCAAGACTATAGACTTGAACTTGAGGTGTGAAGTGTGATGGCAAAAATAATAGCTTAAGATTAATGATGCATATTTTGTGGAGTAATTAGCAGGCTTGATGTGATGTGTGAAATGTCCTAGGTTGATGATTTATAAAATTTTAAGTGGTAATCGTGAGGTATATATGTACATGAGAACTAGTGTTAAAACAATAAATTGCGGTTGAATCGTTAAGTGAATAAGAATGCGAGTATATATGAATAAGTTGACCTTAGGTAGCAGATTGTTAGAGAAACTTTTTTATGTATAAGTGTTTTGTGTACCTAGATTTAGTTCTTGAATTTTATAATATGCCAAAATCTGGGAAGTTGTTGTATGGTGCTCCTTAGAGTTGAATTGAGGAAAATTAGGTAGGCAATGTGAGCCTCGGGTATGATTTTACAAATTTTTGTTAAGTTGCAAGTTATACAATTTTAGGGGTAATGCAGTACTCAAAGGATTTAAAGATGGAGTTTTAAGTATTTAGAAGCGTAGGTGTCTATGCCCATGAAAATGTTAGTCGTAAGTTGATGACTTTGGGGGTGAGGAGAAATTACGATTAGTGTCCCTGGAGGGGATGTCTTAGAAAGTATTTTGTATCTTTATATTTTTATTAAGGGGAGTTTGTGTTCTTATGTATATTGATACCCCACTTTGTGATAGGGAGTGTGGATCCGTACGCTCATGAGAGTGGGAATTGTAAAGTGATGTCTATAGAGGTTAGCAAAAGTTAAGAGTAGCATTTTTCGAAAAGCAAGTCCTTCTGAGTATAGTTCATCAGGGAGAGTTTAGAGTTGATGTTTATGGTGATGTCTCGTTTGCGTTGAGGTTGTGGCTACAGAATTTTTATGTGAGGTTATATCTGCAAGTTTAGGGGTGTGACTTTGATATAAGGGGGAGATGGGGAATTAAGTGAGTTCTCAAATATTCTCAGTGTGGCAAGTTGCGGGAAGGAACTATGATAAACCTAATTCTACTCAAGCGTAATCCTCCTACTTCAATTTAAGATAGTATCCTGCTAATGTCTTACGTCATCTATTCAATTCATGCCTATGGTTCAAGTTCTATATGGAATTTGTTTTATGATCTGACCTCCAAACTAGAAGCAATTATGACTCTCATTAATCCAGTCTTTTATGTATTCAGTACATATGTTATGTTTTTTGTGATCTATGAAAATCTAAGTCTCTTTGTATGCTTTGTCCTAAGAGAATATGTTTTTGTATATCACTGATTCATCCTATGTCGGGCTTAGCTAGAGTGTTAAAGTTTATGCAAACTTATGGAAAAATCTCAGTTCCTTAAATGAGGAGCAATCGCTTCAAGCAAAAATCTTTGTCTTAGTTGTAATGTAACACCCCGTAGTATTCTCTACTCAATACCAGTCTTAGTTGCATGTATGGAGAGATGAAACTTTTTCTAAGTATTTGAAGACTTAGCCATATTTTGAGCTCTTAAGTTTCATGATTTTCAAATTGATCGTTTCGACCCCGAGACGTAGATATTTGAATCGATTCATGTTTAGGAGCGTAAAGGGTTTTTTCCAGGAAAGTTTTGGATTCTTGAACCACGTTTGAGATGCATTGAGTGAGCAAACCAATGTCTAGATATGATATTAACGCGCATGTCGGTAATCGCATTGGCCAAACCAATGTCTCGACGCGATCTTGATGCATCGCATCGCCGAACACTTCGGGTGCCCAGTTTGTCTTACTGATTTTCGAGTCTAGGAGGGTAATTAAGTCTCTTTCCCTCATCTTATCTTGATATGTGTACCAATGTTTCTCACTGTGCTCTAGCCTAAAAATTCATGCAGTATTGTGTCTTCCAAACGACTCTTTACTTATGATCCAGAAACTTGTTATGTGGAGCACTTCGTGTTTATTCTATCGTATGCTCATTTCATATCTCTCTTTGAGTTGTACAATAAGTATAAGTTATGGTCTAATAGTGTTACTTTTATTCATGACATTTATGATTAGGTCCCTTAATGACCCTCCGTATGATAGTATGAAGGTGGATGTGGAAGCGTGTTGATGTGTTAGATAGGGGAGTAGATGTAAGTAGAGGTGAAAAAATATTTGATGTGAATTCTCGAGCTATGGTTATAAGTGAAAGGGAAAGGAAGGAGATGAAATTTTGTTGTGTTAAATAGCTAAGAAGGGGATGGACTTTTATTATGAGAAATAATTGGGAATAATATATATGGCCAAAATCTTTGTGAATGTTATTTAATTTGCTGGTCTTAGTGGGGAAAATCCATGAAGTGGGTGTAGTAATGATAGGTTTGAATGTTGTGATTGATGAAAACTCAACCCATGTACTATGCGGTTAGTATTCCTGGAATTAAAACCCAAGAGTATTTGACGATAGTGGTAAGGTAAGGCAATGTTCTTACTGGGGTGTAAAGTATAAGGGCCTATAGTTTAAGTTATCACCTTTTAACTCCGAGTTAGGTTACAACATAGTAGTACTAAGTAGTAGGACTCAAATTCTTATGGCTAAATGGGTGATTAGAGATTTGTAAGTTGGCGAGTGTGAAGTATGCTATTTATTGTTTGGGGTGTAGGCGATTAGTACCTCTAAGTTAAAGTATATTCGGCGGCACTTTGTAAGGTGAAGAATGATTCTAATATTATCTTCCGTGAAATATTATTTCATGATTAGTACCAATATCAATCAATCTATGATCATCAAATAAGCCCTTGCCTTGTGTTGTGATAATTATAATTCATATAACTCATATGCAAGATCATCCCTATGCAAGGTCTCATTATCCCATGTTTCGTGCTTTCATGTTTCACTCGGGATTACCATGAAACTCGTTTGATGCCTTTGTATGTTTTGTTGAGAAAAATTATTCAATGAGAGATTAAGTTATTTATTATACACTTTTAGATCCTTAAAACTCCCTACAAATCATTGGGGGACAAATGATCCCAAGGGAAAGATAATGTAACGCGCCACATTTTTGAGCTAGAAATTGAATATTTGTTCTACGTGTGTAAGCTCTAATTCCATGGTTTCTAAAAAATGTTCATAGAAATGGCCTAAAGCAAAGTTAAGCTAAGAATCTGCCATTCATCCAAAATTGGATATTAGATTCTATTAAGGTCTACTTGTAACGTGTATAACTTTTGATACGCATAAAATTTTGCAGCTCAAGACCCCCAAATTGTAGATAATTTAAGTAGCTTTCCAACGATATCAATTTTGTCAAAATTTGATAACCGAACGAAAAGTTATGACATTTCTGTGTGAGGCAGTAAGCCGATGCGATCATGATGCGTCGTTTCAAGATCGCGTCAACAGGAAACCAGACACGAAACTAATGCTGTTTTACACATTATTATATTTTCTAATGGGTCTAGGGGCATCATGGTGATTTCCCCTCACCGAAAATTCGTCTATACCATAGAATTTCTTCCTTAAAAAGCCAAAATTGCTTATTTTCACTTTTCCTCTCAAGATCAAGAACCCTAACTCCTCCCCCAAAGATTCAAGAACTCATTCCCCAAAGATCAAGAAGTCAAGCTTTTAAGTTCAATATTTCCAAGAAACGGATCAAGATCTAGGTTCCATCCTTCAACCTAAGTAATCTAAGGTACGTGGGGTTTTCCTAAAACTACTTGGGCATAAGAGGGTTTTAGAATTTATATTACAATGTTGCTTTATGAATGTTTTAATGGAACTATTATTTTGGCCTTGACGCCTTTTCTCCAAATTTAACTGTACTTATATATATATGTATGTATGAAAATTGAGTTTGAATATTTAATTGAGAGCATGAATCATATTAGAATTCCTCTCTTATTATGATTTTTCCCATTTTTCATATGATATGGATTGTTTCAAATGGATCTCGAAAAGCATGATACGAATGTCTTGATTAATGTTATGACTTGAGTATGATTTTGAATTCAAAAACAAGGTTGTTCATGTTGATAAATGTTGAATATATATATAATGAAAGAGTTGTATGTTTTTTTAAAAAAAATACATGACCACCACATGTTTGATGAAAGAATGAGAATCTTTGCATAGTTTTGACTTGTGTTTTGGAACATGAAATATCTTATACTATTTGCATGTTTGGTTGGTCTGAATTGTGTTTTAATGAAAGAATCATGCATAATACATTATGGCTCTGAAATATGACTTGCAAGTCTTGGTGTGATGACCCCAACTGAGATAATGCCATGGTAATTCAGAACAGAACAGAATGTATATTTGTAATCACATTATGTTTCTTTGTTTTATGGTCTACTGGGGGCCTTGTCCCAGTTTTGTTTCAGATTTAAGATGGTTATTGTAATGTTAGATATTTCGCAGACGGTTGTCACATGTTTAGAATATTCAGAATTTTCCTTTTTAAATTGTTCAAGTTTATGATATTGATCATGGTTACGTCTTATACTATATTTCATAAATTTACTTATATTATATGACTATTGTGCATGATTATAAGATTTAGAAGAGTGCCCGGGCCTTCAGGTTTGGGATGCTCATTACGGCTAAGGCCCCGGCTCGGGTCATGACAGAGAGTTTAGAGTTTAAGTATGTGATGATGTCTCTTTTATGTTAAGAGTTGTGGCAATATATTTGATAAGGGGATATGTCCGTAAGTCTAGGATTGTGACTCTAATCTAAGGGGAAGATCCATGTAGTGGGTGTAGTAATGATTAGGATTAAATGTTATGGTTGCTGAAAACACAAACCTATGTACTATGTGGTTAGTATTCCTTGAATTAATACTTGAGGTTGTTGTATTATAGTGATGTGGTAAGGCAATTTCTTAATGTGATAGAGAGAACAGGGTCCTGTAGCTAAAGCTAACACCTATTACCTCCGAATTAGGCTTCAACATAAAAGTACTATGCAGTGAGACTCAAACTTGTGTGGTTAGAGGTGTATTAGGATAATTTTAAGTTGGGAATTATGAGGCATGTAATTTATTGTTTGGGGCGTAGACAAGTAGTGTCTCCAAGTTTAAGTCTTTTCATTGTATATTGTAAGGTGGAGAATGTTTCTATTCTTATGTCCCACGAGAATCACATCTCATGTCTTGTACCAATCTTAATCAAGCCGAGGGTTCCTAGGAAAAATTCATGTCTTACAATGTTTTGATCATCTGCCATAAAACACATGCCAAGATCATATAGACGTCAAGTTCTGTTATCTCATGTTTCGTGCTTAAACGTTTCCCTAAGGGTTATCATGAAGCTCGTTAGATGCCTTCATATATTTTGATGAGGAAAAATGTTCAATACAATGTTATGTCCTTTATTCTATACTTTTATATCTTCAAAAAGTCCCTACCCATCATTCGGAGATGAATGATCCCAAGGGGGAGATAATGTAATACCCCGCACTTTCGGGCTAAAGTTTGAACCGTTCTTTCAATGCGTATAGATCCAAACCCAATGATTATTTATTGATATATGTGTGATGATATATCATATAGTGTGTGATTACCTTTGAATATGTATCGAGGTCACAAAAAAATCCCCAAACTCAAAGATGAGTTGAATATATATCTATCAATTATGTTTTAGTGGACATTTCAACTTTGGTCTTCGAAGTAGGTCTCCAACGATACCAATTTCGCATAAATCCGACACCCTAGCAAAAAGTTGTTGTTTTGCAAAGGGGTGTGCATCGCCTAAAATCGCAAACGTTCACTGGAAAGAGTTATCCATAGGTAGTTCGACTCAACCATAAAGTTTTCCTTAGGGAGTGTGACCCAAACCATAAAGTTTTCCGTAGCTTGTGCGATCAAACCCCATGGCACAACGACCTGGACATTTCATTTTTGATGTATTTCGAGGGAATTTAAGTCATTTGACACACCTAAATCGTCCCTAAGCATATATAGATGAATTTCAACCCCAATATACGTTATTTCCTCCTCAAAAATCTCCAATTCATATTCTAAAACACAAGAGAAGAAAATAATTAGGATTTTCTCCAATATCAAGAAATCAAGAAGCTAATCCTTTCAATCCAAGATTCCTAAGAAACGAATCAGATCCTGGATTCCATACTTCAACCTAAGTAATATAAGGTATGTTTGTTTTTTCTAAACTAGATGAGCATGGTGAAATTATTTTATTAAGTTTTTAAGGTTTGAAAATCTTATATTCATGAAGGATTTGAGATTTTAAGAATATGCATTGTGAACTCTTTCAATGATATAATGTTTTGGTCTTGAGGTTTTCGCATAAATTTTGATTTTTACTCATGTATATTTATATATATGTTTTCAGTTGCGAATTATGAAATGAGAGCATGGATCACAAATTTGTTCCTTTCTTTCAATGATACTTCTTGACTCTATATGTTATGGGTTTTGAAATTGCATTATTGACGCATAAAATAAGAGTTTTAAATGTTGTTTATGAGATTGATCTGTATTTTGGATTGAAGAGAGGGTTTTTTTTACATGTTAATAATGTTCAGAGTATATAGTGAATGAATTGCATGATTTGTCAAGAATACATGGCCACCACATGTTTGTTGAAATGTTGAAAAGAGAGAGTCTTTGCATAATTTGACATATGTATTGAAGTATGAATTCTCTTGAACTGTTTGAATGATATGGTAGTTCAAACTTTATGTTTTGAATGAAGAGACCATAACATGATATTTTATGGCTTTGATATATGACTTGCAAGTCTTGGAAGGACGATACCAAAATAGATGAATGCCATAGAAGATTCAGAACAAACTAAAATACATATTTTACTCAGATTTTTAGATTTTGAATTCAAAAAGATGCATGTTTAGAAAAGGTTAAAAATGGCCTTAAAGAGAGTTAGATAGTTACCTGAATAAAGTATGATTTTAAAGACTCAACTCTAGAAACTGTGATTCGTCGACACAGGATTATGGTACCCTACTTTGTGATCTTGTGTACCTTGATTCATGTCATCCCAATTCAAGACTATGGTTAGGAGCCCTGCTTTGTGATCTTGTGAACTACCTTGACATGTAGATTTGATTGGGTATCATGGCACCATGTTGTGTGATCATGCATGTTTCCCCTTATAGAACTCCAAACCTTACGGCAAACTTGGATTGGGGTCTTGGCCGCCGAGTCAAAGGCGGATTCTATATAGCCTGTGGAATTACAAATTATAGGGTGTACCATCTGTCTCAGAAGTAAAATAAAGAGTGGGTCATGGTTTGAAAGAAATGTTTCAAAGTATTTAAAATGTGCCCCTGTGTTTTTCATATATCATATATAAATTGTTTACAAACTGCTCTCACTTATATTATAGATAAATGCATTATTTTGGATTGCTCTGCATACCAGTACATCTATATTGACCCCCTATATTTCAGAATCTGAGACACAGTCTCGGGATCTCGCTAAACAGTTGATTGGGTTGTCCAAAGTTTGCAGTTGGTGTGCCTCTCTTATTTCGGAAGTTCTTGTTAATTGGACATTGATATTTCATTTTGGTTTATGGTTCGACTGGGGGCCTTGTCCCAGTATTGAAAAAGTAATGTTTTTGAGTTTTAGAGATTTCGCAGACTAGTGTCAGGTGTTTTTGAATGTTTCATGAACTCATCTTCGTATTGTTCAGTTGAAGTAAGAGTTGGCCATGATTTTGTTTTATTATGTAATTCCGCATTTACTCTTTGTATATGAATGTTGTATGTGATTTAAATTTAGAAAGGATCTCGGGATATCATGGTTCGGAATGCCCATCCCGGGTGCACCAGACTCATGGGTGAAACAGTCAACATCAAATATTATCACGTTGTAGGAAATATGCCTCTCTATGATCACATTTTTTGGACACCTTACAGTCTAAGCTCTTGTCCGAATGAGCTTGAGAATGGTAATGACTTTGTGAAACCAATGGCTATAAGGGAAAATGGTAAAATCTTATCAGAAGCAAAGCATATAAAATATTATTGGTTTCTGTTGACGATATAGTTGAAAAGTCAAAAGATGTTGACCATGGTATGTCTACAAGTGATTGGTATCACAAACCGCGTTATGTTACTTTTTACAAAGAAAGCCTTATTTTACCAGATAAATGGACAAATAAGTGTGTTGGAGATGCTTGTGAGAAGTCATCCGATTTATGAAAAAGAGAGCCCAAAGTTGGGAGACGAAGGCTCTTAAGGGCAAAAAAAGAGTAGGATGTGAGTTGCATCTCTTTTTCACATGAGTGGATTGCTATACATGTCAATAATGAAAGGAAAATGATTGCACAAGAATAGAAGGAAGAGCATGAAAGTCAAACAACCTTCATTGTCCAATTAACATTGCTCGAGACTATGTTTTGGCTTTTGGCAAATGCATGACAAAGTTAGTAGTGGGATAGAGCATGTCTGACTCATGAAGCACTACACAAAAGTAAAATTAACATTGCTTCAAGATGCTCATTCCGTTAGGAGGCTTCAGAGACAAGCTACCACCTTTTCTTACGTTGTAGAGTTACAGCACAAGTTTGGGCATTACATATAAATTTGGCTAAGGTGAACTGCCCTATGCCAGAGCAAACTGCTAATCTTTTAAGTTGTTGGATTACGAGGCAAGGTAGCAAGAGCCTGAAGATTTGATGGAAAAAATATCTGCCTGTATGTGGTGGAACATTGGGAAGGAAAGAATGAAATGTTTTTTTAAGGGAAAGAGAACACCATACAGAAGATCAAGTGGAAGGTCATCACTTCTTTATGTTTTTGGTGTAATGAAGAGGAAGTTCAGTTAGTTGACTTCATAAGGATTACTGTCATTAGTTTATATTAAGAGTAAATTTCTGGAGGTGACCAGCATTGGGGCATGCTGAGGAATAAGAAGTTATTAGTACAAACGAACTCAAGCAAACCAATTCGCGGTTATGATAATGAATAAGCCAACCGTAAAAGAATAGTTAGGAGGTTGGAGAAATCAGAGTACAGATATGTTCTAGAGTACAAACAAAATTCAGAAACTTTGGCGGCGGAAGATAGAACTAGGAAATAAAAAAGTACATAAGAGAAATGTACAATTTACCTACTACTATTTTTCCTAGTGGCTAAATGACCCATGATGTTTTATGGAGGCGTTGATGGAGTCCTTCTTCAAGGCCTCCTCTATCCTTTTTATCGTTTCATTTATAGACTTAACTGGACTATACTAATTAGTTACCCTTTTTCAGAAACTTCTAGTTCTCTATGAGTGTACATTGAGGGCTAATTATTTACCTAGACTTAGTGAATTAGGAATTCCACCAGGTTGAACACATGCTAATATGAAATTAGTGCACTGTATTTGGTTCTTGAACGAAGAAAACAAAAAGGAAAGATCTTTATATCTTTACCTTCTAGTTTTTTCATCATAGAATATAAAGATAGACAACATCCCTTTCGTTTCTGTCCCTGTCTTCTTAGTTGCTCATTATTCTAGGAATCTAATGGCCGTGGACTACCTACTTATGGCTATGTTGAAGAATTATTTAACCCTTGCAGTAGCAAGGACCCGCCACTCTCAAAGGGGTTAGCAACCACCCCAATCACTATAGAAACCCGAGATAACTTTGATTCCTACCTACTTTCAAAACTTATTTTGAGGGTTCGACACCAAATTTCTTTTTGATTTATTTTTTAGGGTTAGCGTATGAAAAGGGCAAAAAGTGGGCCATGGTTGTGGGGTCATGGGCTTTTTTAACATTTTAAAACTTGGAAAAAATATACAACTTTTTAAAAAATACAACATGGTCCCCTTTTTATATTTATTAATTTTCCATAAAATAATTTAATATTTCCAACTACATTTATCTCTCCTCAAAATCCTCCTTTTGGCGATTGTTATTCCGAAATTTTTGAAAAAAAGTTTGCACGATTCTTGCTTCCTCAGGTGAAATTTTTCAGTTTATCTTGGTCGAGTAAGTTTAATGTTATTACCTGATTAGTTTTAGATCCATTATAATAAGTTTTTTTATGACATTCTGTGTTGGGGATCTTCGATTTTGAAGAAATTGCATTGTTGTTCGTTGAATTAGTCTAAATTTGAGTGTTTTTAATTAACATTGTCGATTCCGCATGTTTAATCATGTTTTGATTTGGATAATGAGCATAAAATTTTCAAAATTTTGTACTTATATTGCATATTGATTTTGAATTTATTGTACTGAATTGGACCCATTTTGTCACGACCCGAACCAAGGCCTGGCCGTGACGAGCACTTCTAACCATGGAGGTCCGAAACACCCTATCTATCTGGTAATCATGCACCTAATTCATATGATCAAAGTAATGCAGAAGAAACACAATATAACGAAAACATGGTAAAGAATCATATGAAAACAAAATTGGGGAATAGTGTTCCACAATCTGAATCAACATGTCTAAAACCGTCTGTGAAATCTCTACTACATGAATGAAACAATGTCTATCTGAAAACTGGGACAAGGCCCCTAGCAGACCCAAAACTAATAAATGATAAATGAAATAGCAGACGTCAGGCCTTCCAAAATATAGAAGTCTCGCCACTTGATTCTGTGATCTGTCGGAAGAAATTTACTGGTTATCTGGACCCCTAGACTGTGCCTCCAAACCTGGGAGGTAAGGGGGTCAATATAAAAGTACTGGTAAACAGAGAAATCAAAATAGAAGTATAATATTTTTACACAATATAGGTGAGAGACATTATAAAGCAGTTTCATATCAAATCATTTGAAAACACATGGGCATCATGTAATTGTTTTCATTAATAATGAAATGCAACTGAGCTAGGTGGAATTCCCTACATAATTTACTCCAACTGTCAATCCTCGGTTGCCACCAAGATTAGAGTATAAGTAAGGGAGAGACACACAAGACCACGAAGCATAGTGTCTCGACCCAATGGTAGTGCCCAAGGTCACTTAGCCCGGGCTCCTACCTATAATCCCAATTTGGGAATGACATAAAGTTAAGTACTCAAGATCACTTAGCCTGGTACCAAATTCCCGCGTCAGCAAACATGGTTTCCAGCGATGAGCCCTTACACTCAAACTCCTTCTTCGGACATCCACCTATCTCATGTAAAATCAATGCATTCAAATTTTGTTCAAATGAATCACATGTCATACTCTGTAGGATATCGTCATACCCGACTTGTAAGCCATCAATATCACATTGTTCTTCTCATTCAACCATTGTATTGAACATGAACAACCTTCTCGTTTTCAAGTAAAAATCATATCAATTCTCAAAACATTTCATGTCATGCTCTTCAAGATGTTTTCAAACAATTTACATCATATGAACATTTAAAATAATTTCACATCATGATAGGATATTTCATATCATTCATACTCTCATGTTAACATCTTTTTGGAATACATGCATATACATATATCATATAGCAAGGGCTAAATCAATATCATAAAACGTTTAAAAACATAATCATATTCGTCATTTCAAAAACCCCCATTTGAAAACATCAACTTTTAAAGCCCATGAGATTTTTGAGATAACCCTGCGTACCTCTATATACGAATATGATAGGTGCTTCTTGAATCCTACGTTGCGGGGATTCCAAATCTTCAATTTGTTTTGAAAACCCATGGTTGAATCTTGAACTACTTGGGTTTTTATTTTGAAACCCTAGAGAGAGTTCTTGAACAATTTGATGAATGAAGGTCTATTTTGGGGTCTTTGGGAACTGAATTTTGTGTTTATGGCTAAATAAGGGTGGAAAAGGACCATTTTGCCCCAAAAATGGAGTGGTTAAGTCACCTGAAACCTTTACATAGGTGGTGCCTATGCTATCACCTATGTTTATATTGGTGCCGCCTATGCTATGACCTATGTTTACATAGGTGCCGCCTACTACTTTGAAAGGCCATAACTTCTTGCTCGGGTGCCAGATTTTAGCAAAATTGGTATCGTTGGAAAGATAATTCAAAGACCTATCATTTAATACATAGGCTGTCTAATGCGACATATACAGAGAGTTATGGTCGATGGAAGCTAACACAAATTACAACGTCCACTAAAACTTAATCGATCAAAATAGTTTCAACTCGTCCTTGAGTTGAAGGACCTCTATGGTCTAAATTCAAGATTGAATGGATTCACATACTACACAAATAATTAATATGCCATATTGGCATAGGATTTATGACTTTGGGATTATCAACGCAGCGAAATCATGGTCTATATTGTAGCCTGAAATGCAGGGCGTTACATTATCTCCCCCATGGGATCATTCGTCCTCGAATGATGGGTAGGAACATATTGAAGCTTAGAGGTAAGGAATAACACGGACACGACTGTCCTCTAATAAGGAATACACTGATCTAAAAGATGACCATATGGCTGGATCTACTGATGTTCTGAATTCTTATACCGGACATGCATATCTGATGCATGGAATACATGACTGAAGCTACTCATAAGCTGAATTCTCATAATGAACATGCATATCTGATGCATGGATCTGTGACTGAGTTGTTCTCATGAACGCAAGACTAAATACACTGATAAGCTGAACATTTTCTATTGAACATGCATTTCTAATGCACGCATATCTAACTGGACTAACATATGAATGTATGACTGATTACACAATGATAACTAGTGTGAGGCTTGTAATAATAATCTATGCATGCAACTGAATGAGGTATCTCCCCCTTGGGATCCTATGTCCCTCTATGAATGCTTAATTGACTAAGATAATAGGGGAACTGAGGCGATGCACAGGGCACCTACGAATTGAATCATAACTGAACCCTAGAATCTGAATCTAATGCATGACGCATGAACAGATCTATACTCGCAATTACTAGTATACTCTATCTTTGAATAGTACCATGTCCGATATTTCGGGTATCATGAATAAGTGCAAAGACGAGAAACCAAGTCATGCGAATCTGACTGCTAAATTGACTTATTGGCCATACAGATTAAATACTACACCCTCATACTTAACTGGAGTATCTCTTCAATACAATTCTATAAAAAAATTCTAGAGGTAATAGGGAGCCATGAATCTTGGGTATGGATTACAAAAGACATCCAACTGAGGAAATCACAACATTAACATTACTCTGCAGTCTAGAATATAGACATATAACTCCTAAATTAGGATAGAATTTTCATACCTTTGGCAAAACAACTTTTTACTTTCAAGCTTAGCACACTTCTCGAATATCCCTTAACTATATTATTCCCTATAAATATAATATTCATTCAATTCAGCTTAAAATTCTCATATGAGCATTGACAAATCTTTCTACTAATGTCGGAAATAACTTAATCCCTTCGTCGTGATCAAGCCTAACTCTAAGTCACAAAAAAAAATACAACATGCCAGACCACGCTATTATTCTAAACCATATCATGAAATCTTCTATATCTCCTTTAAAGATCACATCCTAAGTATAACATGCCTTACCACTTCAATGACTACTTTGAACTCTTAATATGAAGTCGCTAATGCATATTGCGACCTTTCACTACAATCCTAAAATATCATTCAAGCCTAATTTATAACCACATGTTAACTCCAAGGCAATTGCCCATAAATACATACTTCACATAGTTTCTAAACTATTATCAATATAACTCCCACGCGCTATCCTAATAACATACACACACCAACTTTTCCACTAACCATCACATGTATAAAACTTTGCTCCAAATCCTACTTCATACTTATGGCTTTATCTAAACAAGAACACTATGATCTTCCATCAACAAGAACATTTACATCATCACAACTATCATTGCATAGGAAGGATAACTAAAAGGTTAAAACATAAGACCCTCAAGCATGGAAAGATCTTTATACGGGACTGAGCACACTATAAAGAGTGAGTACATGTGTCAAGAGTTGCATGACCTCAACTAGAGTTCATAACATAAGGAACGTGATTCCGACTACTTGAATGAACTAGAACTAATTATCTGGAAGAGTAAGTGACTCTCTGGCATATACAGGAATCATGGACTACTATCACAGAATTGGATCGTAAGGCATGAGTAAGCATCCGAATAAATGAAAAGAAAAATACTGAGGCAGGACAAGGGTTGACATTCACCCTCACTTTCTAATGTTCTATATCATACTGAATCACTACTAAAATTTGAGAGCCTTACTTGGTCATTCATTCTATCATCTCCCCCTTAGCTTCAAGTCATCATCTAGAGTTTGGGAGATCCTTTACCAGATTCTAACTGAACTACACTTACTGCACTCTAGGGTCTAAAAAAATGTCAGTACACGCATATCATAGAACTTAACTCGAATGGCTACCTTTCGGGATACACTCTATCTTTCCATAACCACTAATAGTCATAGCATAATGCTTGCACACTTATTTCTATCAGTTCAACCTTCAAAAATCAAACTTAGATTCTAACACTTAACATGGCTTTTTAGGTCACCATATACCATCTAACTAGTCTTTCTCCACTTAACAATTCAATGGTACTACTAGCCATATGCAATATGTAATAACCTTAGAAAGAATGTCGCAACCTCATGTCACCTTAGGTATACTTCTACATCACACATACAATATCATACATCACTACGAATCAAATAAACTTAATCTAACGAATGCACCGTTCAAGCCTATTAGATCACTTCTATACAAATAGTATTCATTAACCAAGAAATCTTCACATCCACCTTTATAGACATCAACTATTCAAAATTAATATCTAGTTCTATGCATGATTTACAACCCAACCTTACACAAAATTTTCACTTGGAAACTATAAATAAACATCACGAAACACTAGTGCACTAGAACTTCATAACAATAATAATCGATCATGACCTAATGGTCTTCCTTATCATAATCCATTAGCATGTACTATTTCAGCACCTCAAGCCTACTAATTTAATCCCACAAAACATGCACCATCAAACTCTTGCCACTATTTACCACTACACCATTTAAATTCAAGCCTATAGTTTAGTATAATCATTTACCACCAATGAAGAATGCAACATAATATAAATATATTAATCCATCAAATTGGAACATTCTATCCCAAATACTTCAAAATCTGCTACATACCTTCTCATAAGTAGTACTAGTTTACAACTACCAACAAAAGAAGGTCAAGGGGTAATGTCACATAATAGACATGATCAACCTTAATCTTATGTTATAACCCCATACAATCATTTCTACTTATACGGAGTTCTTACCTTATACTTACTCACTCAATCATACATTTAGACTGCCTTCAAATTCCTCAAACAACCATGAGTCTATAATCATAACTTACTAATATAGTCATTTTCACATTCAAGCAACCAACAAATCACCCTGACTAACAACTCCTTCTCTAACTTATACTAAAATAACTCACAAAGATGAATTACTTCTTTACCAACTCAATCTCATGCAAACAGATTCAGCCATACATATATTACACCAACGTCAGAACAACAAGTTGCTAGTGAATCGAAACAGGACTCACAAGGCTTCACTAGACTTTGGTTTTGTATTTTGAACAAGAAAATGAGATGGGTGACAAGGCAACTATACTATTGAATCGAAAGATCCCCACACGGCTTCACTAGACTTTTTAGTTTTATGAACACAATGATAAAATATTTTCAAGAGATAGAAACTTGTCACACAATATTCCATTATATGAGAATACACATCTTAATTTGTATAGATAAAAATCTGAGTCAAACACTTCCTCCATGGACTACCATACCGTCCACACATACTGCTAGCTACCAAATTAGTTTATCACTATAAAGGGGTAAATCATTCTCACTCTGATTTCTAACTTTGTGACTTTACATCACCAACTTCTTGGTCTAATTTCATTACCAATAGTTCATGACAACAACACTTTAACACACATTATAACTCATGTGAAATATCATCCCTATGGAAAGTCTCATTGCCTCATATTTCATGCTTACACGTTTTGCTAGGGGTTATCATGAAGCTTGTTTGATGCCTTTGCATATTTTGTTGAGGAAAAATATTCATTATGAGACTACATTCTTTATTATTTACTCTTAGAGCTTGAAAAGGTTCCTACCCATCATTCGGGGATGAATAATCCCAATGGGAGATAATGTAACACCCCGTATTTTTGAGCTAGAAGGTGAACCGTCATTCCTATATGCGTAAGATCTAGTTCCATGGTTTATATTAAATTCATGTGTCACAATCCTTCTCCTAGTGTATGAAATGATTATGAGGTGAAAAGTGTTCATAGAAATCACTTGGAGCAAAGTTGAGCTAAGAACCCTTCAATCATCCAAAATTGGACATTCAATTCTACAAGGGTCTACTTTGAACTTGTATAACTTTTGATACACATAGAATTTTTAATATCAAGTCCTACCAAATTATATATAATTGAATTAGATTTTCAACGATACTAATTTCTCCTTAATCCGATAATTGAGTGAAAAGTTATGCCATTTTTTGTGTGAGGTATTAAGGGATCGCAATAGCCCCGTGATGCGAGGGATTCTTTACCCAAATAGGGGTCATGATATGGGAGCTATTCCCCCACATTTTTAGCTTCATAAGGGTCAAGGGTCACTTTGGTCCTGTTCCCTCTACCCCAAACGTCCACAGGACGATTTATATCACCCAAAAGGGCAATATTTGCCCATCTTCTTCAACATTAACTTAGCTAAAATACTCACTTTACCTAAGAATTAAATCCAAAATTCTTTTCTCCAAACAGCCAAGGAATTCAAGACTTTCATTGCAAAATCAATAATTCCAAGAAAATGGATCAAGATCCGGGTACCATCTATCAAGATCCGGGTACCATTTTTCAAATTAAACAACCTAAGGTATGTGGGACTTCCCTAAAAATCTTGGGCATAAGTTTAAATATTTTATCAAGATTTAACATCCCCAATTATGATTTATAATGAAGTCTATGATATGATTTTTGAAGATTATGCATCATGGGACTGTTTTGATAGAAATATTTGTTGTCTTGAATTACTTTTCATGTAATTGAATTGTAATATATATATATATAAGTATGAATTGTGTATTTTGTAAGATTGATTGACATCATGAGTATGAATTGCCCCTCTTGTTGTGAACTAATGTTTATAATTTCATTGTGAATGATTTAAAATACATGTTTTAAGATTTGGAAGTAATCTTCTCAATACCATGGTGTTTGATATGGTTTATATATGATGAGAGGGAGTTTCTTGCTATAACTACATTCTTTCTTTAAAAAGGGAAAGAATTGTGTATGATTGATTAAATTAACATGATCACCACATGTTTTGAATCTTGCAAAGAGATAATAAATGCCTAAGTTTTCTTGAGATTTCAAAGTGATGACTTTATTGTGACGTTATGAAATTTTGGGTGGTCTTGTGCATGTTTTTGAATAAGATGAGTTGTGAATTTGATATGATATCGACTTGTAAGTCAAGGTATGATGATACTCGGTGATGACATGCCCTTAATAAAAAAATTATGGATCATTTTGAAAGCATGAAGAATGATTTTAAAAAATTAAAATTTGGGCTTAAGAGAGCCAATTGGTTATCCAACGAAGGCATTTGAGTGTAAGGACTCATTATTGGAAATTGCGGTTGCCGATACTGGTATTATCCTGTAAGGGGGATAATATGGACGTCATTTAAGGGTGATTTCACGGTATACTTTTAAGGGGGTATACCATGTTACTAAACTTCAATTCTTGTGGCATACTTGGATTGGAGAATTGGCCACCGAGTCAAGGGCGGATTCCATATAGTCCATGGAACTACAGATGTAGGGTGTACCGATTAGCTCAGAAAAATAATAGAGTGATTCAAGGTTGTCAATAACTTATTTGAAATTATTAAAGTATGCCCATATGATACAAGTCAAATTGCCTCTGGACCTTTGGATGAGATACATATGATGCTCGAGGTACTTGGTGACTCCTTAGTTCTTTTAAAATATGCCACATGGAGGAATATCACCATTAAGGAGGGTTAAAGGACTTTGACAAGGCCGAAGGAGAACAAAATGGGGCTCGAAAGCCCCTTGGAAGGGTCATATTCCCCAGGCTCCTTG
The DNA here is from genome assembly GCA_030864225.1 of Capsicum baccatum var. pendulum. Lineage (NCBI taxonomy): Eukaryota > Viridiplantae > Streptophyta > Magnoliopsida > Solanales > Solanaceae > Capsicum > Capsicum baccatum. The sequence goes on from CM061556.1 coordinate 254,624,184, forward strand.
GATCCACTTTTGATCCACTCTAGCATTTCAAGAGTGGGTCAAAACAGTCCCTAGTGGGTCTTATCTTATATTTGGGTCACTTTTGGGCCCTAATTTTGTATTATGTATCAAAACTATAAATGCTTGGTCGCTAGGCTTATTTCCTTCTTTTTTGATGATGATTTTTACATGATGTATTCATGAGATCTCCATGGGAGTGTTTGAGTGCTTGGAAAAGCATTTGTTTAACCTTTCTAAGAACATTGGTTGTAAGGGCGATCTGATCCCCTTTACAGTCACAGTAAGAGTTAGGTGCCTATTGATAGTCATTAAGGGAGGTTTCAGGATTTGATACATCCTTCGATTTACCTTTTGGTATCAATTTTGTATCTATTCTTTTATCCTAATTTTCCTATCTATCTATAATTACTTTCCGCATATTTGATTTGAGTTCACATGGGTCGATTCATATCATTTGGTATCAGAGCCGAGCTTAGGATCATTCCACGGATTCTAGTCTTGGGTTTGTTATCTTGAAAATCAATAAAAAACAAGTTTCAAAAATAAAAAATCCAAAACAAAAAGCCAATATTCACGTTTTTGTTCTTAAGTCAAATTTTGAGTTTTTGATTTTGCGTTTTTCTTGTGTTTCTAGTGTTAGATTAGTGTTCTCTAACACTATATGAGTCTATAAATCAAATTTAAGCCAAATCGGAGCTTATTTGAGTGTTCTATTCTTGATGGAAGCTTGGGTTGAAGAAGTTTGATTTGAATTGAAAATATGGATTTTTTAGTTGTGAATTTGAGAAAAATGATGCTTGGAATGTGTTTACAAGGTTGAAAATAGCCTAGGTTCAAAATTTCATCGCATTCCGATCAACGGTTTAAGAGATAGAGATTTTTGAAGTTTTGGTGTTCTTGAGTGTTCTTGGAGAAATTCAAATCTTTAAGAGGAATTGTTGAAAAAAGGTGGTTGTTTGATCCTCAAAAGTGAAGAAAAAAGTTTACAAAAGTGTTTGTACAAACACTTTCTGAAGACCCTAAACAATATTCCAAGAGAGAAGCAAAGGAGGCCCACATTTAGGCAAAGCTCAGTTGAAATTCCAGCCTTGCTGCCTTGGCCTATGTTGCATCTGCTTCAGCATATTGGCAGCAGATTGGCCGCAAATCAGGAGCATACTAGACTGGATTGATCTGTGTTGCATCTACTTCAGCAAAATTGGTAGCAGATTGGCCCCAGATCAGGGTAAGATTGGTCCTGCGTCCAACATGCTCTCCATATGCACCCAAGGTGTGGCCACACATCAATACAACCCTCTTGAACGCACTGCAAACCTATTTTGAACACATCTAAAGCCTTCCCAACACAAAATTCAAGTTCCCAAAATGAATCTCAACACTTTTGCAACACAAATTCAAGCTTTGAAACTCATCTGAACACTTTAAAAACTCCATTGCTCTAGTTTTGATTCTTAGTTTCAATTCCTTGATTCCTAATCTCTTATTTTGATTCTTAAACTACTCATCAACTAGTAATTCATCTACTAAGTTGATCGATTAGTTCTTGAGTCCGAATTCTTTCATTGTCCTATTTATTTGTGTGCTTTTCTAGTATTAATTCGTTGTAACATTTTGTTTCAAGTCCGGTAAGTAGATTTTAATTTCTTTGAGTTGATCAAACAAGAATCCACTCCGACCGCAAAGTAGAGATTGACACCTTATTATCCATCAGAGTATAAGTAACTTTCAACATTCGCCACTCCAATTCTGAGGGTCACAAAGGTGAGTTCATATGAGAATTTGTGAGGAGCTTTACTACTAATCTTGTTTGTTCATTTTGTAGGTACAAGGAGATTTAAGGGGAAAATGTCTTCGATAGCCTCGAATAATTGTGAATACGACATAGGAGACTATAATTGTAGTGAAGAATGAGATGGCTACGAAAAAGATAGAGATTATGGGGGCTATGAATATAGCCATGATCAAGAGTTGAATGAAAATGAGGGATACTATTCCGAAGGAGAATGTGAGATGAATTATGATCCTAGTTCTTATATTAAGTATGGAGATGATGAAGAGCCTTGTAATGGTTCTTATGAGAAAAATGGGGCATGTGAGGAGTATTACCCTTCCCACTATAAGCCTAGAGGTGTTGTAAGGTATAACTCATTCATTTATAAATCTAATGAGGATAATGGTGAAAATGTATGTGAGCATTCTGAAGATTCATATTCCTCATCTTGTAGTACTTCTTATCAAAATTGAAGTGGTGTGAATGGTTATACTAGCTATAGTGAAGGTTGTCCTATGAATAGAAAAGAGTATGCATCTCCAAAGTCAAAGGGTATGACATCTCAATCTTCTTGTTCTAGTTCCCAAATGAGTGGAAGCGGGAACCAAGGTATGAATGGAGGGTATAGTAAGAGTCAATGTCTTCCTACTCTATCTATCTTTAAAGGAGAATGGGATCCCAAAGTTTACCTTGATGGGAATGGCAATTTGAAAGAGTCTTCGAGGATAATACTATGAAAAAAGCTGAACAAGCTACATATGCCCTTAAGTACATTCAATGTCCGACCTTAGAACGGTGCAAGCTTGCAAGGAATCCTACTCAAACTTCGGGTGCCTTGAAAGAGTTTTTGAGACAAATTTAAGTGCCGAAGGGTTATACGAAGCTTTATAATAGTGATCCAAAAAGACAACCTTGTTAAATATTGGTAGAGATTTGTGGAGTTTCAAGATGTGTTCTTATCATTAATGATTGGTGTCATGCAAACTATATAACTCCTCTTTTTGTTGATTATCTAGGCATACCTCGAGTGTCCACATATTTCCCATACTTCTTGGAAGGCTATAGAGTCTCCGAGAACATAAAGGTTTCCTTCACTCGAGATAGGTACTTTATGGAGGTATGGTGTGACATAATAGCTTTGGAATGTGGAAACTTACACTTGGGTGCCGATTGGTTTGCACAACATAAGATTCCAAATGTGTGAAATTAGCCTCAAATTGTATTAGACCAATGGGGAAACCATCTCTTTACACCTACCCTTCCCAAATCTCAAGTCAATATGGTCACTTACTCCAAGACAAAATAAATTGAGAGACAAAAGATTGAGAGGAGTAACAGAGTGCAAGATGGCAACCTACGAGAGGAAGGAGGAGAGGTTGTAAGGAGTGAAATGAGGGGGTTGCCACCAACTGAAGCTAACATTGTTTGTCTTTCTTTTAATAAGGACATACGTGTAGGTACCAACATGGCAAGTGAAAGAGAACATGTACAAAAATAGAATATTCCCTTTGAAGACTTGAGGAGGGAAATATTAATTGAATCCAAAGCTTGTGAATGACCTTCACACCAAGGTAAAGAAGAATGTGCTCAAGAAATTCAAAGTAAAGTAGCTAACTCTTATACTCTTGTGCATAAAAATAATAATTGTAAGGCTAGTAGCCCATTGAGTATGATAAGTAGCTTACATACATGTGAGTGTAATGATTTTTTTACCTCTTGATGATGATGTAGATATTGTGACTATGGATATACTAGTTGATCCTATTAATGACCAAATTGAATCTTTTTGTAAGATCAATTTGTGTTCACCTAGTGTTGAAGCCATTGTGTTGGATGATAGTACATCATCTTTTGGAAATTGTGTTGATCAACTTGCGTGGCAAACTAGTCCATCACTTGAGGATGTATGTAATGTGATTAGATAAACTCAAGTGAGTAATGAAATTGAGAATGTTGGTTAAGAAAATGGGAGTGACCTTTGAGCTTTTCTTTTAGTGAAGATCCTAATACTTTCTTGGCTCATAGGGATAATCATGTTCTTGAAACATCTTTGATACTTGATAATGGTCTTTTAGAGAATAGATTTGTATGTTCTATATCTTCTCCATGGATCGATCCTTCTCTCTTTAAGAACAATATCTTATTTGAAGATGATGATCTTACTCCTAGTGAATTACCTGGTGTTATGGATAGCATTGTTGATATAGCTCATCTTGAGGGCTATATTCTATATGAAAACCCACTATGGTGTGACAACACTCCACCTAAAGATGGAAATCTCTTCTTAGAAGATAAGAGTAGTCTTAAGGGAAAGGAATGTGGAGTCTTGGAAAGGAATAATCAATTGGGTGATGATAACTATGATTTACTTGAATCTTTAAGAAACCCAATAAGTGATTTTTCCTTACACCCCACCCTTGTTTGATATTTATAAGGATGAATTGCTTGCTTCTTGTGAAGGTCTAAGTAATAATCCCTTTGATATTGGTAGTGGCATGTGTCTACTTGAGGATTCTTCCATTGAAAGAGAAAGAATCCATTGTTTGGACATAGCTTCCTTTTCTACTTTGTGTGATCCTATTGTTGATAATACTCATGGTGATGATCTTCGATCTAATATTGAGTATCTATATGGTGACACCTTTGTTGAAGTAGACTTGAGTGATACCTTTCTCTTCTTTCTAATTGCTTTTGTTGATGTTTATGCTATTATAGAGAGTATGTATTTCTATTTGGGTGAAACCTATGGGGAAAAAGAGTTTTGACTAGAGCCGAGTCTATGGCCACTGTTTCCATTTGACCCCGATGCCAAATTTGGAAATGGTGACCTTGGTAAACCCAACTTGTTGCTTGGTATACATAACAAGCAAATTTTGAATGAGGATGTTGGTATCCTTCCCTATTATGGAAGTATTTCTTGAGGATTCATAATCCACTGGAGGGATCAACATTGTGCAAGGGAAAGATCTCCAACAAAGAAGAGAGATCTTTAAAGAAGGGGAGTAATGAGAGGATCCAAGGGAGTTCACCATTGTGTGTTTCCACTATTGATCGAGGTTTCACCACTTGTAGGTTAAGGAGAGAGTCTTCTCTTGAGACTACATTGGATGAATTCCTTTTATGTTTGTAAAGATGATGCCTTTACACTTGATTTCTTTCTATACTACCTCTTTGCTTATGATGATATCCATGCTAGTCTTGGATTTGATTTATGTAGAGGTAGGGAACTTGTTTGTTGCTCTACTTGTTTGAGTGACAATTCTATATGGATCTTATCGACTTTAAATCCAATTGAGGCACAACTCTTGATTTTATTTCTTCAAGAGGTAATAAATCAAGAATGTCTTACGGCTCCTAAGGTGAAGGTTGCCTTAACTTTTGGATTTAGTAATGTCATTATGACCTTTGTGGCTTCTTTACCTCTTGGTAATTCCCATATCCAAGAAGGATCCTTGGTTATATATTAAGACGTTCAACCTTGGCATGATTCTATGATTATTTTTGCTAACTCTAACCCTCACGTCATGAGAAAGTCGCATTTGTTTGTCCTTCCTTTGTTTTTTCTAGGTTTGGATTTGAGGTCGGATCTTTTTCAAGAAGGGGAGGATGATACAAGTCAAATTTCCTTTGGACCTTTGGATGAGATAAGTATGATACTCGAGGTTCTTGATGACTTCTTAGTTATTTTAAAAGATGCCAAATGGAGGAAGATTACCTATAAGGAGGATCAAAGGACTTTAGCGAGATCGAAGGAGTGCAAAAGGAGGCTCGAAATCACCTTGAAAGGGTCATGTGCCCAAGTATCTTTGAATCCGCTTTTGATCTGCTCTAGCATTTCAAGAGCGGGTCAAAACAGCCCCTAGTGGGTGTTTTCTTTCATTTGGGTCACTTGGGGCCCTAATTATGTATTATGTAGTCAAACTATAAATGCTTGGTAGCTAGGATTATTTTACTTATTTTTTGATGATGATTTTTACCTGATGTATTCTTGAGAACTCCATGGGAGTGATTGAGTGCTTAGAAAAGCATTTGTTGAACCTTTTTTAGAAAAGTTTGTTGTAAGGGTGATCTAATCCCCTTTGCAGTTAGCGTAAGAGTTAGGTGCCTATTGATAGTCATTAAGAGCATTTTAGGATTTGATACATCCTTCGATTTCTCTGTCGGTATAAATTTCGTGTCTGTCTTTCTATCCTCATTTTCCTATCTATCTATCATTACTTTCCGCGTCTTCGATTCGAGTCCTCGTGGGTCGACTCATATCACCATGTATTTTACTTACGTATATGATCATTTTTTTATCAAATGCTCTTATCTATTTTGTATTAAAACATGTTATTTTGAGTTGTTTCACATACCAGTACATTTGTATTAACCCCCCTATATTTCAGGTTTCTAAGAAACAGTCCTGGGGTGCCGTTAAGCAGTAGTTTGACTTGTCAGAAGATTGCAGCTGGTCATCCTCCCTTAATTCGAAAGGCCTGGTTATGAAACTTTCTTGTTATTTTATTTTGATTCATGGTCCGACTGGTGGCCTTGTCCTAGATTTCAGACAAGTATCATTTTTAGTTTTTAGAGATTTCACAAACTGATGTTAGACGTTGTTAGAGATTTATGATTTCCATTCTAGATTATTTAATTGAATTATGTTATTGACCATAATTCCGTATTGTCCTATATTTCCATAATTTCCTTTATGTTATATGAATGTGTGCATGATACCAAATAGAGAAGGGCACTCGGGCCTTCACGATTTGGGATGCCAGTCACGGCTAGGGCCCCGGCTCAGGTCGTGACAGACCATGACTAGCACATATTTTGAAAAGGATTATTTAATTAATAAAATACTAAGTAATTTAATTTTATGCAATCGAATGAGCCTAAACAAGTCATGTGATCGTATGAAAGTCCACATAAATTAAAAGTGGCGATAAAAAATATGAGGTGATGAGTTCTGGTTGAACAACCAACATCCTCAGGGAAATGTTTACCAAATCACAAGTATGTTGTGAGGAATTCTTTTGTTCATCCCCAGTCCATCCTTACACATCCTTGATCACCTTTTACAATTTACGTGGACTCTAATACAATCACATGACTTGTTCAAGCTCCTTTAATTGCATAAAATCTAATTATTTATTGTTTGATTAATTAATTATTTCCTTTTTTCCAAACATGCTACTAAGGGAAATAAACCAATACGGTATTTTATTGACAAGGCTTATAGTCGATGAAATTCACTAGACACAATCGATAGACCTGTATTGTTGAGCGCATTGATTAAGTATATGTTCGAGCATAGATATTGAGATGAGTATATAATAAACCCCATCGACTTTGCATTTAATTTTGTATAAATCAACATAATCGCTGATAGACCAAATTCGTTTTTCCATTTTACGTATATGAATTAATTTGACGTCTGACAACTATCTCGTTCATCTTCTAACTTGATCTCATGCAAAAATTCTAAAAAGAAAAATTATAAAATACAGTGGAGACTAATGAAGGAAACAAGAATTAATTTTCCATTATCATATATGAATTAATTTTCATATCTCACAGTCGTTTGATTCATCTTCTAACATCATAAATTGCAAAAAATTAAACCAAAAAAAAATTCCAAAATTAAAATATACACAAATATAGGAAACAAACATATTTCATTAATACTTCGTTGCAATGATGGTGTAGAACCATATTTACAGCAAAAACAGAAAAAAAAAAAAAAAAAAAAAAAAAAAGCAAAATGAAGAAGCTTTTATCTAACATTCCTAACCATGAAAGCTTCTCCATGCAACTAAAAAAAACAAAAAAAAACAACTGAAATAAAATATAATCTAAGGGGATTGTGGGGGGTGATCATATCCTCCGGATCCATGTTGAGCCACTCTTCAATCGCCCATAAAAAATGGGAAATCCGCCAGAGTTTGCGGTGGACATGCTCCATGTCCTGTCCCAGTCCATAGAATAGCCGGTTGATGTCATTACGGAGGAGGAGAAGGTTGTAGTTACGATGGATCCTTCTTCTAGGTCTCAAAGGAATGCCTGACATTTTGTCGATTAAATCTAATTTATGAGTTGATGAAGATGAATTTTGGGTATAGTAGATGGGTGTTTATATAGACCAAAATTGAACCCTTTAGTCTTCCCACCCATTGCTTGTAAGATGTGTGAATCGGTGGAAATCAAAGAGGTATCGTATACCCAATCGACGCAATGTGTGAGTGGACGTGTTGTATCTTTTTTGATATGTAATAAATGTTCAACTGTTCATCTGTCCCTTTGAATATTTAGGCTTTTTAGTAGACTTTATATGGGATCGATAATAAACTATTTGTTAAATAAGGAATACAAGCAATAGACATGACACATTATATATGCAATACCTTAACGGGTCAATAATAGACACATAGTAAAATTGACAAGGCTCGCATTAATCAGACCATTGAGAGGTTGTCAAAATGCATACACTGCCATGATTAGAAAAACACAAATTCATACAAGTCAATCTATGATTTGTTGTTGTTACAAGTGGTTCTCTTGTGCCCGGGTCTCTTGCACAGTGAACACTTGTTCTTTCTCTTTGACTTAAAAGTATCTCCCACGCCCTTAACACATTTTGTTTTCTTTCTTCCAAGCTTGGTGACCATGTGAGGTGGAATAATGTTCAATCTAGCAATTCTTGTGGCATGCACTATTCGGACTCCAAAGGGACAACATTAATTGGTTCCGAATACGCAAGGAGGTACTCTTCAACTTTATACATGGGCGAAGAGTAATCATAGACTCTCAAACCATAATCATCATCGTACTTTAATCGCAAAGCAGCCATCGCATGATCGCATTAAATTTTGACCAGGTCAAACTTCCTGCAAGAACACAAACTTTTTAGTAGGTCGACTTTGGCCGTACAGCCACTGCTGAACACTGCGAATTGCCTTTCATCCCTGCTTACGTTCTCCACATAGAAGGAGTCTCCTTCGCTCATATTGTCTTTTAAGATCTTTTCGGCGGTGGGCACAAATTTGTTATCCTTATATTTGAGGATGTAGGCACGCCTCTCCTTGAATATTTCACAAAACCTCTTAGCAATCAAATTGAATATGGATGCCACGGGGTACTCCCTTTCATAGTGTTCATCGACTCAACAATATTTGTGGTCAGCACGTCAAACCTGTTGTCGAGGAAATGTGCCCTGCTCAGTTTCTCAAAACTAAGCTCATGCTCGAGGAAAAACGTTACCTCGGGACAGTAGTTCTTGAATTCCACAAAATGGTCGCTAAACTCGTCGGGAGAATATGCCTTTTCCGCATTGTAGAATAGATGGAGGTGTTATCCATAGTGGTGATTTACCCAAAGATTTTCTCCTAGGTGTCTCATGCAGTACCCATGATGAGCATGGTTGTACTCCTTCACTATGCCATTGGCGATGCTCTTGTGCCTATTGGAGATTAAGCACAAATTTGGTCCATCGACCACAATATACTTTGGCTTCTCAAAGAAGAACATCCAAGATGAATCGTTCTCCTTGTAAACGACGCAAAACACAATAGGATAAATATGGTTCTCCGTATCTTCTACAACCACGATTAGCAGCACACCCTCATACTTACCGTATAAATGAGTGTCGTCGATCGTAATAACCTTCCCCATGTGGACGAATCCCCTAATGCAAGGTCCCAACTATAAAAAAGTAGTACATAAACATACAATCGACCTTGTTCACCATGATGGAATAGGTAGTCCCAACATTAAAAGAGTAAATCATGTATGAAAAAGTGGGCAAGCAGGAATACCCATGCTCCGCTGTCCCTCGAACCATTTCCTTGGCAATAATACCCCCAGGAAACATTTCTAATAGGTTTGTATACTTTTCAAGTTCTTAAAAACAATCCTTTGTATCTCGCTAATGTCTGGACCCTTTCCTTCACAATACTTGTTCAGAGCAACGCAATAACTTTAGACATAATTTTCCTATGGCAGCATGTGGCGTATTTGATGTCGCAACTGTGATCGCGACGTATTTATAGATGATGAATCTATCTGTGCATTCATACTTCTTTTCCCGCAACATCAACACGCAGCTAGGATAAACACATTTCACCTTGAGGAATTTTTTGCAGCTCTTCAACATAGCATAATCAAAAGAATTTCTCACAGCTTCTATGTCCAGCAACAATTTCAGCTCCTTTTTGCTGGTAAATGTTTGATTTACTTGAAAATTAGTTTTTTCGGAGAAGGTGTGGTTGGTTTGTGCTCCTAATACGCACTCTTCTCCCATTTCTTTAGACAAAATTGGATCTACCAATTCCATCGAATGATCTTTTGAATCCGTTGAATGAGCATCTAAACTCTCATCTTCAAATAAATCATGTTCTCCGATTGCCGGCGGTGGTGATGGGATTGTCGGAGACAATGAGACAACATTTATCCTCAATAATGGCCTAGAGCCATCGGCAGCGACATCCAACATGTATAAGCACACATGCCAATCATTATTTATTAACGTGGGATGTATTTTACCCTGCCCATTGATTACATAGCTATTCATTACGTTCTTTGGATCACAATGTAATTCTCCACTCTCAATTACTCTTAGAACCATGTCGTCGTACGATCCATTGCGACGCAGCGAGATGGGTACTGTTTCCTTGATTGAGGATTTTCACTTCCAATAGTTGGGACCCTCCTCCCACGCACCCAAATAATTATCAACCACGACAATTACCTCAGTTACTTCATTAATAGACCACATAAATTGATAATAGATTAAGGTATCGGCCTATAGATGGTCGATGATCGATCGATCACTGGTATGAAGACGTCCGTACAAAGACGTGAATCGATTGATTTTGGATATAATTGATGCCCTCCTAGCTATGGGATCGACAAATGTATGTGTAGGACTTCTAAATTACTAAAATATATCTAATGACGAGGTATTAAGCAAATTTGGAAAGCTTTTCGAGCTAGTAGAAATGGTGAACAAATAGTTTTTGCATTTTTTTCAAAAAGGATGGAGCAATGGAGGCAATGATCAAGAATGGAGATTTTTAGTTGTGATGGACAACTTTTCATCGGAAATTACTGATGAAAAAGTGAGCTCCTATTGATGCCTTCTTGGACAATTTTCTAAATTAAAATAGAAAATATGAAAAAATGGTGAAAATATAAAAAAAGGTGGAAAATATTAAATATGAAATGGATGAGGTGGGGGACTAAAGTGTAATGTTTAAAACTTATGTGGTGGGTTTGTATATAAGAAGTGATGATGTCATAATAGTGTCTAAACACCTAATCTTTCAAGACTTGAGTCTAAATTCCAAAATTAGTTTTAAAAGTGTCTAAATGTCAAACTATCCCCAAAGAGTGGTTGCATGATTTTTCTAGGCAGTACATCAAAAGAACCCCTAGCATAGTTGGTTTACAAACCACAATCCAACATTATTGCAAATGCTATAGGTTTTTTAGAGTGTCATAGCCCAAAAAAATCTACCTGAAAAGTAGTTGAAACATAGAATTACAACATGTACTCTACTATTCCTAATCCAGAGCAAAATATTGTCGTGCGCTTTAATTGGGTAACAGCAGGCAATTGTTGGATCTGTGGTTACAGAGAAGGAAGAAGGATTAGAAGGGATCTGAAGATAATCTAGAAGACTATCCCAGTATATACTGTCTGAGTTTTTTGGAGTAATAACAGCTATGCTATAGGAGTTTTCTAATATACTCTAACAAATCCAAAATGTTTCAAAAAATAGTTTGAGATAATGGAAAACGAAACACCGTGCAATCTGACCAACTCCTTGATATAGAGTTTCGCGTAATCCTTGGTTGAATAAGAGGTATGAAATGGAAGGAAATGAGCTGATTTGGTCATTCTGTCTACAATGACCCAAAATGAATCTGCTATTGACGAGTTCGAGGAAAACCCGTCACGAAGTCCATGTTCAAAACTTCCCACTTTCAATTAGGAATACTGAACTCCTGCATGGGCCCACTAGGCTTCTGATGCTATATCTTAACTTGCTAACATGTAGGACACTTAGCCACAAACTCTGCAATGTCTTTCTTCATCCCACTTCACCAATAGATTTCCCTCAAGTCGTGGTACATCTTTGTGGCCCCTGGATGAATAGAGTAGCGCGCACCATGCGTTTCTACAAGAATTCACTTCCTTAAGACGTCAACACCTGGAACACAAAGACGACTGATAACGCTCAATCTACAGTTCTCATAGGAGTGTAAAGCGGTCGTTAGCAAATATAGAACCCAACTGGGTTGGGTATCGATCCCTCAGGGAATATCTTGGCCAACAAGTAAGCAAGGATTACTAGACTTTTAGTGCAAGTCTCGTAAAAAAAGGGGGGAGTCTTGTCGTGCAAGTAATGTAAACAAAGTATTAAGTAAAAGCTGAAAATAGCAAAATAACAAGAAAGAATATTTAGTAAGTTGTAAACAATGAGAATTGAGGTGTTGGGGGTATGTCCACCTTATGAGTTGTACGTCTCTATTGGCTATAAATGTGTTGAATCCAGACATGCACGTGCTTATAGAGAATTGTATTTGATGGTAAATCCAGGTGTCTTTCGACCTATTCCAGGATTATTTCACTTTAACTCTTTTGAGCTTAAAGCGTGTCTAACGGTATGAATTCTCCAAGAGGTTAATCCAGTTACGGCACTAACTTTTTAATAGGGGATGGGACCCTACTACCTTGACATTATCTCTTTTCCAGACAAATAACCTTTCTTTCGAACAAGTTAAATGTTATACTGGCATATTCTTGCGTTTGCAACCACAAAGAATGTAGATTAAGATGAAGAGAATAATGATATAAGCAGCATACGTGTCATGAACTCATAAACTCAAAGCAATAGATAGTATCTCATTCGGCTTCCATAACTCCAACAGAGAAGTTTAGTTACCCATGAGTGCGAAGGAAATCACAATCGACATTGTTATTATACCACAATAATGATTAATTTCGTGTAGCACAAGAGTGGTAGGCGTTAGGCGTGAATTCCTTAGCGAAGTAACGTTTCTCTTGTTGCGGAAATTTAGAGTAGATGAATGGAAGAAGAAAAATAGAATTAATGGAAAGATTAGAAGAGTTGTAATTGAGGGGAGAAGAATGTATTAGAAGATGTCTGTATGAATCTCCCTCAAAATCTCTAGCCAGATAGGGTATTTATAATACTCATATCCTAATCCTACTAAGCTAATTAAATATCTAACCAAATCCTACTAAGCTAATGAAATACTTAACCCAATTGTACTAGGTTAATGTAACATTATCCTAATCTAAATAAACTAATGAAATACTTAACCCAATTGTACTAGGTTAATGTATCATTATCCAAATCCAACTAAGTTACTGCTAGTCTCCAAAGTCTTCAAAAATGTTGTTTTAGCCCGGGACAGATTTTCTATGCATCATTTTTGGTCCTTAGGCGTCCAAGCTCCCTTTTCTTCCTTCGTGAATCTTTCTTTGGCGTCAAGTAATCCATAATATGCTGAATTCTGCATCATTTATACCTGAAACTTTTCTAATCATGTTCGTTAGCTTACTTACAGGAAAAAGGGACTAAAAGTGCATGAATTATATAATTTGTTCTCAAAACATGGCATAAATATGGGCAAAATATATTGATATAGGCGCGTAATATCACCTATCATCAACACCCCACACTTGAAGCTTTGTTTGTCCTCGAACAAAATATCATGTCCTTCTACTCATCAACTTAGGGTTTCACAGCAACAACACAAAATTTTAGTCAAGACAAGCACAATAATTATCATCAAAGAGTAGTTTTCCGATCACTAGTAGAAACCATTTAACCTCTAGCATAGACTCGTGATGGTGGTTAACTCATATTCAAAATTTAAGGCACAAGGAATCATATACAACTACCCAAAACTCATTAACCATGTGTGTGTCACAATATAGTACCCATAATCACTCCCAAGTATAGCTTATTTTTCAAACATGGGTATCAAAATATCCTTGCTCTCGCTCTCACAAATAATTCATATGTAGTAACTGATGACCATAGGCTTGCCCATTGTGTAATACTCCACTAAATGTCATAATGCTAAGTTTAGGATCAAATAGGTCTTTTGATGGTTGTAATGTAGGCTAAGGGACGGGTAGGACTATTTTGGCCAGAAATAGTGACTAAGTTCCTAAGCGCTTTAATACATCACATTATATCATTGACACTTTTTTTTTCTTTCAACCTTTCTTCTTTCTTTTATTCTACCACCCTTGTTCTCCTCTTTTGTTTTTCAATTTTAAGCATAACTCACTTTTCAGATTTCTTTTCCTTTTTCTTTTCATAACATACCTCTTATGATATCACTTTCTTTTTCATAACAATTTCAAGAACCATTACAATTTAAAGCATCATACTCACCCAATTTCCTCTTATTTCGTCACATGACTTTATACTATTAATGCACTTGAGAATTTGGATCAAATTACGGTCTTGAAAAAAATGGATTAGGCTTACATACGAGGTTGTCAAAGAAATAAGCTAAAGGCTCAAAAGGGTTTAACTAGGATGATGTCCATGGGTAGGTAAAACGAAGGTAAACATGTATAGGTTGCCAAAGAAATGCCTACATCATCTCCTAAACTAACACTCCTTATTTTCGCTTTGCATACATACCAGGCAAGTTCTAGCATCAGCCACAAACATAGAATATACTATTAATCTCACACACACAAGGCACATGGTCGACTTTATTGGAAGTAATATAGACTCTTGACCCAACAGGTGAAGGAATTGAACCACACAATATCACATAATGAGTCACAACTAGAGCATAAATGTCTCAATGGTCACAATTGTAGCACATACTCTTGTTATAATCTCATACTGCCTATTAGAATAATTTCATGCGAAGCTAAGTTAAAAAAAAAATTTACTACTAAAAAAACTTATCAAAAAAACAAAACAAAAATAAAAAAAAAACAAAAAAAAAACAAAAAAAAACAAAACAGAAATAAAACAAAAAAAACGAAATAGAAATAAAACAAAGTAAACAAACATAGATATAAATAGAGAAGTATAGCACGCAATTCCGCTACCCCACACTTAAACGGGACACTACCCTCAGTGGAAAATAAATATGAAGAACCTGGTCAGTCGGACTCTTCCTCAATGTCGGGGGTCATACCCCCTTCGTCGGAATCATCATAAGAGTCGTCGTCAGAGTTCTCCTCCACGTCGGAGTCTGGCAAGCGTCGATCATCATCGGTCGGCACATCATCATCTAGAGGTTCCTCAAAGTATGTGCCTACTCCACACATCTCCCGTGCATGCATATTCATTGGATAGTCATGGTCCAGCTGTTGGAGCTCTGCAGCAGTTGGAACACGACCTCCACTCATCATTGTGAACCGTGTCATGCCATAAAGATCATGGAAGAAACTCTCATCTCGAGAATGTCTCTCTGCAGTAGTAAGGTTGACACCATGTGTTGTTTCAGCATCTTTGACCTTTGTGAGGTCAACCTTCTTCGGGTTATGTGGAAGTTTGTGATCAGCTGGTTCCTCTTTGATATCCTCCTTCCGCAAGATTGCTGTCAACAGATTACCAAAAGTAAAATGGGACCGCTTGTGTAGTCTGGCTTTCCGCATTGTAGAGCGAATGATTGCCCCAATGTTGATAGGGACATTCGTCATCAAAGCAGAGACCAAATACACTCTATCTCTTGTTATTTTGGTGTACTGAGTCCCAGGAATAAGGCATGAGTTGACAATACGCAACCAGATTCTTGCTTCCCTATTCAAAGGAGCATAGGGGAAGGTTTTGTGTCGTCTGGTGTCTTGGTGTCTGCTCCACCTTGCCATGGATCTACTTCCACAAAGGGTGTGTCGAATTGCTCTATAAAGAGGTCTGCTATACAACTCTTTGAATAGTGCTGGATCGACCGAAGTTAAGCCAAGAAACGAGTTGATCAAATCCGCGTTGAGCGGTAAAACTTGGCCCCAAATCTTGACTTCGTTGCCCATGGTTTTCGGTGACCAGTTGGCATAAAATTCTCTTGTCAAATCAATATTACATTCTCCCATGTCGTGGAAGATGAAATCCAGATTCAAAGCCATGATTTTTGCCAACATACGCGGCTCCTTCTTCGCTAGGCTGTCCTTGTTGATCAAGTCGACATGAACATATTTTCTTTCCTTTTTGTTCCCATACCATTATTTGGCTTCCTCCTCAAGAACCCATTTTATTCCAAACATTCGGCGCGGTAATTGCATTGAGGATGATTCTCCTTGGTCCTTGCGACTTCTCTTCTTGCCCTTTTGGGAGCTGGTAGCCTTATCTTGTCTCTCTTTAGGTGCCATTGTTCCTGAGACAATAATCATGTTAGCATTAACTCAATGGAAACAATCTATAAACAAGCCATCGGGGTACCACCCCACACTTAGTTTTGTTGATACAAATCAGTGAAGTGAAATTGGTCGATTACTTAGACTTCGTCGACATACGTTTAAGGAGCTATATTCCGACAAGAAAATTAGTGATGTATCACTTCTTGCAACCTTTGCAATACTTTCATGTTAGGTAAACAAGACTACTACATAGGGGTTTCATCATGGTATAGTTTCTATCAACAATCACAACCTCCTATGTCGGTAGGCAACTATAAGTCTTATTCCGATGAACGGGATAGTCTAACATGTATGTATGCAAGTGACAATATTATGCAATGTTCAAAACCATAGCAATTCCGCAAAGAGTATAAAAATGCAATTAAAACCAAATTCAAGTCGGAAACAAGTTAAGATCATCCTAACGTATATGGTCACTCATATGGTTTTGTATCAACAATCCAAACACATTAACATCACCAATATTCTTTCAAGATGTAGCAATTCAGAATAGACATAGCAACGTAGTACTTATGAGAAATAGATGAAGAACAAGAGAGTACTTACGTGATTGAAGCCTTTGGAGATGTTCTTGTGAAGTGGGAGAGCAAAACGAAACATTTTGAGATGTTTTGGAGAGTATGTGCAGCGCCTTAGGTCAAGTTTCAATGTGTTTATGTTTCAAGACTAAGTCCCCTTTATATAGGAAAAGAATGGGTCGGGTTTTAACCCATTTAAAAACGGTTTTGGAGACAAAAAAGGCACCATAGGCGGCGCCTTTAGCTTTGACTATGCATGGTATAGGCGGCGCCTAATGCAAAGCATAAGCTAGCATAGGCGGCGCCTAGTGTGATGCATTTAAGGACCATAGGCGGTGCCTTTAGCATGGAATATGAGATACTGAGACCAAATGCTTTAGCATAGGCGGCGCCTATGCTATAGCATACTTGAGCATTGTTCGTATAGGCGTTGCTATAGTATAAGCGTTGCATTGTTCGTGGCCTAGTTTTACCTAGGCCTAGCCTTTTTCGATGCCTATTTTGTCATGAGCAATGCTCAATCCATAGCCTTATGCATCTTTATTCCTAACTTACCACCTTTACCATGCAATACATCCAAATCGTCTCTTGAAATCGATCTCCTTGTTTTATACCTCTTGCACCTACATTTGCTAAAAACCAATGAAAACGAATAGTACGATGGGTTGCCTCCCACCAAGCACCTTAGTTTTGGTCGTGGCACGACTCTTATTTTTGGATTTTCATTTATCAAAAGCAAAACACCAAAAAAACAAAATACGATAAACTATAAATGATGGGTTGCCTCCCATCTAGTGCCTTATTTATTGTCGTGGCTCGACATAGTTACCTCGAGTACTTAGACTTCGTCAAGGTAAGTGATGGTCATATAATTCATCGAGTCAAGCGGACCGATATAAGGTTTGACATGTTGGCCATTCACTTTGAAGACAACACCATTATTGTCTTCCAATTCAACTACTCCAGACGAGTAGACTTGGATAACTTTGTATGGACCAGACCACTTAGACTTTAACTTACCTGGGAAGAGATTCAATATGGAGTTGAAGAGAAGTACCATATCATCCTTTTGGAAGTTTCGTCGAACAATTCACCGATCATGATACTTTTTCATCCGCTCCTTGTATGGGTCTGACCTTTCATATGCATGGAGACTTCAGCTGCTCCAACCTCAGATTCATTGTATCATCCCAATTCAAATTCAATTGCTTCAATGCCCACAATGCCTTATGCTCGAGCTTGATGGGTAAATGACAAGCCTTCCCATAAACTAGTTGATAAGGGGACATGCCGATGGGTGTTTTGAATGCTTTCCTATACGCCCATAGTGCATCATCTAGCTTCCGAGACTAATCCTTCCTATTAGGATTTACCGTCTTTGCAAGGATTTGCTTGATCTTCCGATTGGAAACCTCTACTTGTCCACTAGTTTGGGGGTGATAAGGCGTGGCTACCTTATGTTGCTTGACACCATATTTGGCCAACATGGATTTGAATAGCTTTTTGCAAAAGTGAGATCCTCCATCACTTATGATAGTACGTGGTACTCCAAAGCAAGACAAGATATTCCTCTTTAAGAATGATACAACACGCTTTCCTTCATTGTCAGCCAACGCTACAGCTTTAACCCATTTTGAGACATAATCTACAGCAACTAAGATGTACTTTATTCCAAACGAATTCACGAATGGACCCCTGAAATCAATGCCCCACACATCAAAGAGTTTTACCTCAAGAATTTTCGACATAGGCATTTCAGGGTGTTTTGAAATAGCACCTTTTCTTTGGCATTGGTCACATCTTCTAACAAAGTCGTAGGCATCTCTAAATATCGAAGGCCAATAATATCCACTTTGCAATACTTTTCTTGTCGTCCGATTGCCTGCATGATGTCCTCCAACTTGGGAAGTGTGGCATGCTTCCAAAATATTTGGAACCTCTTCATGGGATATACATCATCGAATGATACCATCCGCGCATCGTCGAAACAAATATGGCTCATCCCAATAATAGTGTTGTACGTCATGCATAAACTTCCTCCTTTGGTGGTAAGATAAATTGGCAGGTATCACATTACTCACCACGAAATTTGCAAAGTTGGCATACCATAGTAATTTTTCCATTGTTGTCGCTAATATATCCTCGTCGGAAATGCATCATCAATCTCGATTTCAGGTTGCGCTACATGCTCATTCTCGAGTCTAGATAGATGATCAGACACTTGGTTCTCGCAACCTCTTCTATCTTTAACCTCAAAATCAAATTCTTGCAGCAGCAAAACCCATCGAATTAGTCTTGGTTTTGCATCCTTCTTTGTCATTAGGTACCTAAGAGCTGCATGGTCTGTATGAATGATCACCTTGGTACCCAATAGATAGGCACGAAACTTCTCAAACGCATATACCACCGCTAGGAGCTCTTGTTCAGTAATAGTGTAGTTCCTTTGGGCTTCATTTAAGACCTTACTCGCATAATAGATAGGATGAAATAGCTTCTCCTTTCTCTGACCAAGCACAGCACCAACGGCTACACCACTAGCATCACACATGACTTCGAACGGGAGAGACCAATCTGGTCCTACCATGATAGGGGCTTCAATGAGTTTTCCTTTGAGGCATTCGAATGCCTTTAAGCAATCTTCATTAAAGTCAAACTTCGCATCTTTCTCCAAGAGTTTGCACAATGGACTAGCAATTTTGGAGAAGTCTTTGATGAACCGTCGATAGAAACCTGCATGGCAGAGAAAACTACGAACTCCCTTCACCGAAATTGGAGGCGGTAGCTTCTCAATGACCTCTATTTTTGCTCGATCAACCTCAATTCCTCTTTTGGAGATTTTGTGCAGAAGAACGATTCCTTCTTTTACCATGAAGTGGCACTTCTCCCAATTCAGCACTAGGTTGAACTCTACACATCTGTCCAATGCCATGCTTAGGTTTGCCAAGCACTCTTCAAAAGACTCACCAATAACTGAAAAGTCATCCATAAATACGTCCAAAGTGTCTTCAACCATATCAGAAAAAATAGACATCATACAGCGTTGAAAGGTGGCTGGTGCGTTACATAACCCGAATGGCATACGTTTGAAAGAAAACGTACCATATGGGCATGTAAACGTCGTCTTCTCTTGGTCTTAGGGGGCAATGCAAATCTGATTATAGCCTGAATATCCATCTAAGAAGCAAAACCACCCTTTCCCCGCTAATCGATCTAGCATTTGGTCCATAAATGGCATTGGGAAGTGATCTTTGAGTGTCCAAGAATTCAGCTCTCGGTAATCCATGCATACTCTCCATCCAGTGACGGGTCTGAGTGGAATAAGCTCATTCTTCACATTCGCGACCACTGTCATGCCTCCTTTCTTGGGAACACATTGTACCGGGCTTACCCATGTACTATTAGAGATTGGATATACAACTCCTGCGTCTAACCACTTGATAATTTCTTTCTTCACCACTTCTTACATAGGTGGGTTTAGACGTCTTTGATGCTCAATGGTGGGTGTGCAATTTTATTCAAGCTGAATTTTATGTGTACAAATCCCAGGTGGAATACCAATAATATCCGCAATGGTCCATCCAATGGCTCTAATATACTTTTGTAGAGTAGCAATGAGAGTTGCAACTTGTTGCTCACCCAAATCGGCTGCCACAATGACTGGAAGTGTGTTTCCGCTTCCTAAGAATGCGTACTTTAAATGACTTGGCAGCTCCTTCAATTCTAACGTGGGTGGCTCTTTAATAGATGGCTTGGCTGGTGGTGTGGGTCGATTCTTGAGATAAAGGTCCAGCTTCTTGGGAGCATAGTGATATGTCCCTAATCCTGATAGAGCACAAATAGCTTCTTCGCAATTTTCAGCATCCTCATTCTCTCCATTCATTAGCACAACCGCCAAAGGGTCATCATTAATTTGCTCTTCTTCAAGTAATTTTTTCTCATCATCAAAGAAAACAACAGCCACCGAAAATACACTTAGATCTTTAGGTTGTTTCATTGATTTGCACACATCAAAGCGAACCACTTCGTCATTTATTCGGAATGAAAGCTCATTAGCTCTCAAATCAATGAGCACACTTCATGTAGCAAGGAAAGGGCACCCCAAGATTATGGGAACTTCTGAGCCTACCTCACAATCCAAAATAACAAAGTCTGCTGGAAAGATGAATGAAGAAACCTTTACCAATACATCACATAGAATACCAACAGGTCGTTTTACCGACCTATCCGCCATGACAAGCCTCATGTTGGTTGGAGTAGGATCACCCAACCCCAACTTCTTATAGATCGATAATGGAATCAAATTGATGCTGGCTCCTAAGTCACATAATGCTTTGGCAAAATTCAAAGATCCAACGGTGCAAGGAATAGTGAAAGCTCCTGGGTCGGCCTTCTTCTGAGCTATCGATCGGGTAGCGATTGCGCTGCAATGATGAACATCTTCTTTCAACTCATAACTTGCTGCCCGCTTATTTGTCAAAAGATCCTTCATAAATTTCGTATACCCAGGCATTTGTTCAAGTGCCTCCACCAATTGAACATTAATGGTCAGCTGCTTTAACATGGTCATAAATTTGCTGAACTTTGTGTCATCCGCCACCTTCTTCAATCTTCGGGGAAAAGGTGGTGGTGGGTATGGAATTGTTCTCTCCACTGCTTCCTTCTCCTCTTGCATCCTTTTTTCAGCTTTTTCAGGTTGCACGTTGTTGGCTGTGACGTCATTGTCGATAGGATTAGTTGCTGCAGCATCTTCTCCTTTCGCCATATCATCAATGTCCACTACTTTGTCAACCACTTGCTTACGTTTTGCTGAATTTTCCAGCACCTTACCACTTCTGGTAGTGATAGCGATGCATGACCCATCATTCCTTGGGTTTTGCACAGTATTGCTAGGTAAAGTGTCGGCCTTTCTTTGATTGAGTGCTGCTGAAAGTTGGCTCAATTGCTTCTCTATTTGTTTGATTGAAGTGTAATGTGAATCAACTAATTGTTTCATGGAGGACAAATCATTAATTAACTCCGTTACTCCCGCGCTCGTTGCTTCCACTCCTTTCAATAATTTAGCCATCATGTCTTCCATACTTCCAGAACTAGATGTGGTGGTGTCACGTCTTCTAGGGGGAACGTACAAACCACTCTTTTCATTCTTGTTCTTCCAACTACCTTGGTCCTTGTTTCCAGATTTATCATAATAGTTCCGACCTTGGTTTCCTTGGGTATTCCCACGGCAACCCCCTGATTGTTCAAGTAGTTGGCCTCCTCTTCCGAATCAGATTCGTCTCTTCCTTTTGACGAAATAGCTTTGATTTTTTCGGTCTTCCCTGATAATAGATGCTTTGTAAGAAGATCCATTTGTGTTTTCATGTGCGCCATATCTTGATCACATTCTTCTTCTCTTTTCGTTTGGTCTGCAGTCATGCCAATAGATAAATTGGGGCTTGCTACCTCAGAATCCCTGGTATGCCAAGCTCTACTTTGTTTCGTAATACGATCTAGCATATTACTTGCTTGACCAAAGGTGAGGTCCATAAAAGATCCTCCAGCCACATTATCCACCACTGGTTTAGTTATTGAATTCAAGGCTCTGTATAATATCTCCATTAGGTGAACATTAGTCATGTGATGGTTTGGGAATCTCGCTAGCTTTGTCTTAAACCTCTCCCATGTTTCATGAAGAGTTTCAGTGGGGAGCTGACGAAAGTTGCTGATTTCATCTCTCAATTGTGCTCTTTTGGATGGCGGAAAGAATCTTTCTAGGAAAGCGTCTCTCAATTAACTCCAATTTGTAATAGAATCAGGAGTCATCCCATTCAACCATAGTGTTGCCTCCCCAGACAGACACAATGGAAATAGACGTAATCGAATTGCATTTTGACCAACACCAGGATTGTCAAATGACTTGCATGTAGAAATAAAGTTGATGAGATGCATATTCGGATCATCGCCTTCTAGTCCACCAATAATCCCTTGAGTTGCAATAACTGAATCATGGTGCTTGTGATGTTGAACTTGGCTCCGGGCGCTAATGGTGAAGGAATAATGGCTCCTGTGGCTCCGGCTCCATCAAGATCATCATCATCGTTGTCGACAGCTGGTTGTATGGGTTGGCGATGATACCTAAATCAATCTTGTCGACCTCTTCTGTTGGCAGGTGTTATGATTTCAGCATCACGCCTAGGGTTTAGTAACTCATCATCACCTAAATCCCCATCGTCGGGATTTGTTGCTCGCCCAGAATTATCAATGTTTTGTTGTTGAACTTGAGCGGCGGCAAGAGCAGCTAATCTTGCTTGTTCCTGTTGAGAAGCCATCCTTTCGATTTCTGCTTGTGCTACCATTCTACCAATGCGTTGTGGTTCAGGATTGATAGGTAATAATGGTTGACCAGAACTTCTAGTATGGGGCATGCACTGAATAAAAGCCTGCAGTAAACAAAAACAAAAACTGAAAGTAACAGTACGAGAATCTTTGACCAAAGGGTCTAGTAATTATCACGAACTTGGTTAACACTCGTATACCCCGGAAACGGCGCCAATTTTTGATAACGCTTGATCTACAGCTCTCGTAGGAGTGTAAAGTAGTCGTTAGCAAATATAGAACCCAACTGGGTTGGGTATCAATCCCTCAGGGAATAGCTTGGCCAACAAGTAAGCAAGGATTACTAGACTTTTAGTGCAAGTCTCGTAAAAAAAAGGGGGAGTCTTGTCGTGCAAGTAATGTAAACAAAGTATTAAGTAAAAGCTGAAAATAGCAAAATAAAAAGAAAGAATATTTAGTAAGTTGTAAACAATGAGAATTGAGGTGTTGGGGCTATGTCCACCTTATGAGTTGTACGTCTCTATTGGCTATGAATGTGTTGAATCCAGACATGCATGTGCTTATAGAGAATTGTATTCGATGGTAAATCCAGACGTCTTTCGACCTATTCGATGATTATTTCACTTTAACTCTTTTGAGCTTAAAGCGTGTCTAACGGTATGAATTCTCCAAGAGGTTAATCCAGTTACGACACTAACTTTTTAATAGGGGATGGGACCTTACTACCTTGACATTATCTCTTTTCCAGACAAATAACCTTTCTTTTAAACAAGTTAAATGTTATACTGGCGTATTCTTGTGTTTGCAACCACAAAGAATGTAGATTAAGATGAAGAGAATAATGATATAAGCAGCATACGTGTCACGAACTCACAAACTCATAGCAATAGATAGTATCTCATTTGGCTTCCATAACCCCAACAGAGAAGTTTAGTTACCCATGAGTGCGAAGGAAATCACAATCGACATTGTTATTATACCACAATAATGATTAATTTCGTGTAGCACAAGAGTGGTAGGCGTTAGGCGTGAATTCCTTAGTGAAGTAACGTTTCTCTTGTTGCGGAAATTTAGAGTAGATGAATGGAAGAAGAAAAATAGAATTAATGGAAATATTAGAAGAGTTGTAATTGAGGGGAAAAGAATGTATTAGAAGATGTCTGTATGAATCTCCCTCAAAATCTCTAGCCAGATAGGGTATTTATAATACCCATATCCTAATCCTACTAAGCTAATGAAATATCTAACCAAATCCTACTAAGCTAATGAAATACTTAACCCAATTGTACTAGGTTAATGTAACATTATCCTAATCCAAATAAAATAATGACATACTTAACCCAATTGTACTTGGTTAATGTATCATTATCCAAATCCAACTAAGTTACTGCTAGTCCCCAAAGTCTTCAAAAATGTTGTTTTAGCCCGGGACAGACTTTCCATGCATCATTTTTGGTCCTTAGGCATCCAAGCTCCCTTTTCTTCCTTCATGAAGCTTTCTTTGGCATCAAGTATTCCATAAAATGCTGAATTCTGCATCATTTATACCTGAAAATTTTCTAATCATGTTCGTTAGCTTACTTACAGGAAAAAGGGACTAAAAGTGCATGAATTATATAATTTGTTCTCAAAACATGTCACAAATATGGGCAAAATATATTGATATAGGCGCGTAATATCGCTTATCATCAACGACCCTGACAACGCAAAACACCATCTCCCCCTTGGGAGAAAACATCTACTTTCTGATCCTGAACTGACTATTTTAACTTGACAAGGCTGGGATCTATATATTTCTTTTCTTTCACCTCAGAGACTATAGATGATTCTAAACTAATCTGAACATATACACCACCCTCTGAAGAATCGACTAAGCGAACGCCTAGTCTAGCAAGATGATAAACTTCTTCTTACTATCCTCCACATAAGAAACACTACCCATGGATAGCCTACTAAGAGCATCGGCCACTACTTTGGCCTTGCCCGTATGATAGAGGACACTCATGTCATAGTCTTTCAAGAGCTCTAACCAACCTTCTTTGACGAAGATTGAGATTTTTTTGAGAAAAGATATAATGAAGACATCTACATGAACTCTGTAGAGATAATGCCTTCAAATATTCAATGAAAAGACTACGACTGCTAACTCAAGATCATGAGTAGGATAATTCCTCTTATGAGGTTTAACCTATCTAGAGGCGTAGGATATGAACTTACCATAATGCATGAGGACACAACTCAAACCTACTCTAAAAGCATCACAATACACCATGAACCCATCTGAAGCATCTAGAAGAGCTAAGACTGGGGTTAAGGTAAGTTGAGTCTTCAACTCTTAAAAACTCTCCTCACAAAGGTCTGACCACTGAAACTTCACTTTATTCTGAGTCAATCTGGACATAGGGGATGCAATAGATGAAATCCTTCAACAAACCATCTATAATAGCCAGTCAAACCCAAGAAACTCCTGATATCTAATGGAGAGACAGTTCTTGCCCAGTTTCATACTGCTTTAATCTTTTGAGGATCAACTCTAATGCCATCACCAGAAACGATGTTACTAGGAAATGCTACTGCCCTTAGCCTAAATTTGCACTTACTGAATCTGTCGAATAGTTGATGATCTTAGAGAGTCTAAAGTACTTTTCTGAGATGGTCTGCATGATCATGCTCACTGCGGGAATAGACCAGAATATCATCTATGAAGACTACGATGAACATGTACAAGTACTACTTGAACACATGGTTCGTCAAGTCCATGAAAGATTCTAGGATAAATGACCAATGAAATAGTGGAGAAATAATCATGTCCTCAAAGGATAAGGAATCACTTCTATTCTGACTATTGAGACTGGAATTTACTGTTGATCTGGAACTCGCGTCTCCGAACCTATGGTGTAAGATAAAATGAAAGCATCATAGCACAAATACGTTAGTACAATAGAATGCAATGAGTATACATGTGAGGTAGGATAATGCAAGGGTTAACATGTATGAATAATGCTATCTAACTATCTAACATGAATGCGAGAATGCATCTATAAATACGTAACTATAACTGACATTGTGATATCGTGATTACTGAATCTGAATACTATTGACATGACATACTAAAAACTGATATATCTGATAGCTTAAATAGTTGTATCTGAATATAAATGATAACATGGGTGACTGTATCTGACATTCCAGAATCTGATGGAATTATCTGAGTTCCTTACTGTATCTGAGTTGACCGTATCTGACAGTCTTGAATCTAAAGAACTATTTGAGTTCTTTTACTGAGACTGGTACTGAAACTGTGGGAGGTAGTATTTAACCGATATGACCCTGATACACAATTATGGCTGAGTTAGGGTCCAATCTATAACCCCAATTGGAAGGGTGTCAATACCGCGCCATTGGTAAGGAAAAGCTGTGGGCCACCCTTATCTGACAGTGTCCTCAAAAGAGAATGTTAGGGCCCTTATCTAACAGTGCTTATCCACCTCATTAACCCTCAGCGGATAGTGTTGATGTCTCAACCTAAGCCGGCTACATAGTTTTGGAACGCAAGGATGACTTCTAAGGATCATACCCTTATCTGATAGTATGTGTCCCCATCCTTGGGTTCACTCGGTGCTAATTCCTACCTTTATTTAAATGGACACTGAATATGAATTACCAAACTGAACATGAGCTGAGTTACTAAGTTCCATTGACTAACGGAACACTACTGATATCTAACAACTGACTGAGTCATGAGATCATGGAGATTTTTCCTGAGTCATAAGACTATCTGAAGTCTAAGGATTTGTAGCTTGACTAAGAGTATCGTGAAAACATGACATGGCTCTAGGTACACAGCTAATGTTTTGGATACGAGTACCCCCAAGACTTGATGGAAGAAAATTGACAAAGCTTGACTTACTTGAATACATAATAATCATCATAATACATTTACTGAAGCATTTCATCATACATGTGATAGGCATAAGCTTGTACGTACTTGGAGATTTCATAATATCATGCTAATTAGACAATTTCCCTTCATCTAGGCATTCAACCAAACACATAGTCGGCGTAGAATGTGTAAACAACATCATACAACAATTAACTATCATGATTCAATTCCAATTTAATTATTCAAGGATTTAGTCCTAGGGTATCATGAATCTATATCGATACAAATCAACCCATATGGATGTTAAGACTCATTCATGTAATACAATTCAATTACTCATTACAACATGAACAAAAGCAGCCTAATCATGAAAATCATAAGAAAATTCATAACTTGAATTTAGGAAAGGGATTCTTGGGCTTCATGGAGGAAAGGAGTCCGTGAATGAACACTATGCATACCTTAGTACGTGATTTCATGAAGATTGATGGTAAAATATTCTTGAAATTTGATCTTCTATGAAAACCCTAGCTTTTTTTTAAGTGGATGAGAGAAGAGAGTATATTTTGGGTGAAAAGTGGTTGAATCACGTGTTAAAGGGCTTAAATAGGGGTGAAAAATTAACCCTTTTAACCCTGAACGCATCTTGTAATTTCAATAAAAATTTCCCGAATTGAACCCCTGGCGTGACGCAGTGCTATTGCTCTGTATCACTGGAATTTGACAATTGGGAAATTAAGGGATGGTGTGACGCGGAGCCATCACATTGACCCTTCCTTCGTGACCTGGAACCTTGGCGCGACTCAGGGAAAATCGCATTGAGACACTGGAAAAGGACAATTCTGAATTTGAATGTTGGCGCGATGCTCCATAATCGTGGACACCTACTAGAAATTGCCAAATGCTATTTCCTCTGGTGGCACGGTGCGCCACTGACTAATATGGTGATGTTTTACAACAGGAATTTGAAATAGTCATAACTTTTTATCCGGTTATCAAATTTAAGAGAATCATATATTGATGAAAAGCTTGTTGAATTTTCCACATGAAAAAAGGGAAAATCTTGAATGTTCCTCCTGGAAAAATTATCATTCACTTTAGAAGGTAATACTAGTCATTTTTGGGAGGAAATTTGCTAGAAATCTTTGGGGTATTACATTCTTCTACCCAACTAGAAACAATCCAATAAGAAGATCCATTTACAAAGGCATGTGGTGTACTTGCAAAGAATTTATAAGGTATAGATACATGACTAATATCTTCCCAAACACCAGTACTTAACTTATAAAGAACACCATGAGGTTGAAATGAATGAAGAGTGTGTAGTACTCTTACCACCTTATAGTCATTAATAACAGGATCAAACCCAAACCCTACCATATAACCAAAGATTTCACCAAGTATGTCAATTATAAAAATTGGTTGTGGGAGTTTCAAAGATTTTCTGATGGATGGGTTCAAAAAATATAAATGATTCCAGTCATGCGATAGTTCGGCAGCAGCAAGGCACAAAATCCCATTACAATTACCTATAATATTAAAACAATTGCTACCTTCACTGCACTCAATGATGAATCAAACTGGACATACTTATTCAAATTCTCATCATAACACAACATTTGATAAAATTCATTTTTGGGATTTATAGAGTAAGGTCGAACCTGGATGTGATCGTCTATGTTTCGATTGAGGTAACACCCTGCACTTTTTGGGCAAAAGTTTGAACCGCCTTTTCTATGCATATAGTCCCAAACCCATGATTCTTTGTTAATAAATGTGTAATGATCAATCCTATAGTGTGTGAATACCTTTGAAAATAAAATGAGGTAACAAAAATCCCCAAATTCAAAGACGAGTTGAAACACTCTTCTATTGATTAATTTTTGATAAACATATAAACTTGGGTCAACTTCCATCGACCATACCTTTTTGTATATAAAAAATTAGGGGGACTACTATATATCAAATGAAATTTCTTTGAGTCTTGTTTCCAACTTAACTGGTTTCACCTTAATCCGATATCGGAGTAGAAAGTTATGCTCATTTTTCTTTGAAGTGTCTGTCTACCAAAATATGACGATGAGGCTGACGACCTATCAACTAGGTGATGGCCTATCATCTTTATTCATCATCCTAGGGCACAAAGTGGTAAAGTCCATCCCAAAGTTGACGACCTAGGTGACGGCCTATCACCTGAGTGACGGCCCATCACCCTTGGTCGTCAACTGATGAAGTTCTACGACTTTTTTTGTTTCCTAAGGGATATTTTGGTACACTCCAATCCCAAACGTATTCTCCACGAATATAACTAATACCCTAAATGTTATAACCCATATAATATTAGTTTTACAACATATCAATCCTCTCTACTCTCAAGAACAAGATGGAAACTAGGGTTTACTTCAAGATCAAGAATCAAACTCTTAGGTCCAAGATTTTTAAGAAACAAATCAAGATTCGAGTTCTACTCTTTAATCTAAGTAATCTAAGGTACGTGGGGTTTTCCTAAAGCTACATTGGCATAAGAAAATTGTTTCAATAACATTTAACATTATAAGATCATGAATTTGTGAAGGGTTTTGGAATTATTGTTTACAATTTTGCAATAGGGATTCTTTAATGACATGATTGTTTTGGTCTTGAGGTCTTTCCCCTAAATTTGACTTGTATTGTGTACAAGTATGTATGAAATTAAATCTAAAGATTTAATTGAGAGCATGAACATATAGAATCCCTCTCTTGCTATGGATCCCCATTGCTTTCATATGATCTGGATTATTTCGAATGCATTTTGAGAAGCATAATACAAATGTCTTGTTATTTTTGTTCATGACTTTATTATGGTTTTGGATTGAATAGAGAGGGTTTTTACATGTTAATAATGTTGAAAATATACATAACAAAAGAATTGTATGATTTTTCACAAGCTTCATGACCACCACATATTTGATAAAATGTTGAAAAGAGAGAATCTCTGCATAGTTTGAAATATGTTTTGAAAACAATAAATCTCTTGAATGGTTTGATTGATTTGGTGGTCTAAACATATTTTTCTTGAAAAGAGTTGTATCTGAATAATGTATGTCTGAGAAATATGACTTGCAAGTATTGGTATGACAATACCATTTAAATGAATGCCATAACAGTGTAAGAGTTTCAGATTTTAATTTCAGAGAATATGTCTTAAAGAGCTAAAAATGGTCTTAAAAAGAGTTAGGTGATTCTCCGAAGAAGGCTTAAGTTCAGATATCTCCTAGCCCAAAGTCGTGTTTTATTGATATGGGTTTATTATATCCCTAAGAGGGACCATACGCTGGCCTAGTGCCCTTTAGCGTATTAGAGATAGAGACTCTAACCCTTGCGGAAAACTTGGGTAGGGGGCTTGGCTGCGAAGTTAAGGGTAGATTCCATATAACCCGCGGGATAGTAGATTTGTAGGGTATACCACCTAGCTCAGAAGTAAGATAAAGGGTCAGTCATCGTTTCAAAAAAATATTTCAATTCTTTAAAGTGTACCCATGTGTTTTCATATATTATACATAAAGGTTTAATGGAATGCTCTCACTTATTTTATATATAATTGCATTATTTTGGATTGATTTGCGTATATATTTCAGGATTCTGAGACACAGTCCTGGGTCCCCGTTAAGAAGTAGATTAACTTGTTGGAAGTTTGCAGCGGGTAAGCCTCCCTTACTTTGGAAGGCCTGGTTATGAAACTTATTATTATTATTATTTTATCTTGATTCATGGTTCGACTGGGGGCCTTGTCCCAGATTTCAGACAAATGTCATTTTCAATTGTTAAAGATTTTACTGACTAGTGTTAGACGTTGCTAGAGGTTTACGGATTTCATGCCATATTATTCAATTGAATTATGGTATTGACCATGATTTCATATTATTTTATATTTCCACATTTTCCTTCATATTATATGAAAGTGTGTATGGCGCTTGGGCCTTCATGGTTTGGGATCTCCGTCATGGCTAGGGCCCCGACTCAGGTCCTGACAGTTAGATGTGTGGAGATAAAATTAGGGCTAGTAACAACAGAGTACCAATTCTTTCAAAAACTTGTGCATCAAAGAATTGACTTGATTAGTAATCTTGTGAAGATGTCAATCATCAATTCTTTTGGCAAATAATCTGATATTTTTCTTCGATGGCGAATCTGAATATCTCTGTTCTTCTTAAATTTATTCTTTTCCTTTATCCTTGAACCCTAAGATTTGCTTCTAATTGGGGTGCTTCTTTTCCTTTTATTCATATTTTTTTGGTAAAAGACATCCATCAATTATACTTTAAACTTAAACTATATCCTTCTATTATTATAATGACGAGAAAACATCCCTCAATTATTTGAAAAATGATAAGATCCATCCTTCCGTTAGATTTTATAAAGAAACTAACGGCTGAACCTCTGATTACCAAATCATACCTCATATCAGACACCGTTAAATCGTCAAAATCCATTAAACATAGATAAAAAGATAATCTTGATCCAAATTCAACAAGTCCATTTTATAAACCTAAAGAACTAAGAAAAATCCTTGTTAGTGTACTCCTTACATAGGATGGGTAGGGAATTAAAAGATAGTACTAAATTAATGATGAATTTTAAAGAACTCAAGAAAATCCAAAAAGGAAAACAATTCCATAATTTTAAAACTACTTCCATATTTGCAACAAGCAAGATTTGGATGAGAGTTCACAAATCAGGGAATACTTTATTGGAATAGTGAAGTAGCAGTTACATCACTTTCATAGGGCATTCAACAATAACAACAAACCCAGTATACTCACAATGGGGGTCTGAAAGGGTAGAGTATATGACGGTCCTTACCACAGACTCGGATGTGAGGTAGAGAGGTTGTTTCCCATAGACCCTCGGCTCAAGGCAAAACGCAGTCCAGATTTAGATGTAAAAAGGGTACAAAAACAACATCAGTCACAAAACAATATATAAAAAGAGTTAATAACTCAAATGTCACTCAACTATGAACTTTTAACCCAAAAAGTCACTCAATTTTATTATTTACTCAAAAGTCACTCAACTATGGACTTTTAAACAAGAAAGTCACGCATCTTTGAACTTTCCTTCAAAAGACACTCAACTATCACCTTTCCATTCAACTTATTTAATTATTTTTTTCAGTAAAATTTGCTTATGTGGAACTTCTAGTTAAAAACAAAATTCTGAAAAATAAAAAGTATCCATTTTATAATGTTTTTATCCGTATTCTCCTAAATTAATATTTGTCCCTCCTCTTTCTCATTTTTATTCCCATAAATTTTCCCAAAAATGTAACAAATAACAATTATAATTGTACGAAGTGGAATTACTATCATATTTTATCTTTGCATTTTATTTTTTATTTTATCTTTGAAATAGAAAGAAAAAGGAAAAACAATAAAGAGAAACAAAAGAAGAGAACATAAAATAAACGAAACTATCAGTTGCCCTATTTATACTACCACAAAATGATACTACAAGTGATTTACCTGAATCAACATGAATAAACAAGAATTCAAGAACTAAAAGATACAAATACAGTACAACGCTACTAATAATAATAGCACTCCTAGCTACTATCATGAACACACTCCGACCTCCTAACTTTCATAGGATATTCAATGAATAAATTTAAATATTTTAAGCTGCTAGCTTACTATGGCATCATATCCATAGGACATGGCTCCTCTAGTTCTATCATAGGCTTATCTTACAGAGTGAAGTACAAGTGCTCACTCTCAACCAATAGTTCTATTCACTTTTATCTCAAGTGGTTAAATATCTCTTTTCTTTTCAGGTTTTATTTGTGAGATATGGAATGTGGTTTCAATTTAATTTCCAGTTCAACACACAAAAGCCTTTTGGAAATCCATTGTGGTAATTTAGGGAAGATACCAAAACAGTTCTACTTCTCTGTTGTGACAGTTGAGTTGTTCAATGTGCTATCAATTTGTTTCCAACCAAGAATATTTTCAAAGTCCAATGTGGTACTCCCTTCGTTGATTTTTTCTTCTCAATTATTTCTAAAAATAAATTTTCATTTCTACTTGTCACTTTTGACATGTTTAAAAAAAAAACTATCTTTTCATGTTTTATACTATGCGTTAATTACTTATTTTCCATAACCTAATTATCCTTGACTTTCTCTCTTTCTATCTCTTGTATTGTTAACTTTTGTTTCCCTTCTTGTTCACTTTATTTTTTGTATGATATATTTTATATTTTATACTCACATTTCTCTCAATGTAACACCGCGCACTTTCGGACTAAAGTTTTAACCACCTTTTGAACGTGTATAGATCCGAACTCAATGATTCTTTGTTAATAAATGTGTGATGATCAATCATATAGTGTGTGAATACCTTTGAATATGAATTGAGGTCACAAAAAATCTCTAACTTAAAAACGAGTTGAAAACTCTTCTATCGATTAAGTTTTGGTGAATGTCTCAACTTGGGTCAACTTCCATCAAGCATAACTTATTGTATATAACTACTTATAGGGCCTACTATATATTAAATGAAAGGTATTTGAGTCTTCTTTCCAAAACAACTAGTTTTACCTTAATCCTATATTAGAGTAGAAAGGTATGCCCATTTTACTTCAGAGTGTCTAACTGCAAAAAAGTGACGACGAAGCAGACAACTTGTCAAGTAGGTGACAACCAAGTTGATGAGCCTTCAACTAACTGACAGCCCATCAACCCTTGTCGTCAACCTAGGGCAGTAAGTGGTAAAATCCAGCCCGAAAGTGACGACCTAAGTGACGAGCCATCACCTAAGTGCCGGGAAATCAACCTTGGTCGTCAACTGATTAAATTTTGCGACTTCGTTGGTTTCTTTAGGGGAATTTTGGTCTTATCCTCACTCAAAAAACCTTTCCCAGGAATTAAATTGCACCTTAAGCGTTATTAATTAAATTTTATCTATTTTACAAGATATCAAATCCTCTCCACTCTGAAGAACAAGATAGAAACTAGGTTTCCTTTAAGATCAAGAATAAAACTCTTAAGTCCAAGATTTCAAAGAAAAAAATTAAGATTCGAGTTCTACTCTTTAAACTATGTAATCTAAGATACGTGGAGTTTTTATAAACTACATGGGCATGGTGAAATAATTTTAATTATGTTTAAATGTTGATAAATTTTGAATTTACAAAAGGGTTTTGAATGTACATTTACAATTATGAATTGTGAATCCTTCTTGACAATAATGTTTTGGTATTGAGGTCTTACTCCTTAAACTTCATTTTGTTTTTATATATATATGTATATATGCATGTGATTTGATGTTTGAGATTTGAATTGAGATAAAGAAGAATTATAACCCCTCTCTTGTCGTAAATCCCCTTGTTTTTATATGTTATGAATTATTCAATTTCATATTGAGAAGCATGTTACAAATATCTTACTGTTGATTAAGAGTTGATCTTAATTATAAAATGAAGAGAGGGTGTTTCTTGTTTATATAAAGGAGAAGTGTTGATTTTAAAGAATTGCATGGTTTGTCACAAAATACTTGACCACCATATGTTTGATGAAATGTTGAAAAGAGAGAATCTTTGTATAGTTTCAAATATGTTTTGAAAACAAGAACTCTATTGCATTGTTTGATTGATTTGGTGGTCTGAATATTGTTTTGCTTGAAAAGAGTTGTAATTTGAAAATGTATGACTAGAATTATGACTTTCAAGTCTTGGTATGATGATACCAATACAGATAATTTCATGGTAACATAAAACAGAATAGAATGCAGATTTTCATTAAGATTTTTAGATTTTAAGCTTAGAATGATGCATGTTTAGAAAAAGGTTAAAATTGGGCTTAAAGAGAGTTAGGTGGTTACCCAAAGAAGGAACGAGTTTAGAAAACTCATTGTCCGAAATTTTCTTTTGCCGATATGGGTTTATTATGTTTCCAAAGAGGGATTATACACTGGCCTAGTGCCCTGTTGCATATCAGAGCAGAAACTCCAACCTTTGCGGCAAACTTGGGTTGTGGGCTTGGTCGCCGAGTCAAGGACGGATTCCATATAGCCAGTGGACTATAAAATTCTAAGGTGTACCACCTAGCTCTGAAGTAAAATAAAGAATGGTATTGCACCTACAGAATTGTTTGAATGATCATTTGAAGTTGCCCATGTGTTTTAATTTATTTCATGCATAACATTTTATGAAATTCTCTCACTTATGTTATATATAAAATTACATTATTTTAGATTGCTCTGCGTACCAGTACATTTGTATTGACCCCCGATATTTTAGGATCTGTGGTACAATCCCAAGATTCCACTAAACAATAGATTGGGTTGTCCAAAGTTTGTAGTTGGTGAGCCTCCCTTATTTTGGAAGGCCTTGTTGATTTGATATTGATATTTTATTTTGGTTTATGGTCCAACTGGGGGCCTTGTCCCATGTATTCAGACACAGTAGTGTTTTTGAGTTGTTAGAGATTTCACAGAATTGTGTCAGGTGTTTTTGAATGTTTCATGAACTCATTTTTGTATTGTTCAATTGAAGTAAAAAGAATGACCATGTTTCCGTATTATCATGTTCTTCCTCATTTTCCTTACAGTATATGAATTATGTATATAATTGCCAGTTAGAGAAAGGCTCTCCGGCCTTCACGGTTCGGGAAGTCCGTAGAGGCAAAGGCTTCGGTTAGGGTTGTGACAATCACCTTCTTCATATAAATATTTTGTATTTGTATGTTAAAATTTGTTGTTTGTATTTGTATATAAATAAGTATCATTTATATATGTATGATTCATGTTGAATAAACATGTGTTCTTTGATATCACATACAAAATACATAATTGTTTTTATGACATCAAACACATATACAACCCGTAGACCCATTAAAAACACTGTCATCATTCTTTGAATACATATACAAATACATTTATTTGGTATAAAGTAGATATACAATTGCAAATTCAAACTTTAATAACATCAAATACATATACAAAGTACATATACAACACTAAATAGCCTCTAACCTTCCCCTTCCCCCATTTTTTTCGCTGACCTCCACCACTAAAAGAATCCATTTCTTTATCATTCTCTTTTATTGAGACTCATCATTAGTGGTGAAGCTCTTAGCTTCGACCAAAAAAATTCCATTTTTTGGTGAAAATCAACCTACCAACGAGTTTCAACTCCACTGAAAACACCTCCAATTCCGACGGATAGCAAAGCCACAAACTCCAATAAACAACAACGAACCATCAATAATCTCTCCGTCAAATCAGTAAGAATGTCCTCCGATGACCACTCAAATGATGCTCAAATCTAATCAGAACATAATTGATATTGAAGAAATTAGATGAAATCAAATGAAGAGTGAAAGAAAAATAACAAAGTAAATACGAAAACAGAAATTATTTGAATATGTGTTGAAGTTGAATGCTAAATTGTAGGAAATATAATAAGGTAGAGAGAGATGAAAATTAAAAAAAGAATAGAAAAAAAGGAAATTAAAAGCACATGAAATCTGAATTTTATCAAAGTATTACTATTTTTGCTATCTAAAATAATTATATTAAAGTGTTGCTATTTAACTTAGTTATGGACTTAAGTATGTTATGCTCTGTATGTTTTCCATTAAAAAACAACACAAGAAAATTTGTTTCATAGAAGCAAATCACATAGTTGGAAATTGAAAAATGAATCGTTTTATATGGTATTTGAACTCATTAGTTAGTTTTTGAGTTGAGTTGGGTCAAAAGTCCATTTCTTTACCAGTCATAGGTGGAAATGTTAAGGGTAAATTGAGTCATGGTTATTTCACATGCAACATTTGAAAGGTTAACCCATTATCAACAAATATGGAGAAAATCTGAAAGATTTGGCAAGGATCAACATCAGTAACATCAATATGATTTAAAGAGAGTGAGATAGATATGTTTTCTGAAACTATAGCTGCAAAATCAATTCACATATATTTTAGTAGCTTAGCTAGTTAGCATTGGTTTCAGATTCCTCTGATAAACAACAAGAGGGAAAAAAAGGAAGTAAAAAAAATAGTATCTTTATTGAAAGGTATGTCACGGGAATAAAATGAGCTGGAAATTGAAAGAACAAATGAATAGGAAAAAGTAAGAAGCATTTTCTGTGTTGGAGCAAAAATGTACAAAGTTGTTGCTGTTGTTGTTGAGAAAAAATGTGCTGAGTGCGGTCATGAAAGGCATGTCAGTGGAATAAAAACTCTTTGCTGGCTGATGGCATGAACATCTGAATTAAGAAGAGAAAAATATGTCAAAAGGAAATACCAATATTACCTTGGTTGTACCGTCAAGTTTCACTTACTATATGTCGTTTACAAATGAACTCCAAGTAGCAAGACCAGAATCATCTAATCCCAAGACTGTCCTCCTTCTACGACAGGTGAAAACCACAAATATCAGAGAAAGCAAAACAGGCTCACATGCCTTAAATAGTAAGTGTTGTGCTAGTGTAAACCAAAGTTTACTTGGCAGAAGAATCATTGCTGAACAAGCAATTGTGCTGTCAAGGGAACTATAATTTAGCTCTGCAGGGAAAGAAGATAAATCAGTTGGTTAATAATTAGATATGTTGATTTTGTCTAATGAGAAAAAATTTACAAGTAAAATAAGCAGTGATGAAGTGACGAGATAATTTCAGTAACTTACCTTTCTCATAGATTGAAGGAAGATTTCCTTTGTCAAAAGCAGGAAATGAGGGAAACTCAGTAACTGCGTATATATCGGGCAATAATGACACAGGATGTTCTGGTGGTCAAAAAACAAAAAATCGCACTAGATGTTCCGAATAATAACTGAAAATTGATATTCATGCAAAGGAATAAATATGCATGCATTTGCACAAAACGATGAAACAGTGTGTTCTGTCAAGAGTGCAAAAATATTTAAATCTAATAGGTTAACTTGTTTTGGAAGTACAACAAGAGTTTTTTGTATTAAGAGTACGCTTTTAATTCGCTGCCATAAGTTTGAAGAGTTCACGGAAACTAACATTTCTATCAAAATCTTTGTTATCAAAGTTGAGACATTTGTTTGTTATTCCAGCATCCACTAATATTAAATTTGTTGCTCCCAAAGTTTTGTTGCTACAAGTGTTCTACTCTCCTTGCTACTGTTGGGCCTGTTTCCTATAACAATTAGTAAAATTAGTAGTATTAGTTATACAGAACATTTCGGATGAAGAAAATATAACGCAATAAAGATAACTTTGTCAATGAACAAGGTTTTGATCGAAAAAATACCTTCAAAAATCATAACAATTATTTAGATAGAAAATCAAAGAGAGAAGTGCGTAGTTTCTGCATTCAATCAAGCCAAAACTTGATATAGATTTTCACCAAAGCTTTATCTTCAAGTTCAACTCTTTTATTTAGATACTTCACCTTTTAATCCCAAAGTCGTCAGTAGAACAGAACAAAAACTACTGGGAAAATGAAAGTCAACCAAACTATCACCGTAGAAACTAAGTAGGAATTTAGAAACAGGCCATAATTTCAATAGATAACTAAAATTTGAGATTGACATCTTCAAAAAAATCCGCTGTCGAAGAGAAATGCTGGATTCTTTGCCAAAAGAATTGATGATTGATGTCTTCACAAGACTACCTATCAAGTCAATCCTTCGATGCACAAGTGTTTGTAAGTCGTGAAGCTCTTTTTCTTCTAGCCGCAATTTCATCTCCACACACCTTAACAAAAACAAAGACGATCACACCCTAATCCGGCCATACACTTTAAAGCCCGAAAACGAAATATACCATTTATGTTGTTACGATGAGAATTTGGATAAATATCCCCCGTTTGGTTTGTCATTTAGGTGCTGCAGTGGTAGAAATTCCTTTAATATTGTGAGCAATTGTAATGGGATTTTGTGCCTTGCCGCCGACCTCCAGAACAATTTTGATTTTTTGAACCCATCTATCAGCAATTTCATAAACCTCCCAGTACCAATTTATATATGTGAGAAATTTGATATCTTTGATTTTAACTTGGGGTTTGGCTTTGTTTCTTTTACTAATGACTACAAGATGGTAAAAGTAGTTGTCACGACCCGAACCGAGGCCCTGGCCATGATGAGCATCTCAAACCATGAAGACCCAGACGCCCCTCTCTATCTAGTAGTCATGCACAACGTTCATACAATAAAATAAGATGTGCAATGAAATATAATACGGAATAATGGTCATTCCAAATTCAATTTAAAGATGGAAAGTAAAACCCAACAACAACTAAACAATATCTTAACTAGTTTGTGAAATCTCTACTTCATGATAAAATGTCAACTATATGAAAATTGGGACAAGGCTCCCAGTAGACCCAAATCTGAATAGCTAACATAAATCTGAAATAAACAGGGCTTCTGGAATAAAAAAGTGTAACGCCTTGCATTTTGGGCTACAATATAGACCATGATTCCGACGTGTTGATAAACTTCGAACCCATAAAATCCTATGCCAAAACAGCATGTTAATTATTTATGTAGAATGTGAATCTATTCAAGCTTGAATTTGGACCATAGAGGTCCTTCAACTCAAGGACAACTTGAAACTATTTCGATTGACTAAGTTTTAGTGGATGTTGTAAAGTATGTCAGCTTTCATCGACCATAACTCTTTGTATATGTAGAATTAGGGAGACTACTATGGGTCAAATGATAGGTCTTTGAGTTACCCTGCCAACGATACCAATTTTTGTAAAATCCGACACCCTACCAAGAAGTTATGGCCTTTCAAAGTGATATGCGTCGCCTAACCAATCGCCCATAGCCACTGGAAAGCATAGGCGATAGCCTAGGCGGCCGTATGTAAACATAGGTGATAGCCTAAGCGGCGCCTATGTAAACATAGGCAATGGAATGGGTGGCGCCTATTTAAAGAATTCAAGTGACTTAAACACTCCATTTTGGGGACAAAATGGTCCTTTTTCACCCTTACTTAACCCTAAAACATGAAATTTAGTTCCAAGGACTCCAAAATGCACCTTCATTCATCAAAAGTGCTCAAGGATTCTCCTTAGGGTTTCAAAATAATAACCCAAGCAACTCGAGATTCAACCGGGGGTTTTAGGAACAAACTGCATATTTGGAATCCTCTTAACGTAGGCTTCGAGAAGCATCTAATATTCATAGTAATTGAGGTACGTTGGGTTATCCAAAAATCTCATGGGTGTAGTTTTTATGAACATGCATGATTTTAAAATGGGGGTTTTCAATCAAATGCTAATTACTTATTTTTAATATGATTTCTAAGTCATTTTTCTTTATGTCATGAGAATTGTTTGCCTATATACTTCAATGGTTGAAACCATGCATATGTGATTTGAGATTTTCCATGGAAGTTTGATAAATATGAATGATAAATTGATTTCAAATTCTCATGATAATGTCTTGATACCCCATATCATATTGTGACCAACAAAAGAGAGCATGAATTTGAAATAAATATTGTTCACCACTGGTAAATGATGAAGCACCTTGGTTTTTACATGATTATGCATATGTGGAAGTAATATTGATGACTTGCAAGTCGGGTATGACGATACCCTATAGAATATGATATGTGATTGAATCAGATGAAATTTGAATACATTGAGCTTACATGAGATAGGTTGATGCCCGAAAAAGGCGTTTGAGTGTAAGAGCTCATTGCTGGAAAACGTGTTTGCCGACACAGAAATTTGGTACCAGGCTAAGTGATATTGTGTACTTGACTTTATGTCATTCCCAAATTGGGACTATAGGTAGGAGCCTAGGCTAAGATATCTTGAGCACTACCATTGGGTCAAGACACTATGCTTCGTGGTCTTGTGTGTCTCTCCCTCACTTATACTCTAATGTCGGAAACAAACGAGGTTTGACAGTTGGTGTAAATTATGTAGGGTATTCCACCTAGCTCAGTTGCATTTCATTGTTGTTGAGAAACTATTGCATTATGCCCATGTCTTTTCAAATGATTTGATATGAAATTGCTTTATAATGGCTTTCAACTATATTTTGTAAAAAAAATATTTTGTTTTATTTTGATATATCTGTGTGCTAGTACTTTTGTGCTGACCCCCTCCCCTCTCTAACCTCTCAGGTTCATAGGCCCAGTCTAGGGGTCAAGAAAATTAGTAGATCATTCAGACAGAGTTGCAGAGAAAAGTGGTGAGCCTTCTATGTTTTGAAAGGTCTTATGTCGTGCAGTCCTTTTATCCTATATTTAGTTTTGGGGTCTACTGGGGGCCTGGTCCCAGTTTATATACAGTTACTTGACTCAGTCATTTGTTAGAGATTTTCGCAGACAGTTTTTTAGAGGTTGATTGATGTTGGGGGAACCTTATTTCCCCGTTATTATTTTTTTTTCATATTTATGACCATGTTTCCCAATTATTGTGTCTCTTCTGCATTACTTTGATCATATGAATTAGGTGCATGATTACCAGACAGATAGGGGTGTTTCGGGCATTCATGGTTTGAAATGCTCGTCACGACCAGGCCCTGGTTTTGGTCATGAAAAACTTGGTATCAGAGCACGGTTCATGGTCCCAGGGTATCTGGAAAATCACATCAGGTATAGTCCTGTTTATCGGTGTATAGCGCGCCACACTTATAAGCAGGAGGCTGCTAGGCATTTAGGAAATGTTTCCCTTCTTTGTGAATTAGTTCGTGCTTCAGAGTCTGAACTATCCCCTAATCAATGATCACTTGTGTTTCAGAAACACAGTTATGCCTCTACGTTGTATCATCGATCAGAATGATCAGGAAGATGAGGTATGTCCCACCAATGGGATGCGGACCCATAATAAAGTTCACACTTCAGAATGTGTCCCTACTCTGAGAGTCCCTCCAGTCCCGACTTGTCCACCTTGGGCTCCGCAGACTAATGTCAACCGTCCCTCAACTGCTCAGGGAGATAATTCAAATACTGAAGTCAGACATTATATTAATATGTTTACATAGTTGGTATCTAACCAGGATCAACGATCGGAAGACATTGGGCCTGCATCTGTTACGTCTGAGGCTACTAGGGTCAGACATTTCATGAAAATAAATCCATCTAAGTTCACTGGCACCAAGGTGGAGAAAGATCCACAGGAGTTCGTGGATGAGATGGAAAAGATCTTTAAGTTAATGCATGTGGATGAGGTTGAAG
The DNA here is from genome assembly GCA_030864225.1 of Capsicum baccatum var. pendulum. Lineage (NCBI taxonomy): Eukaryota > Viridiplantae > Streptophyta > Magnoliopsida > Solanales > Solanaceae > Capsicum > Capsicum baccatum. The sequence continues at coordinate 254,666,219 of CM061556.1, forward strand.
GGGTGGAACTAGCAACCTATCTGCTCAAGGACGTTGCGAATCAGTGGTATGCCGACTGGGAATTTGCAAAAGGTTAGAGTGTTAAGCCCACAGTTTGGGGCAAATTTGTGGAAGCTTCTTGATCGATTCTTTCCTCTGGATTTGAGGGAGACCAAAGCGGAAGAGTTTATAAATCTGAAGCAGGGCAGAATAAGTGTCCAGGAGTACACTTTGAAGTTTAATAAACTAGCTCGCTATGCACCAGAGTTGACTAGTAATATGAGATCCCGGATGAGGAAATTTGCATCTGGCCTTGCTGATAACCTGGTACTTGAGTGCCAGGGGGCTATGTTAAATAAAGAGTTAGACTTTGCTCGACTGATCGTTCATATGCAGTAGGTGGAAAAGAAGAAGAAAAAGATTGTTGAATCTAGAGAGAAAGACAGACAGGCTAAGAAAGCTAGATCTGTGGACCAGTACCAAAGTCATCTGCAGAGTGGTACCTGGGGTAATAAGTGGTCAAAGAAGAAGAACTTTTGGAATAATGCACAGTCATCAGCCAGTGCCCCAGCACCTAGACCACCGACAGACAGACAAACTCAGAGTTTTCAGACTCCTCATGGAACCAAAGCTCTAGATACATAGTCTCAGGGCAGTATGGCCCAGCAGTGTCGTAATTATCAATGGTGCGAGGTTTGTGGAAGGAATCATCTAGGGAAATGTTGGTTTGAGGGTAGAAACTGCTATACATATGGCAAAGTGGGTCACCTTCAAAGAGATTGTCCTTCTGCTGGAGGAAATGCGGGGTGGAGGGGCTAAGTCCAAAGCTGCCTCCATAGCTCCTCTTCGTAAGGGTGCCCCTTCAGCTGGCGGAAGCGGTCGCAACTGGTTATATTCTTTGACTAATCTCCAGGAGGCGGAAGCTTCACCAGATTTTATCACCGGTATGTTATGAATCTTTTCTCATGATGTTTATGTATTGCTTGATCCCGGGTCTACTTTATCTTATGTGAACCCTTATGTGGCTTTTGGTTTCATATTTGAGCCCGAAGTTATTATAGAACCCTTCTCTATTTCTACTCTTGTAGGTGATTCTGTTGTTACTAGAAGGGTGTATAGAAATTATGTCGTTTTTATTGATAGTAGGGAAACTGTGGCAGACCTTATAGAACTTGATATGATAGATTTTGATGCCATCCTTGGGATGAACTGGCTCCATTCATGTTATGCCACCCTTTATTACAGAACCCGAAAGGTCATTTTTTCTTTTCCGAATGAGATACCAATTATATGGGCAAGGAGTTTTGTGGAACCTAGAGGTCATTTTATCACTTATCTTAGAGCCCAAACGCTTATCTCCAAAGGTTGTATGTATCATCTAATTAGAGTAAAAGATTCAAAAGTTGAAAATCTTCCTCCGCAGTTAGTCCCTGTAGTAAATAAATTCCCAAAATTCTTTCCCAAGGATTTCCCAGGAATACCCCCAGATAGGGAGATAGATTTTGATATTGATGTGTTTCTAGACACTCGTCCTATTTCTATTCTTCCATATAGAATGGATCCTGCGGAACTAAAGGAGTTAAAGGAACAGGTTACAGACCTCCTAGACAAAGGTTTTATTCGTTCTAGTGTTTCCCCATGGGGTGCACCCGTGCTCTTCGTGCGAAAGAAGGATGGGTCCCTTCGTATGAGCATAGACTATCGCTAGTTGAATAAGGTCACGATTAAAAAGAAATATCCTCTTCCAAGGATTGACGACCTTTTTGACCAGCTTCAGGGTGCCAAGTATTTTTCAAAAATAGACCTTCATTTGGGTTATCATCAGTTGAAAGTTAGGGAGTCAGACATACCCAAGACAGCACTCCGAACCCGATATGGTCACTATGAATTTCTAGTCATGTCCTTCGGGTTAACTAACACCCTGCAGCCTTCATGGATCTTATGAATAGAGTGTGTCAGTTTTTGGATTGTTCATCATTCTATTTATTGATGATATTCTGATCTATTCTAAGAGTAAAGAGGATAATGCCAATCACCTCCGAATTATTCTTCAGACCCTTAAGGATCATCAACAGTATGCCAAATTTTCTAAGTGTGAATTATGGTTAGATGATATTGCCTTCCTGGGGCATATTGTGTCCAGTGACGGGATAAGAGTGGATCCCCAGAAAGTTGAAGTAGTGAGAAAATAGCCCAGACCTATGACTCCAACCGATATTCAGAGCTTCTTGGTTTTGGCGGGGTATTACAGAAGGTTCGTAGAGAGTTTATATTTCATAGCTCCTCCGCTTACTAAACTGACTCAGAAAAAGATGAAGTTTGTATGGTCTGACTTGTGTGAAAATAGTTTTGAGAAGTTGAAGGACAAGCTGACTACTGCTCCTATTTTGACCCTTCCCAAGGGTGTAGATGATTTTGTGGTTTATTGTGATACACCTCGTATGGGACTTGGTTGTGTATTTATATAGCATGGTAAGGTGATAGCTTATACATCTAGGAATTTAAAGGTGCATGAGCGAAATTACCCAACTCATGACGTGGTGTTTGCACTTAGAATCTAGAGGCACTATCTCTATGGAGTGCATGTTCATATTTATACTAACCATAATAGTTTACAGTATGTTTTCTCACAAAAAGAAATGAACCTCATGCATAGGCGTTAGATGGAGCTTTTGAAAGACTATGATATGAGTTTGCATTACCATCCGGGCAAGGGAAATGTTGTAGCCGACGCCCTCAGCAGGTTGTCTATGGGCAGCTTTTCCTATGTAGAAGAAGGAAAGAAAGAGATGGTGAAGGATATTCACCGCCTTGCAAATATGGGAGTGCGAATATTAGATTCAAAAAATGGAGAGGTTATTGTTCATAAGTTAGCTAAGTCATCCCTTTGTGCTGACGTTAAGGAGAAGAAGGTTGAAGATCCCATCTTGATGCAAATCAAGAAAGATGTGGGTCAACAAAAGGTTGTCGTTTGAAATTGGTGGTGATGGTATTCTGAGATTTTAGGGTAGGTTGTGTGTTCCAAATGTTGATGGGATGCGAGAAATAATACTTAATGAGGCGCACACTTCGAGATATGATGTTCACCCAGGCTCTACTAAGATGTACCATAATCTGAAAACCTTGTATTGGTGGAATAACATGAAACGTGATGTAGCTGATTTTGTGTCCAAGTGTTTGAACAGTCAACAAGTAAAGGTAGAACACATGAGTCCAGGTGGTACTTCCCAAATGATATCCCTGCCTTTATATAAGTGGGAGATGATAAACATTGATTTCATTACAGGACTTTCGAGATCCCAAAACCAATATGTTTCTATATGGGTGATTGTAGATCGGTTGACAAAGTCAGCCCACTTTTTGCCTGTGAGGACTAATTCTTCGGGAGAGAGTAATGCTAATATTTAAATTGACGAGATAGTTCGGTTGCATGGGGCACCAGTGTCCATTATATCCGATAGAGATACGTAGTTTTCATCTCAGTTCTGGAGATCTTTTCAGAAGGGTTTAGGTACACAAGTGAATTTGAGCACAGCTTTCCACCCTCAGACGGGTGGAAAATATGAGCGTACCATTCAGACCCTCGAAGATATGTTGAGGGAATGCGTCATTGATTTCAAAGGTAGTTGGGTAGATCACTTGCCACTAGTTGAATTCGCTTAAAATAAGTGTTACCATGCCAGCATCAAGATGGCTCCTTTTGAGGCTTTGTATGGGAGGAGATGTAGGTCTCCGATAGGATGGTATGAGGTGGGTAAGACTTAGTTGTATGGTCCTGATTCATCAAGTGATGGAGAAAGTGAAGATTATTAGAGAATGACTCAAGACTGCTCAGAGTCATCAGAATTCCTATACCGATATTCGGAGAAGAGAACTAGAGTTTAAAGTTGGTGATTGGGTGTTTCTCAAGGTTTCTCCTATGAAAGGAGTTATGCGGTTTGGAAAAAGGGGTAAATTGAGCCCTAGCTATATAGGTCCATATCAGATTCTGAAAAAGATTGTTGCAGTTGCTTATAAGCTAGAATTGCCTGCAAGTTTGGGTTCCGTTCATCCAGTATTCCATGTATCCATGTTGAAGAAATGTATTGGAGATCATTCTATGGTATTTCCAGTAGAGAGTATCAAAGTGATAGTCCCTCCTTATCTTACGAAGAAGAGCCCGTTGAAATTTTAGATCACCAAGTTCGAAAGCTGAGGAGCAAAAAGATAGCCTCAGTAAAGGTATTTTGGAGGAATCAGAAAGTCGAAGAAGCAACTTGGGAGTCAGAAGATCACATGAGAATTAGATATCCCAATTTGTTTGCTTCGATGGAGGATGAGACAGAAGGTAGATTTCCTATCTTATCTTTCCTAGTACTTTATTATGCTTGAAATTGTGTTTGTCTGTGTCCCGCATCATCATTCGGGGACGAATGATCCTAAGGGGGGATAATGTAACGCCCCACATTTTGGGCTACAATATAGACCATGATTCCGACGTGTTGATAAACCCCGAACCCATAAAATGCTATACGAAAACGGCATGTTAATTATTTGTGTAGCATGTGAATCCATTCAAGCTTGAATTTAGACCATAGAGGTCATTCAACTCAAGGACGAGTTGAAACTATTTTGATCGACTATGTTTTAGTTGATGTTGTAAAGTGTGTGAGCTTCTATTGACCATAACTATTTGTAAATATCGAATTAGGGAGCCTACTAGGTGTCTGATAGGTATTCGAGTTAGGTTGCCAACGATACCAATTTTGCTAAAATCCGACACCCGAGCAAGAAGTTATGGCCTTTCAAAGTGATATGTGTTGCCTAACCAATTGCCTATGGCCACTGGAAAGCATAGGCAATAGCCTAGGCGGCACCTATGTAAACATAGGTGATAGCCTAAGCGGCTCCTATGTAAACATAGGTGATATCCTAGGCGGCACCCATGTAAACATAGGCAATGGGATGGGCGGCGCCTATGTAAAGAATTCCAGTGACTTAAACACTCCGTTTTGGGGATAAAATGGTCCTTTTCCACCCTTACTTAACCCTAAAACACGAAATTCAGTTCCAAGGACCCCAAAATACACCTTCATTAATAAAAAGTGGTCAAGGATTCTCCTTAGGGTTTCAAAATAAAAACCCAAGCAACTCGACATTCAACCGGTGGTTTTAGGAACAAATTGCATATTTGGAATCCTCTTAACGTAGGCTTCGAGAAGCATCTAATATTCGTAGTAATCGAGGTACATGGGGTTATCCAAAAATCTCATGGGAGTAGTTTTTATGAACATGCATGCTTTTCAAATGGGGGTTTTCAATCAAATGCTAATTACTTGTTTTCAATATTATTTCTAAGTCATTTTTCTTTATGTCATAGGAATTGTTTGCCTATATACTTCAATGGTTGAAACAATGCATATGTGATTTGAGATTTTCCATGGAATTTTGATAAATATAAATTATAAATTGCTTTCAAATTCCCATGATAATTTCTTGATACCCCATATCATATTGTGACCAACAAAAGAGAACATGAATTTCAAATAAATATTGTTCATCACTGGTAAATGATGAATCATCTTGGTTTTTACATGATTATGCATATGTGGAAGTGATATTGATGACTTTCAAGTCGGGTATGACGATACCCTACAGAATATGATATGTGATTGAATCAGATGAAATTTGAATGCATTGAGCTTACATGAGATAGGTGGATGCCCGAAAAAGGCGTTTTAGTGTAAAGGCTCATCGCTGGAAAACGTGTTTGCCGACACGAGAATTTGGTACCAGGCTAAGTGATCTTATGTACTTGAGTTTATGTCATTCCCAAATTGGGACTATAGGTAGGAGCCCGGGATAAGTGATCTTGGGCACTACCATTGTACAAGAAGTCTTACTACTGGAAATGTCTCTTCTGTCTAAAACCTCTACTACTTATCCTGCCCTATAGATTGAGCCTCAAACCCTAAGAGGTAGGGGTCAATACAATTGTACTGGTATACAGAGCAAATCCAAAATAGTAATTTATATACAACATACATGAGAGCAATTTAAAACAGTTCATAAATATATATCATATGGTAAGAATCACATGGGCATATTCAAAAGACTCTGTAAAATCATTTGAACTCTGTGACACTCTTTGTATTATTTCTGTGCTAGGTGGTATATCTTACAACTATGAAATTCCATGGTCTATATGGAATCTTCCATTAACTCAGCAGCCAAGCCCCCAACCCAAGTTTGTGGCATGGGTCAGAGTCTCTGTCTCTACTACACAACAGGGCCATCGCCAACGTACAATAATAATATACCTGAATCGGCAAAATACAGTTTTAGTCTAAAAGTTACCTGAACTCAAGCCTTCTTCGGGTAACTACCTAACCCTCTTTAAGCCCATTTTTAACTCTTTAAAATATGTATTCTCTGAAAATAAACTCTGAAAACTCTAACTCTGTTATGGCATACATACAATATGGCATCGCCATACCATTGACTTGAAAATTGCATCTCTGAGCCATTAATAACATATTAAAATTTCTTTTTTCAAAGCACAAGGTTTAGGACCACTATATCAATAAATCAAATCAAAGAATCCTCTCTTATAAATCATGTAAAACCGTGCAAACAAATTTCTTGATCAACATTTCAATAATACAAGGTGGTCATATATAAGTTCTCATTCACAAGCAATTTTTTCTCTTTAACACAAAATGTAATTATATCAAGAAAACACCCTCTCATTATCTCTAAATCATGCTCAAATTCTATGACATTGAGAAAACTACTTTCGAACAATAAAACATGCATTTCAACTCTTTTCCAACAAGATCATAAACCTTAATTCAACACCATAAAACAATCTTCAAATCTCAATTTTCATACATATATATATATATATACATGTAAATCAATTTAAGGGGGGAAATGCCAAAAGGCAAAAACAACAATATCACTAAACCATTCAAAAAGCATAATTAAAATCATGGCTTTAAAAACCCCTTTCTAAATTCATGATAACCTTTAAATCATGATTGAATATTTCAACAAGCCCATGTAGTTTTAGGATAAATACCACATACCTTATATTTCATAGTTAGAAGAATGGAACCTAGGTCTTGATCTTTTTCTTCGAATTCTTGATCTTAGGGATGAATTTCATTATCTTTGGGGAAGGAGTTAAGGTTTTGTTTTGACAGAAAAATTGAATTGTATCATATATTATGCTTTTAGGGTGCGAATATTATGTTATGGACAGACCTTGGGTGAGGTAAAGGTCCGAATTAACCTTAAAAATGTGAAAACAGAACCTGAAAATTAGGTGCATGCGATGGAGTGTGCTTCACACACAAATCGCGGGCAGCTACTGTCTCTCTCATGAAAATGGCTGTAAATTTTTGCTCGGGTATTTTATTTTTTTGAAATTGCTATAGTTCGAAAGCTACTTCGAACATCTTTAATTTGATATATAGTAGGACCTATAATTCGATATATACAAGGAGTTATGGTCAATGGAATTTGACCTAATTTTAAACGTCCACTGAAACTTAATCGCTAGAAATGTTTTCTACTCATCTCAGAGTTAGGGGATTTTTGTGACCTCAATTCATATTCAAAGCTATTACCACACTATAGGATTTATTACCATACATATATTAACAAGAAATTATCTAGTTTGGGTCTACATGCATAGGAACGACGGTCTAGATTCTAGCCCGAAAGTACGGGGTGTTATATTATATCCCCCTTGGGATTATTCATCCCCAAATGATGGGTAGGGACTTTTTGAAGCTCTAAAAGTGTAGAATAAAGAACGTAATGTTGATCAAAACATTTTTCCTCAACAAAAATATGCAAGGAATCACCCGATCTTCCTGATAACCCCTAGGGAAATGGGTAAGCACGAAACCTGAGATAATGAAATTGGACATTGATATGATCTTGGCATGTGTTTTATGACACATGATCAAAAAATCACAAGACATAACTTTTTCTAAGTGTCCTCGGCCTGATTAAGATTCGTACAAGATATGAGATAAGCTTCTCGCGGAATATATGATTGTTAGCATTCTCTATCTTACAAGATACAACGAAAAGACTTAAACTTAGCAACACTACTTATCTATACCCCAACATTAATCAACACACTTCATCACTTCCAACTTACAATTTTCCTGTAACACATCTAACCACAAGAATTTGTATCCCTCCGTATAATACTTCTATGTTCAAGCCCAACTCAAAAGAAAGAGGTGTTAATTTAAACTACGGGACCCTGCACTCTACATCATATTAAGAAATTACCTCACCTCATTACTATAATCCAACAACTCAAGTCTTAATTCAAGGAATACTAACCACATGCACATTGGTTTATTTCTTCACCCAACGCAAAATTTAAGCCTATCATTACTACACCTACTACATGGATATCTCCCCACAAAGACCAATAATTTCAATCTCTCTCACAAATATTTTCACCATATTTTTCCTTCTTAGATATTTCGCACAACAAAAGTCCATCTCCTTCTTTTCCCTTTCACCTAAATCCTCAACTCAAGAATCACGTTAAATTTCTCACCTTTAAGAACATCTACTCCCATACCTAACACACTATTATGCCTCCACAACCACAATCATACTAACATATGGAGGGTCTCTAAGGGACTCGATCATAAACAACTTGAATGGAAGTAAATTATCAGACCATCACTCATACTTATTACACTATTTGAGGAGCGACGTAAAGTGAAAATACGATACAATAGACAGGGAGTAATTCTGATATCAAGTGTATGGATCATAAGTAAAGGGTCATTCGGCATGAACAAAAGACATCATGGTTTTCTTAGGATAGACCAAAATGAGAAATATGCATGCACATATCATGAGATATATGGCATAAAGCCAAAATTTATGTCGTTAAAACTAAGATAAGTATTTCACTTAAATTGATTGCTCCTCATTCAAATAGCTGAAATTTTCCATGAGTTAGCGTAAACTTTATCACTTCGGATAATTCTGGCATAAAATGATTCTGCAACTTACAAAAACACATTTTTGTTATGACGAAGCATGCTGTGAGACATAGGTTTGTATCATGAGAAACATAACATATTGCTCGGATATTTGCAGTATTGGGTCACTGAGGGACATTATTGCTTCTTGTTTGGATGTTGGAACATGACATGAGTTCTATAGAGAGCTTAAGCCTTAGACATAGGCAGAACTCGAATACATAAAACATTGGTAGAATGAACTCTTAAACTGAAGTAGGAGGAACATACTTGAATAGGAGTAGGCTCATCATGACTCTTCCCTAACTTGCCACAATGAGAAAATTCAGAAACTACCTTAAATCACTGTAACGCTCCAATGTTTTTTCTAGCTAAATTTTTGTCCCTAAAGTATCAAGCATTGTCTTATAGAATAATTTATACTTATTTCCCTATAGAATTCCTTAGATTTCAACTTTTAATTACGTAGATGATCGAATAAATTTTTGGTTGAAATAAGATTCGTCCAAAACGGACACTCGGTGAAAGAGTTATGGTTAATTTAAGTCCTAGCCATAAAACACCATCATTCCTATCCTTAGCGCATTACGGAGAGGGTGTAAGTGATGATGGTCGATTTCCAGTGAGACTCCGCGATGGTGGTGCATCGTGGAGTGAGCAAAATTCCCATTCATCACTTTTCAGTGAGCCACCGCGATAGTGGTGCGTCACGGTGGCCAATAAGATCAGGTTCCCAATTTAAATTTTTCTTGTTTTATTTAGAAGGTAACAAGGGTAGTTTGGAATTTTTCCCAGGCTCTTAAAACGTCCAAACAGGAGTTTAAGACCTCTACAAGCATAATATACGACTTTCTCAAGATTTTCCTCAAAATAAAAACCCTAGTTCATAAACTTCTCCTCCAAGAAACTCAAGATTCAACCATGGGTTTTCAAAATTGATCGGAGATTCGGAATCCACAAACCTTAGGCTTTCAGGATCATCCTTTATTCTTTATAATTGAGGTACGTGGGGTTTTACCTAAAATCTTATGGGTATAGAAATCATGATTTTAAGAAAAGGGTTTTTGAATTTATGAATACATTTATGTTTTAGAAGCTTCGATAATATTGTTTTGGTTTTTAGGTCTTCCCCCAAATTTATTTGAATTGTATATATGCATGTATGCTTTGAAAACCGTGAATTGTGAATTGAGAGCATGAAATATATAATCTCCCTCTCCCATTACTTTATTATCTGATTTACAAGTTATGAATTGTTAAATTTCACAGTTTATAGAATGATTCAAGATACTATTTGTCTTATGTGAAATTCATGATGATTAAGTGTGGGAGAGAGGAATGATTTAATGATTTTAAATACTGAGATTGATAAACAAAGAAACTTCATGAATGTTTTTGAGAAGCTGGCCCACTGCATATTGAAATTGTTGAATGAATGGAAAACCTTTGCATGATTTTTGACTTATGATTTGAAATATGGCTCTTCTTACACTATAGGCATGGTCAAGTGGCCTGAACATTCTTTTACAATGAAATAATCATATATAGCTTAGAATAACGACTTTCAAGTCTTGGTTTGACGATACCCACTCAGAAAATGCCATAACAGACACTGACTAATACAAAAACCAGACTTTCATGTTTTAGAATTTTAGAATTATGCATGTTCAGAAAAGGCTAAAATAGGGCATAAAGAGATGTTAGGTGGTTCCCTGAAGAGGGCATGAGTTTAGATAACTCATTGCCCAAAATTGTGATTTGTCGATCCAAGTATATTATATTACACTAGCCTAGTGTCATGTGGCATATCAGAATCAGAGACTCCAACCCTTGCGGAATACTTGGCTTGGGGGCTTCCCCACCAAGTCAATGGCGGATTCCATATAGCCTATGGAATATCAGTGTTGTAGGGGAGTGCCACCTAACTAGAAGTAATACAAAGAATAGACATTGCATTGAAAAGAATGATTTATGATTTTCAAAAAAATGCCCATATGTTTTGAGAACTGTTTATGCATGATGTTTTAATAATTTTCTCTTCCCTATTTTAATTTTATAAAATTTGTATTTTGGATTACTTTCTGCACTAGTACATTGTATTGACCCCCCTCCCCCTACCTCTAAGGTTCTGAGGCTCAGTTTAGGGGTCCAGATAAGCAGTAGATTTCATCAGACAAAATTGCAGTGTCTAGTTGGTGAGCCTTCTATATTCTAGAAGGCCTATTTATTTTCAGACAATTATTAGTGGTTACGGTTTTGGTCTACTCGGGGCCTTTTCCCCATCTTTTAGATTGTGTTAGAGAGTATGTAATATAGATTTCGCATATGGTTTCCAGATGTTTCTAGTTTGTTTTGGATTTCATTCTTCAATGCTAAATTCATATCAGATTTATGACCATGATTCTGTCTTGCTCTAATTTGTGTATTTCCTTATTTATGTATGAATGGTATATATGATTTCAAGATAGAAGGGTGACTGGCCTTCATGGTTTGGGATGCTCATCATGGCCAGGGCCACATTTTGGGTCCTGACAAACTTGGTATCGTAGAACGGTTCATGGTCCCAAGGTATCTACAAAATTACATCGAGGAGAGTCTTGTTTATGAGTGTGTAGCGTGCCACACTTATAAGAAGGGGGATACTAAGAATTTAGGAATGTTTCCCCTCTTTGTGATCTTGTTCGTTCTTTGGAGTCTAATTTACCTCTGATCAATGATCTCTTAATTTTCAGAAAAATCAATCATGCCTCCTTGTTGCACTATCAATCAGAATGCACAGACAGATGAGGTTCGTACTACTCATGATATGTGTAACCATAATAGAGCTCTTACCCCTGAATATGTTCCTACTCCAGGAGTACCTCCAGTCCCGACTAGTCTACCTCGTGCTCCACAGATCAATATTAACCGTCCCCCGACTTCTCAGAGCGATATTTCTAACATAAAATTCAGACAGTCTATTCATATGCTAACACAGTTGGTATCCAGTCAGGCTTAATGATCAGAAGATATTGGGTCTACATCTGTTACATCTGAGGCTACTAGGGTGTGTCAGTTCATGAGAATGAACCCGCCCAAGTTTACTGGCACCAAGGTAGAAGAAGATTCACAGGAGTTTGTGGATGAGATAGAGAAGATCTTTAAGGTGATGCATATGGATGAGATATAAGGGGTGGAGTATGCAACTAATTAGCTCAAGGATGTTACAAATCAGTGGTATAATGAGTAAGATGATGTGAATGGAGAGAGTGTTGAGCCCACAGTTTGGGGTAAATTTGTGGTCAGACGGGTCACTTACAGAAGGATTTTCCATCTTCTAGAAGGAATGTTGGTGGTGCAAAATCTCAGGAAAATTCTTCTACACCACCACCACCTCAAAAGGGCGCCACTTCAGCTGCCAGAAGCGGTCGCAATCGGTTGTATGCTTTGACTAACTGCCAGGAGGCAGTGGCCTCACCAGATGTTGTCACCGGTATGTTACAAATATTTTCCCATGATGTTTATGTGTTACTTGATTCCGGGTCTACCTTTTCTTATATGACCCCATATGTGGCTGTTGGTTTTGGGTTTGAGCCTGAAGTCATTACCGACCCTTTCTCTGTTTCCACTCTGGTGGGCAATTCTGTTGTGGCTAGGAGGATATATAAAAATTGTATTGTGTCTATTCTTAGCTGGGATACTGTGGGAGATCTCATAGAGCTTGATATGGTTGATTTTGATGATATCCTAGGGATGGACTGGCTCTATTCGTGTTATGCCACTATAGACTGTAGAACCCGAAAGGTTACTTTTTCTTTTCTGAATAAGCCAACAATAAAATGGGAAGGGCACTCTTTAGAACCTTGAGGGCACTTCATGTCTTATCCTAGTTCCTGTAAACTCATTTCCAAAGATTTCTTGTATCATCTTATTCGGGTTAAAGATTCTAACACCGAAATTCTTCCTCTTTAGTCTATCCCTGTAGTAAATCAATTCTCGGAAGCCTTTCCAGATGATCTCCCAGGAATAACACCTGATAGGGAAATAGATTTTGGCATAGATGTGTTGCTAGAAACCTGTCCCATCTTTATTATGCTATATAGAATGGTACCGGCAGAGTTGAAACAGAAACTAGAAGACCTCCTAGATAAAAGTTTCATCCATCCATTCTTCTCCCTAGGGTGCACCTATACTTTTCGTATGAAATAAAGATGGTTCCCTATGTATGTGAATAGATTACCACAAGTTAAACAAGGTCATTATCAAAAATAAGTATCTGCTTCCTAGGATCGATGACCTCTTTGACCAACTTCAGTGTGCTAAGTGCTTTTCTAAAATAGTCCTTCATTGAGGATATCATCAATTGAAAGTTAGGGAGTCATACATTCCTAAGATAGCTTTTCGAACTTGATATAGTCATTATGAATTCCTAGTCATGTCCTTCGGGTTGATTAATGCCCCTGCAGTCTTCATGAACCTAATGAATAGTGTCTTTCGACAGTTTCTAGACTTGTTTGTCATAGTTTTCATTGATGATATGTTGATTTATTCAAAAATTGAAGAGGACCATGCCAATCACCTCCGAATTTTCCTCCAGTCTCTTAGAGATCATAGGTTGTATGCAAAGTTCTCCAAGTGTGAATTCTAGTTAAATGCTATTGCTTTATTGGGGCATATTGTATCTAGTGAGGGGATTAAGGTTGATCCCCAAAAGGTTGAGGCAGTGAGGAAATGGCCCAGATCCACAACTCCAACAAATATTTGGAGCTTCTTGAGTTTGACGAGTTATTACAGAATGTTCATAGAAAGTTTTTTTTTCAAAGCTGCACCACTTACTAAGTTGACTCAGAAAAAGGTAAAGTTTTTGTGGTCTGACTCTTGTGAGAATAGTTTTGAGAAGTTGAAATACAAGTTGACTACTGCTCCTATTTTGACTCTTCCGGAGGGTACAGAAGGTTTTGTTGTATACTGTGATGCATCCTGAGTGGGACTTGGGTGTGTTCTTTTGCAGCATGGTAAGGTAGTGGCTTATGCATCTAGGCAGTTGAAGGTGAATGAGCGGAACAACCCTACTCATGACTTGGAGTTAGCGGTTGTGCTTTTTCACTTAAGATCTTGTGACACTATTTGTATGGGGTACATGTTGATATATTTACTGACCACAAGAGTTTACAGTATGTTTTCTCACAGAAAGAATTGAATCTCAGGCAGAGGCGATGGTTGGAACTTTTAAAAGACTATGACATGATCCTGTACTATCATCCAAACAAGGCAAATATGGTAGTCGATGCCCTCAGCAGGTTATCTATGGGCAGTCTTTCTTATGTAGGGAAAGAAAAGAGGGAGATAGTGAAGGATATTCACTATCTTGCAAATCTAGGAGTGCAACTTTTGGATTCCGAGGATAGAGGAGTGGTTGCTCATTAGATATCTAAATCTTCCCTTTGTGTAGAAGTTAAAGAAAAGAAGGTTGAAGATCCTATCTTGATGAAGATCAAAAAAGATATGAGTCAACAAAAGGTAATGTCATTTGAAAGTGGTGGTGATGGTATTTTGAGATACCAGGGTAGGTTGTGTGTGCCAGATATAGATGGTCTGAGGTAGAGAATCCTTGATGAAGCTCATACGTCGAGGTATGTTGTTCACCCTGGCTCTACTAAGATGTATCATGATTTGAAACCCATTTATTGGTGGAATAATATGAAGCATGATGTGGCTAACTATGTTGCCAAGTGTTTGAATTGTCAACAAGTTAAAGTAGAACATATGAGGCCAGGTGGTTCTTCTCAATAGATAGCTTTGCCTTTGTAGAAGTGGGAGATGATTAATATGGACTTCATTACAGGACTTCCGAGGTCCCGAAACTAGTATGATTCCATTTGGGTGATTATAGATAGGCTGACCAAGTCAGCTCACTTTCTACCTGTCAGGACTAATTATTTGGGAGAGCATTATGCCAAGTTGTTCATTGTAGAAATAGTTCGTTTGGATGGAGCACCTGTGTCCATCATATCTGACAGAGGTACAAGTTTTATTCACTATTTTGGAAATCATTTCAAAAGGGTTTAGGTACCCAAGTAAATTTGAGCATGGCTTTCACCCTCAGACAGACGGGTAAGATGAGCGCACTATCCAGGCCCTTGGGGATATGTTGAGGGCCTATGTGATTAATTTTAAAGTTATTTGGGTAGAGCACTTGCCATTGATAGAGTTCGCATATAACAACAGTTTCCATTCCAGTATTAAGATGGCACATTTGAGGCATTGTATGGGAGAAGATGTAGGTCTCCGATAGGATGGTATGAAGTAGGTAAGATACAGATGTTTGAGTATGATCTTGTTCATCATACAATGGAGGATGTAAAAGTCATTAGAGAATGACTTAAGACAGCTCAGAGTAATCAAAAATCCTACGCTGACGATAGGAGAAGAGATCTAGAGTTTGATGTTGGAGATTGGGTGTTTCTCAAGGTTTCTCCCATGAAAGGAGTCGTGTGATTCGGGAAGAAAGATAAGCTTAGTATTCACTATGTAGGGCCATAACAGATTGTGAGAAGGATAGGTAGAGTTGCGTATGAGTTAGAATTGCCTGCCAGTTTAGGTTCTGTTCATCCGGTATTTCCTATATCTATGTTGAAGAAGTGTATTGGAGACCATTCTTTAGTGTTTCCTGTCGAAGAAATCAAAGTGACAGACTCCTTATCCTATGAAGAAGAGCCAGTAGAAATTTTGAATCTCCAAGTTAAAAGATTGAGGAGCGAAGAGATAGCCTCAGTTAAAGTGTTGTGGAGAAACAAGAAAATTGAAGAAGCAACTTGGGAATCAAAAGTTGACATGAGACCTAGATACCCAAACCTTTTTTATCCAATGGATGATGAAATGGAAGTTACTATCCTTGCCATATTCTTTGTATGCCTTAGTATGCTTGAAATTATTCAACATTCGAGGATGAATGTCCCCCGGGAGGATATTGTAATGCCCTGAAGTTTTTCCTAACTAAATTCTTGTCCCTAAATTATCAAGCATTGGCTTCTAGAATGATTTATACTTATTTCCCTGTGGAATTCCTTAGATTTCAACTTTTCATTACGTTGATGATCGAATCAATTTTCCGTTGACATAAGATTCTTCCAAAACGGACACTCAGTGAAGGAGTTATGGTTAATTTAAGTCCTAGTCGTAAAACACCGTCATTCCTGTCCTTGGCGAGTCGCAGAGAGGGAGTAAATGACAATGGTCAATTTCCAGTGAGACTCCACAATGGTAGCGCGTCGTGGAGTGGGCCAAATTTTTATTCGTCACTTTTCAGTGAGCCACCGCGATAGTGGCGCGGCGCGGTGGCCCAAAAGATTGGGTTCCATGTTTAAATTTTTCCTCTTTCGTTGAGAAGTTAACAAGGGTAATTTGGACTTTTTCCCAATCTCTTAAAACATCCAAATAGGAGATTAAGACATCTACAAGCATAATATATGACATTCTCAAGATTTTCCTCAAAACAAAAACCCTAGTTCATATACTTCTCCTCCAAGAAACTCAAGATTCAACCGTGGGTTTTCAAAATTGATCGAAGATTTGGAATCCCCAAACCGTAGGCTTCAAGGATCAGCCATTATTCTTCATAATCGAGGTATGCAAGGTTTTTCCTAATATCTCATGGGTATAGAAAACATGATTTGAAGAAAGGAGTTTTTGAATTTATGAGTACATTCATGTTTTAGAAGCTTCGACAATATTGTTTTAGTCTTTTGGCCTTCCCCCAAATTGATTTGAATTGTATATATGTACGTATGCATTGAAAACCGTGAATTGTCAATCGAGAGCATGAAATATATAATCTCCCTCTCCCATTACTTTATTATTTGTTTTACAAGTTATGAATCCTTACATTTCAAGGTTTACAGAATGATTCAAGATACTGTTTGTCTTATGTGAAATTCGTGATGATTAAGAATGGGAAAGAGGAATGCTTTAATGATTTTAAATGTTAAGATTGATAAACAAAGGAACTTCAGGAATGTTTTTGAGAAGTTGTCCACTACTTATTGAAATTGTTGAATGAATGGAAAACCTTTGCATGATTTTTGACTTATTATTTGAGATACGACTCTTCTTACACTATATGAATGATCAAGTGGCCTGAACATTGTTTTAGAATGAAATAATCATATATGGCTCAGAATAACAACTTGCAAGTCTTGGTATGACGATACCAACTCAGAAAATTCCATAAAAGACACAGACTAATATAGAAATCATACTTTCATCAAAGATTGGGAACTCAAAATGTGACTAAGTCCTTTTCTTTAACACGTAGGAAAAAAGGATCATTTAAGTTGTCAGCCCTCTAAGCATGCTACTAAGTGACATCAAGTCGAGAAATCTACGGGGCATTATGACTACGTATAGTATACTCGAAAGGCATTGCTTTCCCAGAATGCTACTCTTAAGTTTTGCTATCCTGAATCGTCATCAACCGACAACTCACAGTCTCATAAGCATACATACACATCCCCACTCCTTATCACAAAAAAATCTACTCTCCACTACTTAACCTTATAACATTAGACCGTTAATCGCATAAGTTATATCATAAAACCTCACCAAACACCATACTACCAGGGGGCAACTTGTTCTTATATACTTACACCCTTATGCACTTAATGACTCACCCATAATTCATCATTTTAACAATAGTCATCATAAACCCATATACCTTACAATCACCACTTAATTTTTTTGATCAATTATCAACCTAGACTCTTTCACAATTCACGTCAAGCCTACTAATTCATTTCTGTAAACCATACATCATTTACCTTAAGCTACTATTCTTATCACCACATTCTACATCTAAAGTTCAAGCCTAAACCAACAATCACGTACCACCGGTGAAGCATGCAACATCTCATACTAGTCCATCAATTGGGAAATCAACTCAAAATACTCATTTCGTTTTAACTACTACCAACAATCACAACCCCTCCATGACATCACTATTACAACTCAAAATCTACTACATACCTTCTCACATGAAGTACTAGTTTACAACCAATAAAGAAAAGAAGGTCAAGGGGGTAAAGTCATATAATAGATAGGGTCAACCTTAATCTTATATTATAACCCAATACGATCTTATCTAAGTATTCAACTTTCTCACATCATTCCTACTTACCCAAGCATACCTCTAGACTACCTTCAATTCCCACAAACAACAATGAGCCTATACTTATAACTTCTTGGCTAATCTAACCATTTTCATTCACAACCTACAAAAGATTTCTATAACCACCATAACCATCCCTCTAGTCTCCTTCTCTAATTCAAATAGATAAAAAATCATAGCCAGCCACTTCCTTCACATAAAACCATACAATCTACAAATATTATTGAACATTAGTCTATCATTATACCATATTAGTCTATTACTATACAATGGCAACCCACTCCTCAATCCACGATTATACAACTAAACTATTTATTTATGCAGAAATCACCCTCACTCTAAATACTAACCTTGTGACTTTATGTCACCAACTTCTAGACAATCACACTACCAATAGGTCCTGACACTTTAACATACACTACTACTCGGGTGGAAATACAGGATCAAAGTTTTCATCAGGATCAAAGTTTACATCAGAAACAATACACATTAGAGAACTAACAGACTTCTCTTAAGTCCTTGCATAATTTTATATTCTTTCGTAACTCAGTCAGAAAGGACCGTACCATTTTGATTCTAGACTTCTGCACTTTAATCACCTTAACAATGAGACATATTCGAGAACATCAGAGTAAGGAAAGAATAGGGATAACTCTACTTTCGTATGGACGACAGCATAGCACAAACTAGAGTATGAAAGAGGAATATTCTGACTCCATAGCATGAACTAGAATATGAAGAAAGAGAGACATTCCTAAATGCCTTATAGCCTCCTTCGTATAAGTGTAGCGTGCTACACACCCATAAATAAGACTCTACCCAAAGCGATTTCATAGACACCCTGGGATCATGAATCTTGCTCTGATACCAAGTTTTCCATGACCTAAACTGAGGCCCTAGCCGAGATGAGCATCTCGAACCATAAAGGTTCGAATGCCCCCTCACAATCTGGTAGTCATGCACAACGTTCATACAATAAAAGAAGATGCGGAATGAAATATAATATGGAATTATGTTTATTCTGAATTCAATTTAAAGATGGGAAGTAACACCCAACAACAACTAAACAATATCTTAACCAATCTACGATATCTCTACTACATGATAAAATGACAACTGTCTGAAAACTGGGACAAGGGCCCCAACAGATCCAAATCTGAATAGCTAACATAAATCTTAAAGAAACAGGCCTTCTGGTATAAAGAAATCTCACCACTAGATATGTCTATTCTATCTGAAACCTTTACTGCTTATCCAGGCCTATAGATTGAGCCTCAAACCCTGAGAGGTAGGGGTCAATACAATTGTACTGATACAAAGAGAAAATCCAAAATAGTAATTTATATAAAACATATATGAGAGAAATTTTAAAAAGTTCATAAATATATATCATATGGTAAGAATCACATGGGCATATTTGAAAGACTCTGTAAAATCATTTAAACTCTGTGACACTTTGTTTTTCTTCTGTGCTAGGTGGTATACCCTACAACTTTAAAATTTCATGGGCTATATGTAATCTACCATTAACTCGATATCCAAGCCTCCAACCCAAGTTTACTGCAAGGGTCGAAGTCACTACGCCACAGAGCCGTCACCAGCGTACAATAATAATATAAACGAATCGGAAAAATATAGTTTTAGGCTAAGAGTTTCTTGAACTCAAACCTTCTTTGTGTAACCACCTAACCCTCTTTAAGACTATTTTAACTCTTTTAAATATGTATCCTCTGAAAATAAACTCTGAAAACCCTAACTCTATTATGGCATACATACAATATGGTATCATTACACCTTTTAAATTTTTCAAACACTTCACTCACTTGACATTGATTAATCACATCACACACATACTTAAGTGGTGGACAATTTTCACAAATAGGTTTATCAACACCAATTACACAAAACAATGTACTTCCGTTCAACATATAGGCTTCAACACTAGGTGGACATAAATTGATCTTATAGGAAGAGTCAATCGGGTCATCAATAGGATCAATTAGTGTATCCACACTCAGAAGATGTACATCATCAACAAAACCGAAAAAATTATTGAACTCGCAAGTAAGTAATCTACTACTCACATTCAATGGGCTACTACCCACATAATTATCATGCACATGCACAAAAGTGTAAGAGTTAGCTATTTGACCTTGAAGTTCTTGAGTTGACTATCCTTTTCCGTGTTGTGAAGGACTTCCACAAGCTTGGGCAACAAATTCACTTCGGCATTGCTCTCCTTCTCTTTCCATGTCAATTCCTACAAAAATGTCCATAGAAATAGAAGGACAAACAATGTTAGCTTGATTTAGTGCCAATCCCCTCACTTCGCTCCACACAACCTCTCCTTTTTCCACTCTTTGATTACCACCTTGAACACCTTTACTTCTCTCAATATTTTATCTATTATAATCATTAGGATTGGAGAAGTATTCACTTCTCTTTGCGGCTCAGGCAACATGTATGTCACAAATTGATTTCCACACCGGTCTCTTACAATATTTGGCCAATTTTGCACATTTGGAACTCTATGTTGTGCAAACCAATCGAAACCTAAGCATACATGACCATATCTCAATAGAAGAATATTGCACCATACCTCCTCATGGTATTAAAATTGAGAGAAGACAACCTTGACCCTCTCGATAACCTTAAACCCGTCCAAGAAGTATGGAACAAGTAAAGCCTCACGAAACAGCCCCAAGTAGTCAACCATGGATGGAACAATGTACTTACTATAGTACCTCTCATTTAACACAATGAGGCAGCCCAGTATCCCACAAATGGTCACCTTTCCGGAGTGTACACTCCTTCTTGGATCAACATTGTAAAGAACATGAATACCCCTCAATTTTGGAGATGCATTCCCTCTTTTTCTCGTTGGACGACCTCCGCTAGAGCTAGTATAACCATTCACACTATATCAACCTTGATAAGAAGTACTATAAGGTGGAGAATATGAATCTTCACACTCCTCACATGTACTCTCATCATAGCTCTCATAAGCTTTGCGAATGAAAGGGATATACCTAACACTAAATCTAGGTTCGGTGTGAGGAGTGTAAGACTCCACACATGCCCAAACGTCATCATAAGATCCATCACGAGGTCCTACATCATCTCCAAATTCACCATAAGCACTAGGTACTTCATTCACCTTATTTTCCCCCTCAAAACCGTAACTCTCAAATCTGCCCAAGTTTTGATCATGGCTATTTTCATAGCCTCTGTAATCTCTCTCAACTTCTTATCCATAAAACCCATCACTACAATCATAGTCTCCTATGTTGTAGTCACAATAATCCCCGTCTATCAAAGACATGTTACCCTTATATCACCTTTGTACCTACACAATGAATAAACAAAATTAGTAGTAAAAGCTCCTCACCAACACGCGTATACACCCACCTTTGTGATTCTCACAATTGGAGCGGAGAATATTGAAAGTTGCTTATACTCCGGTAGTTAATAGGATGTCAATTATACTTGGAGGCCAAAATGGATTCTTGTTTGATCGACTCAAGACCCAAAAATAAAATTTACTTACGAACTTGAAACAAAGAAAATACTACGACTTATAAATGAGAAAAGCACAAAATACAACACTTAACATGAAAGAAAACATACTCAAAAACTAATCTACAATCTAGTAGGTATTTACTAGTTTGCTAATTAGTATGAGAACTAACAAATTGCAAACCAATAGAAACAAAAAAAGTGAAACTAGGAATTCCAACGTTCTTGAGCTATTGATGACTTGGCACTCGACTATTGGTCGATGGACAAAAAAATATTGTTGAAGTTGAAAATTTTTGTTTCACAATTTTGGTTGTTCAAATTTCACAAAGATGGGGGAATTTCCGTTTTGGTTGGTTAACAAATAAGACTTTAAGTCCTTTTTTTCAAAGTTCAAACCTTGACCATCTTTCACCTTTTTGGCAGGACAACCTTTTAGAGGTCTTGTCCCCCTTTCCTCTTTTGGCTTGTCTAGAAAAATGAACTTACCCCTTTTTGGTATGAAGACTTTTGGGAGGTATTTTGTTCTTTTTCCTCTTTGGTAATGTCTTGAAAGTTGTTTCAAGACTAACAAGAGACCACACTCTGTTCCCTTTTAATTTTGATCAAACAACAACCTTTTATAAGACTTCTTCAGCACAACACAAGAACTTCAACAACAACAACAACAAAATCGTCCATTCTTCCCACAACAACTTGCAATTTTTTTTATTGCTCAAGAACTTGGGTTAGACTCAAGTAGTGTTAGAGAGAAATAAAACCAACACAAGTAACAACAAAGACAATCAAAACAACTTAAATCTACAGACAAATTAGGCCAAACAACAACAACACTTCGGCCAAGACACCAAACCCGTAGAATAACTTATTTTTGTGAGATTTTCGACCTTGGACACCTCTTCTAATGTTAGGAAAAAAATATCTAACACTAAAACACACAAAACACAAAAAAATCATAAGAAAACTAGGCTTCAAATTTTGGCCTAAATACAAAAACGTGGACAGATTACTATTTGTGAGTTTTTCAGCTTTTCAACAACTTTTTTTTATTTTTGAGTGAACAAACCCAAGATTGATCTCGTGGAAATGAAATCAATGATGGATTTGATACCAAATGATACAAAAACAGCCCACCAAGATGATAAAAACAGTCCACAAAATGTGAGAAGAACAAGCAACACAAAGGGATACAAGATGACAAACACAAAAACATACGGATTTGCAAAATAATGAAAGGATAGATAGTGAGACCAAGATTTATAAAAGATTAAGAACCAAGTGCATTTCAAAACTAACCTTAATTAATGTAATAACCAAAACCACACTCGTACAGCGACCGCCAAGGAAATCAACTCACCTCAAGATCCACCGTTTCCAAGCAAAGGTCAATATTGGCTTTTCCAAGCCCTATACTAAGGATGGCATTTCCAAGCCCTAACTACGACTACATTAAGGTGGTCTACTCTCAAGAGAGAGGATTTTCAAGTGTTTCATACATTCATTATTCATTATTCTCTTCTACTTCCCTGCAGTTTTGTACCAATTTATAGCTACATTTTATTCACTGCTTCAACTTTCTGTTTTCTAATCCTTCTTCCCCTTCTTGGGTCAATGTTGCTTATTATATAAGAGAAATGTATAATTTACCTACTAATGTTTGGCCTAGTGGACAAATGCCCCATGATGTTTTCTGGAGTCCATCTCCATCTTATTTATCGTTTTATTTATAGGCTTAACTGGACTATACTAATTAGTTCTCTATGAATGTACACGGAGGGATGGTTACTCACCTAGACTAACTGAATTAGGAACTCCACCAAGTTGAACACATGCTAATATGAAATTAATGAACTGTATTTGGCTCTTGAACAAAGAAAACAAAAGGGAAAGATCTTAATAACTTTACCTTCTTGTTTTTTCATCATAGAATCTAATGATCGACAACATCCTCTCTATTTCATCTGAGGTAGTTGTATGGACTGTGTACACTTTACCCTCCCTACACCCTACTTTGTGGGAATACACTGGGTATGTTGTTGTTGTTTTCTTCTTAGTTGCTGATCATTCTAGGAATCTAATGGCCGTAGACTACCTAAATATGGTTTTGTAGAAGATTTCTCACAGAACGACCAAAACTAAAATAATGAAAGAGGAAATACCGGACAAAGAAACTAACAGTTTCATTTCTAGCTAGTACATCCCAAAAACCCCTAGCACAACTGCATGTAAATGGCAAATGGAATTGTAATTTCAGCTATGAAAAAGACTCAACTACTACCAACTAGAAGAGAATAGGAAGATGAAGGAACTAGTTAGGATATGCTAAACACAACTTGTTGTAAGATCAACAAAATAGAAAGAAAGGCATGACATCTAAATTTTGTTCATAAAGTGATCTTTCAAATACTACTGAGAAAATTCGCTAGGAATAGTACTCGGTTTGCAAACCACAATCCAAGATTATTGGAAATGCTACAGGTTTGAGAGTATCATAAGACTACCTGAAAAGTCGTTGAAACATAAGACTTACAAAATGCACTCTACTATTCCTAATCCAAGAGCTTAGCACTCAAGAGGAAAAAATTACCGTGCACTTTAATTTGTGTAACAGCAGGCAATTGTTGGATCTGTGGCTACAGGCAAGGAAGAAGGATCACAAGGGATCTGAAGATAATCTAGAAGACTGTCCCAGCATGCTGTCTGAGTCTTTTGGAATAGTTACAGCTACGCTAAGGGAGCTACCCAAGAAAGAAACACAACAAATCCAAAATGTTTCAGAAAACAGATGGTGCGAAAGTTTTCTGGTATACTAAAGAAACCCAAGGCGCCAAGACTGAAGGAAACAACAACGCACTACCCAATCATTCCCAGTTAAACAAATGAGAAACTCTGACAAGGCATATGAAGAAACTAACTTCTGTTCAATAAAGTTATTTTTGGCGTTACCATTGAGGGTAGACATATTTGACTGGATGCAGTAGGTCATATTTCCTCAGTGGGGTGTATACCCGCTGGGTTGCTGCCCAGAGGACCAAACCTGACTGCTGGGACAAGCTTGGTATACTGTCTTCCCTTTATTATTAGGCGGTATAGTCGCACTGCAATTATTCCACCAGTATGAGTCATTTTTCAGTTCTAATTCCTAATAGATAGAAAAATCATACAAACCTTAGAAGTATCATGCACAAAACATCCACTACCTAGAGAGTAATTAAGATAAGAATTTACAGTATGTCTTTAAATCAAAGAGTTACAATATCCTAGAGTATTAAACGTGCCATACACTTCTGACTCATGGAATCTTTGACTTTCCAATGAATCAAAGGCGGTCTACAATGTCCATTTCAGACTGAGCCCTGTAATACAATGTAATGTTTGCATGAAATCTAGAAGACATTAAGCAAATATAAATTCTCATGTGCCTAAGGCATCAACACCTAAACTTCAATGAACTAACTTCAATCAAAAACTTACTGGGCTAAAGAACTTCAAGAATAACTTGCACAAATAAAATTTGTAAGTTTGTGGTTGTTTCACATATAGAATATGCAGAACTTAAGTAATCAAGCCTATAGTTAAGTTTGTCCTGAATTTGCCAAAAGCTAAAATAAACCCATGAGCATTAGATCAAGTGCTACATATCGAACTAATTGGACAATGAAGGCTTTTTGACATGAATACTCTTCCTTCCATTCTTCTGCAACCATTTCCCTTTCATTTTTGACACGTATAGCAATCCACTCATGTGCAAAAGAGAGGCAATTCTCGCATTCTACTTTTAGTTTTTGATCATAAGAGCCTTTGTCTCCCAACTTTGGGCTCTCTTTTACATAAACCGGATGACTTCTCACAAGCATCTCCAACACAATTACTTTTCTATTTATCAGGTAAAATAAGGATCTTTTTGTAAAAAGTAACATAACGTGGATTGTGGACTTACCAAGGTCAACATCTTTAGCCTTTTCAACTACATCGTCAATGGAAACCAATAATCTCAAACTATGATTTACCATCCATAAGATTTCACCATTTTTCCTTGTATCCATTGGCTTTATGAAGTCATTATCAATCTCAAGCTCATTTAGACCAGAGCTTACACTGTAAGGTGTCCAAAAAATGTGATCACGAAGAAGCATATTTCCTACAATGTGGTGATATGTCACGACCCGAACTAGGTCTTGGGCATGACGGACCTCCCGAACCATAAGGCCCAGGCATCCTACTCTATCTGGTAATCATGCACAACATTCACATAATAAAAGGAGATGCAGAAATATAATCTGATACGGAAACATGGTCATACTCTGGATTTAGTTTAATAATAAGGAATGAAATTCGAACTCAACTAAACAACATCTGGAACAGTATGCAAAATATCTACTACATGAAAATCTGACAACTATCTAAAAGCTAGAACAAGGCCCCAGTAGACCAAAACAACAGAATAACATAATCTGAAATAACAGGCTTTCTAGAACAAAGAAGGCTCACCACTGCACAGATCACTTCTCTCTGGGATACTCTACTAATTAGCCGGACCCTTAGACTAAGCCTCTGAACCTGAGAGGTAGAGGGTCAATACAGATGTACTGGTACACAGAGCAAATCCAAAATACTAATTTATATTCAACATAGAAGAGAGCAATTTAAAACAGTTCATAAACATATCATATACTAAGAAATTTCATGGGAATTTCTGACAGAATCTGAAAGAAAATAATCTGAACTCTGAGACATTCTTTGTTTTACTTCTGTGCTAGGTGGTATAACCTACAACTCTAAAATTCCACGGGCCATATGGAATCCACCATTGACTCGGCGGGGAAGCCTCCAACCCAAGTGTGCGGCAAGGGTTGGAGTCTCCGATTCGGCTACGCCACACGGTCGTCGCCAGCGTAAAAATAATATACCCGGATCGACAAATCACAATTTTAGGCTAAGATTTACTTGACAACCACCTAACTCTCTTTATGCCCATTTTTAACTCTTTAAGACATGCATTCTCAGAAAACATACACTGAAAACTCTAACTCTGTTATGGCATACATTTATATGGTATCGTCATACCATTGACTTGCAAGTCACATCTTTGAGCCATTATTAGCATATAATAATCTTTGTTTCAAAATGTAAATCTGGGACCACCATATCAATAAATCAATTCAAGAAACTCTTTCTTAAAGTTCAATTAAACATATACAAGAAACTCTCTTTTTCACCATTTCAAATACACAGGGTGGTTATGTCAAAGATATCAATCATATGCAATTCTTTCTTTTTAAGATAGGGACGAAATCATAACAAGAAACTCCCTTTCATCATCATAAAAATCATGTTAAATACTTGAATATTGAAAAAATCCCCTTCAAAACATGAAAAAAGCATCTCAAATCATTCCCAACAAGTTCATCAACTCTAAATCATCAAAGAGAGGGGTTTCAATGATAATGCTCTCAATCAAATCTTCAACATCATACATATTCATATAAGTAAAAATCAATTTAAGGGGAAAAGTTCTAAAGACCAAAACAATAATATCATCAACACACCCAAGATGCGAAATTTAAATCATAAGTTCCAAAACCCCTTCAAAATTCATGCTTGAAAATCTTTAAATCATGTTCTAGTATTGATAAGCCCATGTAACTTTTAGGATAAACCCCACGTATCTCTATTTAGGAAAGTAAAGTATGATTTCCAAATCTTCAATCAATTCTAAAATCCACGGTTAAATCTTGAGTTGTTTGGGTTTTCTTGTTTGAAACCCTAAGGAGTGTTCTTGATGGTTTCTGATGAAAATGTTAATAATGAGGTCATTTGGAATAAAAATCTCGTGTTTAAGATGATAAGGGGGTGAAAAATACCCAATATACCCTCAATGAGATGGAATAAAAATATAACTGAGAGCCCAATTTTATGGACCAGCGCAATGTGCCACGATTGCAGCGGCTCACTGGAAATTGACAAATGGGAGTTAAAGGTCACGGTGATGCCGAACCATCTCATTGTCCCACTAGTTGGGACCTGGAACTTCAGCGCGACGCGCCACAATTGTGCTATGCTACTGAAATTTGACAATTGCTAAATAGGCCCACACCGCGATGCGCCAAGCACCAAAATAATGGTGTTTTACGATTAGGACTTAAATTAGCCATAACTTATTGCCCGGATATCGGATTTGGGAAAATCTTATATCGACGGAAAGGTCATTCAATTTTTCACATGATAAAAAGTCAAAATTAAGAAAGTTATATATGGTTTAAACTTTACTCATTTTGTAAGTCAAAACTAAGACTAAGTCTCTTTGACACTATTCTAGTCATTTAACTCTAAGAGCATATTACAACGAGCTAACGCATGGACGATTTTGCGAGGTGTTACATTATCCCCCCTTGGGATTATTCATCCCTGAATAATGATATGGAATACAGACAAGCACGATTTAAGGTACACTAAGGACATACAAAAATAAGATAAGGATTGTACCTTCCATTTCATTATTCACCGGATTAAATAAGTCTGGGTATCTATCTCTCATGTCATTTTCTGATTCCTAAGTTGCTTCTTCAACTTTCTAATTTTTCCACAACACTTTGACCGAGGTTATTCCTTTGCTCCTCCATTTCCTAACTTGGCAATCCAAGACTGCCACGAGCTCTTCTTCATAGGATAAGGAGTCTGTCACTTTGACCTCCTCTACAGGAAACACTAATGAATGGTCTCCAATACATTTATTCAACATGGATATGTGAAATACTGGATGAACAAAACCCAAACTTGCAGTCAACTCTAACTAGTATGCAACTCTACCTATCCTTCTCAAAATCTGGTATGGCATTATATAGCGAGGTCTCAGCTTACCTTTCTTCACGAATCACATAATTCCCTTCATAAGGAAGACTTTGAGGAACACCCAATCACCAACCTCAAACTGTAAGTCTCTTCTCCTAATAGCGGCATAGGATTTTTGTCTACACTAGGCTGATTTAAGTCGTTCTCTAATAATTTTCATGTCCTCCATCGCCTAGTGAAAAAGATCAGGCCCGAACAACTGAGTCTCACCCACTTTATACCACCCTACCAGTGATCTAAATCTTCTCCCATACAAATCTTTAAATAGACCTATCTTAATACTGGAATGGTAGTTGCTACTATAAGCGAACTCTATTAACGGCAAGTGATCTACCCAACTACCTTTGAAGTCAATTGCACAATCCCTCAACATATCCTCAGGGGTCCGAATGGTGCACTCAGCTTGCCCATCAGTCTGAGGGTGGAAAGCAGTACTCAGGTTTACTTGGGTACCTAAACCCCTCTAAAAAGACCTCCAAAACTGTGAAAGGAATTGCGTACCTCTGTCAAATATGATGGATACAAGTGCCCCATGAAAACGGACTATCTCCTCAATGTAAAGCTTGGAATAATCATCTCCTGAATAGTTGGTCCTCATGGGCAGAAAATGTGCTGACTTGGTCAGCCTGTCAACAATCACCCAAATAGAATCATACTAATTTTAGGACCTCGAAAGTCCTTTAATGAAATCCATATTGATCATTTCCCATTTCCATAAGGGCAAGGCAATTCTTGGGAAGTACCACCAAGCCTCATATGTTCTACCTTAACTTTTTGATAGTTCAAACACTTGGCGACATAGTTAGCCACATTGCGCTTTATATTATTCCACCAATAAATTATTTTCAGATCATGATATATCTTGATAGATCTTGGGTTAACAACATACCTCAAAGTGTGAGATTCTTCAAGGATTCTCTTCTACAGACCATCTACATCTGGGAAACACAATCTTTCCTAATATCTTAAAATACCATCACCACCAATTTCAAAGGACATCACCTTCTGTTGACCCACGTCTTTCTTGATTTGTATCAAGATAGGATCTTTGATCTACTTTTATTTAAATTCCTCACAAAGGGATGATTTAGCTATCTCGTGAACAACTACCCCTCTATCTTTGGAATCTAAGAGTTGCACTCCAAGAGTTGTTAGTCGGTGAATATCCTTCACCATCTCTTTTTTCCTTTATTGAACATGAGAAATACTGCCCATAAATAACCTGCTAAGGGCGTTAGCTACCATATTTGCCTTGCCTGAATGATAGTGCAGGCTTATGTCATAATCCTTTAGTAATTTCATCCAGTGCCATTGCCTAAGGTTTAATTCTTTCTATGAGAAAACATACTGTAAACTCTTATGGTCAGTGAAAACATCTACATGCACCCCATAAAGATAATGCCGCCAGATTTTAAGCACAAATATCACGCCGCTAACTCCAAGTCATGGGTGGGGTAATTTCTCTCATGCACCTTCAACTTCCTGGATGCATAAGCTACCACCTTACCATACTACATAAGTACACACCAAAATCCCACATGGGACGCATCACAGTACACCAAAAACCCTTTCGTACCTTTCGAAAGAGTTAAAATAGAAGTAGTTGTTAACCTATCTTTTAACTTCTCAAAACTATTCTCATAGGAGTCATACCAAACAAACTTCACCTTTTTCTAAGTCAACTTAGTAAATGGTGTAGCTATGGAAGAAAAACTCTCTACAAATCTATTGTAATACCCTGCCAAACCTAAGAAGCTCTGTATATCGGTTGGAGTCATGGGTCTAGGCCATTTTCTCACTGCCTTAATCTTCTGGGGATCAATATTAATCTCGTTACTAGACACGATATGCCCCAAGAAAGCAATAGCATTAAGCCAGAATTTGCACTTGGAAAATTTCGCATACGATTCATGATCTTTCAGATTCTGAAGGATGCTTCGGAGGTGATTGGAATGGTTCTCCTCACTTTTAGAATAAATCAGAATATCACCAATGAAAACTATAAAAAAAAATAGATCTAGAAACTGATGGAACACCCTATTCATAAGATCCATGAAGGCTGCAGGGGCATTAGTCAACCCAAAGGACATGACTAAGATTTCATAATGACTGTATCTAGTTCGAAAAGATGTTTTGGGAATATCTGACTCCCTAACCTTCAACTGATGATATCCCAAATGAATGTCTATCTTTAAAAAAACATTTAGCACCCTGAAGCTGGTCAAAAAGATCATCAATCCTAGGAAGAGGTTATTTATTTTTATTTGTAACCTTATTCAACTGACGGTAATCTATGCACATACGAAGGGAACCATCTTTCTTTCGCATGAAGAGTACAGGTGCACCCCAAGGAGAAACACTAGGGTGGATAAAACTTTTATTTAGAAGATCTGCTAGCTTCTCTTTTAACTCTTTCAACTCTGCTGAAGCGATTTCTATATGGCAGAATAGAGATGGGACGAGTCTATGGCAATAAATCAATGCCAAAATCTATCTCCCTATCTGGTGGTATTCCCGGGAGATCATTTGGAAAGACTTCTGGGAACTCATTTACTACTGGGACAGATGGAAAGGAAGGACTTTCGGCATTAGAATTTTAACCTAAATAAGATGGTATAAACAACCTTTGGAAATAAGTTTACGGGCTCTGAGATAATATATAAAGTTCTCTCTAGGCGTTAAACAATGTCCCTCCCATTCTATCACCGTTTCATTTGAAAAGAAAAGGTGACTCTTCGAGTTCTACAATTTAATGTGGCATAGCATAAATGAAGCCAGTCCATCCCTAGGATAGCATCAAAATCAAGTATGTCTAGGCCTATAAGGTCTGCCACTATATCCCAGCCACAAATAGTCACCACACAATTTCTATGCACCCTCCTAGGCACCACAGAATCCCCCACCAGAGTGTAAACAGAAAAAGGCTCAGCAATCACATTAGGTTCAAACCCAAAACCAACAGCCACATACGGGGTCATATATGAAAGGTTAGACCCGGGATCAAGTAACACATAAACATTATGGGAAAGATTTTTCAACATACCAGTAACTACATCCGGCGAGGCTTTACCTCTTGGCGGTTGGTTAAGGCGTACAACCGGTTGTGGCCATTTTTGGGGGCTGAAGTGGCACCCTTCTAAGGCGGTGGTGGTGTAGAAGAATTAGACTGTGACTTGGCTCTACCAACATTACCCTTTGTTGTTTGATATTCTCTCTGGATATGGCTTGGTTGGCCATACGAATAACACACCATAGCACAAACTAACATCTCCCTAGATAATTTCTCCCATATTTCTCATAGCGTGGGTATGTTCGAGATGTCTGAGCTACACTTTCTTGAGACTGTGAACCCTGTTTCCTCATCCCCTGACTATACTAAAAATCTTGAGTGTGTTGTCTGGCTAGGGGTCTGGTCATCGCGGCACTGGCTGAAGATTTGCATTACCCTAATTCTTCTTATTCTGCCATTTGTTACCCCGATTCCTAATCTGTTGCTGACTGTAGATCTGGTCTACTATTTTGGCTCTCTTTTCCTGTCTGTACTTCTATCTAGATTTAGTGATCTTCTTTTTCTTTTCCTCAACTTGCTACATGTGGGCTGACAGTCTGGCAAAATCCATGTCCCAGTTCAACAGTTCTCCCTGACATTCAAGCACTAAGTCATCTGAAAGGATGGATGTAAATTTCCTCACTCGGGTTCTCATATTACTAATCATCTCTGGAGCATAATGGGCAAGTTGGTTGAAATTCAGAGTGTACTCCTAGACACTCATCTTTCCCTACTTTAGATTCATAAACTCTTCGGTTTTGCCCTCCCTCAACTCGAGAAGAAAGAACCGATCGAGAAAGGCTTCCACGAACTCAGCCCAAACTGTGGGCTTGGCATGCTTATTCTTTGAATCTTCCCACTCGTTATACCATTGGTTTTCTACATCCTTAAGCTAGTAAGTTGCTAACTCAACCCCTTCTACCTCATCTATGTGCATCACCTTACAGATCTTGTCCATCTTTTCCACAAACTCCTATAGATCCTCTTCTACCTTGGTACCAGTAAACTTGGGTGAGTTCATCCTCATGAACTGCCCCATTCTTGTAGCCTCAAATATAACAGATGCAGACCCAATATCTTCCGACCGTTGAGTCTGTGTGGCTACCAACTATACAAGCATGTGAATGGACTTTCTGAATTCTACATTAGATACTTCTCTCTCATAAAACTGAGTACGGTTAGTCCCCATTCAGGGAGCTCTGGGTGCCCTAGGTGGGCTGGTCTGAGTAAGTGGGACTCCTAGAGTAGTATCAATCTCCGGAGTCTGAGCTGTATTACGCTCATCCCATGACTGGGACAGACCTCATTTTTCTGAGCATTCTGATATCTAGTACGATGGGGAGGCATGATTGTTTTTCTGAAATGCAAGAGATCACAGATTAGAGGACAGATTAGACTCCAAAGCACAAACTAAATTACAATGAGGGGAAACATTCCTGAACACCTAGTATCCTCCTGCTTATAAGTGTGGCATGCTACACACCCATAAATAAGATTCTACTCGATGCAATTGCGTAGATACCATAAGACCATGAACCGTGCTTTGATACCAAGTTTGTCACAACCCAAACTAGGGCCTGGCCGTGATAGATATCCCGAACCATGAAGGCCCGAGCATCCTACTCTATCTAGTAATCATGCACAACATTTAGATAATAAAAGAAGATGAGGAAATATAATCTAATATGGAAACATGGTCATACTCTGGATTTAGTTTAACAATAAGGAATGAAATCCGAACTTCACTAAACAACATCTGAAACAGTCTGTGAAATCTCTACTACATGAAAATCTGACAACTATCTAAAAGTTGGGACAAGGCCCACCGTAGACCAAAACAACGAAATAACATAATCTGAAATAACAGGCCTTCTGGAACAAAGAAGGCTCAGCATTGCAGGATACTCTACTAATTAGTTGGACCCTTAGACTGAGCCTTTGAATCTGCGAGGTAGGGGCCAATACAGATGTAATGGTACAAAGAAAAAATCCAAAATAATAATTTATATTCAACATATATGAGAGCAATTTAAAAACAGTTCATAAACATATCATATAGTAAGAAATCTCATGGGCATTTCTGAAAAACTCTGAAAGAAAATCATCTGAACTCTGAGAAATTCTTTGTTTACTTCTGTGCTAGGTGGTATACCCTATAACTCTGAAATTCCAAGGACCATATGGAATCCGCCATTGACTTGGCGGGGAAGCCACCAACCCTAGTGTGCCGCAAGGGTTGGAATCTCTGACTCTGCTATGCCACACGACCGTCGCCAGCATAAAAATAAAATACCCAGATCGGCAAATCACGATTTTAGGCTAAGAGTTACTTAAACTCTAGCCCTCTTCAGGCAACCACCTAACTCTCTTTATGCCCATTTTTAACTCTTTAAGACATGCATTCTCTAAAAACATACTCTGAAAACTCTAACTCTGTTATGGCATACAATTTTTATGGTATCATCTTACCATTGACTTGCAAGTCACATCTCAGAGCCATTATTAGCATATAATAATCTCTGTTTCAAAACGTAAATCTGGGACCACCATATCAATAAATCATTTTAAGAAACTCTTTTTTAAATCTCATGTAAACACATGCAAGAAACTCTCTTTTTCACCATTTCAAATACACAAGGTGCTCATATCAAAAATATCAATCATATGCAATTCTTCTTTTTAAGACAAGAACGAAATCATAACAAGAAACTCCCTCTCATCATCATAAAAATCATGTTAAATACTTAAATATTGAAAAGATCCCCTTCAAAACATTAAACAAGTATCTCAAATCATTCCTAACAAGTTCATCAACTCTAAATCATCAAAGAGAGGGGTTTCAATAATAATGCTCTCAATCAAATCTTCAACATCATGCATATTCATATAAGTTTAAATCAATTTAAGGGGGAAAGGCCTAAAGACCAAAACAATAATATCATCAACACACCCAAGATGCGAAATTTAATTCATAAGTTCCAAAACCCCTTTAAAATTCATTCTTGAAAATCTTTAATCATGTTCTAGTGTTGATAATCCCATGTAGTTTTTAGGATAAACCCCACGTACCTCTATTTAGGAAATTAAAGGATGATTCTTGATGCCCACGGCTTGGGGATTCCAAATCTTCAATCAATTTTTGAAACCCACGGTTGAATCTTGAGTTGTTTGGGTTTTCTTGTTTGAAACCCTAAGGAGTGTTCTTGATGGTTTCTGATGAAAATATTAATAATGAGGACATTTGGAATAAAAATTATGTGTTTAAGCTGATAAGGGGGGTGAAAAATATCCAATATATCCTTAATAAGACAGAATAAAAATATAACTGGGAGCCCAATTTTATGGACTACCGCGACGCGCCACGATCGCGGTGGCTCATTGAAAATTGATGAATGGAATTTTTAAGGCCACCGAGATGCGGAGCTATCACGATATGCTACTGAAATTTGTCAATCGCTAAATAGGCCCACTCTGCGATGCGCCAAGCACCAAAATGATGGTGTTTTACGATTAGGACTTAAATTAGCCATAACTTCTTGCCCGGTTATTGGATTTTGGCGAATCTTATATCGACGAAAATCTCATTCAATTTTCCACATGATTAAAAGTCAAAATTAGGAAAAAATTTTATGGTTTAAACTTTACTCATTTTGAAATCCAAAAATGAGAGTAAGTCTCTTTGACACTATTCTAATCATTTAACTCTAAGAGCATATTACCACGAGCTAATGCATTGATGATTTTGCGGGGTGTAACATGATATTTTGTCACGACCCGAGCCTAGGCCCTAGCCGTGATGAGTATCCCGAACCATGAAGGCCTGGAACCCCCATTCTCTATCTGGTTATCATGCACAACATTCGTAATCATAATAAAATGCAAAATTGAAACTGAGTACGGAAAACATGGTCAAGTTTTGCAACAATTTCTGAATAATACTATCCGACATCAGTCTGCGAAATCTCTACTAAGAACACAAACATCTGTCTGAAAAGAAACTGGGACAAGGCCCCCAGTAAACCAAAAAAAAACATAATAAATAAGATAATGTCTGACATAATTTGGCCTTCCGAATGATAGAAGGCTCACCACTGTGAGATCAAGTCTGCAAATCCGAGAATGTCTGCTGAGTAGCTGGACCCCTAGACTGTGCCTTAGAACCTGGAAGGAGAGGGGGTCAGCACAAAAATACTGGCACGCGAAGCAATCCACAAATAGTATAATGGAACATATATATATATATATATATATATATATATATATATATATATTAAGTGAAAGCAATTTTTCATCAAGACATCATGTATAAAACTGTTTCTGAAAAATACATGGGCACTTTCTGAAAACATGTAACCCGTCTGTTCATTTCAAATCATGATCTGTGTTTTACTTCTGAGTTAGGTGGTATTCCCCTACAAGTCTGATGTTCCACGGGCTGTATGGAATCCTCCATTGACTCGGCGGGGAAGCCCCCAACCCAAGTGTGCCGCAAGGGTTGGAGTGTCTGAGTCTGATACGCCACAGGACATTTAAGTCAGTGCATAATAGTATACCCGGGTCGGCAAACCACGGTTTTAGGCAATGAGCCGCTTGAACTCAAGCCCTCTTCGGGAAACCACCTAACATCTCTGTATGCCCATTTTTAACATTTTTTGTACATGCAACATTCTGAATATCTAAAATTATAAAAGTCCAAAATGTTTGTTAGTCTGAGTCTGATATGGCATTAGTCTGAATTGGTATCGTCATACCAAGACATTGCAAGTCATGGTCTTTTTGAGCCATAATGTATTAAGCAAGATCTTTCATTCAAAACATAGTTTAGACCACTAAAACACGTAACTGATGTAAAGGATTTCATATTCCGAAACTTAAAGTTCAATTCATGCAGAAATTCCATCAAACACCTGGTGGTCAAATTTCTTTAGCAAGTTCATGTATTCAAAATTGAAACACATTGATGATAGGCGAATTTACACGCCTATATCAATATATTTTGCCCATATTTTAGCCTAGTTTTGAGAACAAATTATATATTTCATGCACTTTTAGTCCTCTTTCCTATAAGTGAGCTAACGAACATGATTAGCAAAGTTTCAGTTATAAATGATGCAGAATTCAGCATTTTATGGCTTACTTGACGCAAAAGAAAGCTCACGAAGGAAGGAAAGGGAGTTTACACGCCTAAGGACCAAAAACGCTGCATGGAAAATCTGTCCCGGGCTAAAACAGCATTTCTGAAGACTCCGGGGACTTGCAGTAACTTAGTTGAATTTGGACAATGATACATTAACCTAGTACAATTAGGTTATGTATTTCATTAGTTTATTTGGATTATGATAATGTTACATTAACCTAGTACATTTGGGTTAAGTATTCCAGTAGCCTAGTAGGATTTGGTTAGATATTTATTTACCTAGTAGGATTAGGATATGGGTATTATAAATACCCTATCATGCTAGAGATTTTTATTAATCTTCTATTCAACAATTAATCTTCTTCCATCCCTCTCTTCTTCCACCACAACAATTCTACAACTCTTTTAATCTTTCCATTAATTCTATTTTTCTTCTTCTATCCATCTATTCTTAAATTCCGCAACAAGAGAACCGTTACCATGCTAAGGAATCACGCCTCATGCCTATCACTTGAGCTACACGCAATTAACCAATATTGTGATATAATAACAATGTCAATCGTGATCTCCTTCGCATTCATGGGTAACTAAACCTCTCTGTTGGGGTTATAGAAGCCGAATGAGTTACTATCTATTGCTGTGAGTTTGTGAGTTCGCAACACGTACATTGCTTATATCATTACTCTCTTCATCTTAATCTACATTCTTTGTGGTTGCAAACGCAAGAATACGCCAGTATAACATTTAAATTGTTCGAAAGAAAGGTTATTTTTCTGAAAAAGAGATAGTGTCAAGGTAGTAGGACACCCTTTCCTATTAAAAAGCTAGTGCCGTAACTGGACTAACCTCTTGGAGAATTCGTACCGTTCGACACGCTTTAAGCTCAAATGAGTTAAAGTGAAATAATCCTCGAATATGTCGAAAGACGCCTGGATTTACCATCGAATACAATTCTCTATAAGCAGTTGCATGTCAGAATTCTACACACTCATAGCCAATAGAGACGTATACCTCAGAAGGTGGACATAACCCCAACGCTTCAATTCTCATTGTTTCACAACATACGAATTATTCTCTTTTTACTTTGCTATTTTCAGCTTTTACTTCATTGTTTTGATTACTTGCACGACAAGACTCCCCCCTTTTATGAGACTTGCACCAAAAGTTTAGTAATCTTTGCTTACTTGTTGGCCAAGCTATTCCCTGTGGGATCGACACCTAACCCAGGTTGGGTTCTATATTTGCTAACGACCGTTTTACACTCCTATGAGAGTTGTAGATTGAGCGTTATCAAAAATTGGCGCCGTTGCCGGGGAATACGAGTGTCAATCAAGTTCGTGATAATTACTAGACCCTTTGGTCAAAGATTCTCATACTTTTACTTTCAGTTTTTGTTTTTGTTTACTGCGGGTTTTTATTCAGTGCATGCCCCATACTCGAAGTTCTGGTCAACCGTTATTACCAATCAATCCTGAACCACAACGCATTGGTAGAATGGAAGCACAAGCTGAAATCGAAAGGATAGCTGCTCAACAGGAACAAGCAAGATTGGCTGCCCTTGCCGCAGCCCAGGTTCAACAGCAAAACATTGATAACCCTGCACGAGCAACAAATCCTGATGATTAGGATTTAGGTGATGACGAGTTACTAAATCCTAGGCGTGATGCTGAAATTATAACACTTGCCAACAGAAGAGGTCGACAAGCACGGTTTAGGTATGATCGCCAACCTATGTAGCCAGCTTTCGACGATGACGATGATGATCTTGATGGTGTCGGAGCCACTGGAGCCATAATTCCACCACCATTAGCGCCCGGAGCCAAGTTCAACATCACAAGCACCATGATTCAGTTATTGTAACTCAAGGTATTATTGGTGGACTAGCAGGCGATGATACAAATATGCATCTCATCAACTTTATCTCTACATGCAAGTCGTTTGACAATCCTGGTGTTGGTCAGAATGTAATTCAATTACGTCTATTTCCATTGTCTCTGTCTGGGGAGGCAACACTATGGTTGAATGGGCTGACTCCTGATTCTATTACAAATTGGAGGCAATTGAGAGACGCTTTCCTAGAAAGATTCTTTCCGCCATCCAAAAGGGCACAATTGAGAGATGAAATCAGCAACTTTCGTCAGCTTCCCACTGAAGCTCTTCATGAAACATGGGAGAGGTTCAAGACAAAGCTAGCGAGATGCCCAAACCATCACATGACTAATGTTCACCTAATGGAGATCTTATATAGAGCCTTGAATTCAATAACTAAACCAGTGGTGGACAACGCAGCTGGTGGATCTTTCATGGATCTCACCTTTGGTCAAGCAAGCAATATGCTAGATCGTATGACGAAACAAAGTAGAGCTTGGCATACCAGGGATTCTGAGGTAGCAAGCCCCACTTTATCTATAGGCATGACTGCAGACCAAAGAAGAAGAGAAGAAGAACGTGATCAAGATATGGAGCACATGAAAACACAAATGGATCTTCTTACAAAGCATTTATTATCAGGGAAGACCGAAAAAGTGAAAGCTATGGCGCTAAAAGGAAGAGACGAATCTGATTCGGAAGAGGAGGCCAACTACTTGAACAATCAGGGGGGTTTACGCAGGAATAACCAAGGAAACCAAGGTCGGAACTATTATGATAAATCTGGAAACAAAGACCAAGGTAGTTGGAAGAACAAGAATGAAAAAAGTGGTCTGTACGTTCCCCCTGGTAGACGTGACACCACCACATCTAATTCTGGAAGTATGGAAGACATGATGGCTAAATTATTGAAAGGAGTGGAAGCAACGAGCGCGGGAGTTACGGAGGTAATTAATGATTTGTCCTCCATGAAACAATTAGTTGATTCTCATTCCGCTTCCATCAAGCAAATAGAGCAGCAATTGAGCCAACTTTCAGCAGCACTCAATCAAAAAAAGGCCGGCAATTTACCTAGCGATACTGTGTAAAACCCAAGGAATGATGGGTCATGCATGGCCATCACTACAAGGAGTGGTAAGGTGCTGGAAACTTCAGTAAAAGGCAAGCAAGTGGTTGACGAAATTGCGGACATGAACGACAACACAAAAGGAGAAGATGTCGCAGCAACCACTCCAGACGTCAAAGACGTCAAAGACGTCACACCCAGTGACGTGCAGCCCAAAAAAATGGAAAAACGGAAGCAAGAGGAGAAGAAAACTGTGGAAAGAACACTTTCATACCCACCACCACCTTTTCCCCAAAGATTGAAGAAGGTGGCAGATGACACTAAGTTCAGCAAATTTATGACTATATTTAAGCAGCTGACCATTAATGTTCCATTGGTGGAGGCACTTGAACAAATGCCTGGGTATACAAAGTTTATGAAGGATTTTTTGACAAAGAAGATGGCAGCAAGTTATGAGCTGAAAGACGATGTGCATCATTGTAGTGCAATTGCTACCCGATCAATAGTTCAGAAGAAGGCCGACCCCAGAGCTTTCACTATTCCTCGCACCGTCGGATCTTTGAACTTTGCCAAAGCACTCTGTGACTTAGGAGCCAGCATCAATTTGATGCCATTATCCATCTACAAGAAGTTGGGGTTGGGAGATCCTACTCCAACCAATATGAGGCTCGTCATGGCGGATAGGTCGGTAAAATGACCTGTCGGTATTCTATGTGATGTCTTCGTAAAGGTTTTTTCATTTATCTTTCCGGCAGACTTTGTTATTTTGGATTGTGAGGCAGACTCAGAAGTTCCCATAATCTTGGGGTGCCCTTTCCTAGCTACAGGAAGTGTGCTCATTGACTTGAGAGCCAATGAACTCTCATTCCAAATAAATGACGAAGTAGTGCGTTTTGATGTTTGCAAATCAATGAAGCAACCAAAGATCTGAGTGTATTCTCTGTGGCTGATGTTTGCTTTGATGACGAGAAAGAAGTGCTTGAAGAAGAGCAGATTATTAATAACCCTTTGGCGATTGTGCTCATGAATAGAGAGAATGAGGATGCTAAAAATTCTGAGGAAGATATTTGTGCTCTATCGGTATTAGTGGCATATCGCTATACTCCCAAGAAGCTGGATCTTGATCTCAAGAATCGACCCACACCACCAGCTAAGCCATCTATTGAAGAACCACCCACGCTAGAATTAAAGGAGCTGCCAAGCAATTTGAAGTACGCATTATTAGGAAGCGGAAACACTCTTCCAGTTATTGTGGCAGCCGATTTGGGTGAGCAACAAGTTGCAGCTCTTATTGCTATTCTACGTAAGTACATTAGAGCTATTGGATGGACCATTGCAGATATTATTGGTATTCCACCTGGGATCTGCACCCATAAAATTCAGCTTCAAGAAAATTGCACACCCACCATTGAGCATCAAAGACGTCTAAACCCACCTATGCAAGAAGTGGTGAAGAAAGAATTTATCAAGTGGTTAGATACAGGGGTTGTGTATCCTATCTCTGATAGCACATGGGTAAGCCCGGTGCAATGTGTTCCCAAGAAAGGAGGCATGACGGTGGTCACAAATACGAAGATTGAGCATTATCAAAAATTGGTGCCGTTGCCGGGGATGGAGAGTATGCATGGACTACCAAAACGTTGTATGATGTCCATTTTCTCTGATATGGTTGAAGACACTCTGGAGGTATTCATGGATGATTTTTCAGTTGTTGGTGAGTCTTTTGAAGCGTGCTTGGCAAAGTTGAGCATGGCATTACAAAGATGTGTAGAGTTCAACCTTGTGCTAAATTGGGAGAAGTGCCACTTCATGGTAAAATAAGGAATCGTTCTTGGGCACAAGATCTCCGCTAGAGGAATAGAGGTTGATCGAGCAAAAATTGAGGTTATTGAGAAGCTACCGCCTCCAATTTCGGTGAAGGGAGTTCGTAGTTTTCTCGGCCATGCTGGTTTCTATCGTAGGTTCATCAAAGACTTCTCCAAAATCGCTAGTCCATTGTGCAAACTATTGGAGAAAGATGCAAAGTTTGACTTCAATGACGATTGCTTAAAGGCATTCGAATGCCTCAAAGGAAAACTCATTGAAGCCCCTATCATGGTAGCACCAGATTGGACTCTCCCGTTCGAAGTCATGTGTGATGCGAGTGGTGTATCCATTGGAGCTGTACTTGG
Source organism: Capsicum baccatum var. pendulum (assembly GCA_030864225.1). Taxonomy (NCBI): domain Eukaryota; kingdom Viridiplantae; phylum Streptophyta; class Magnoliopsida; order Solanales; family Solanaceae; genus Capsicum; species Capsicum baccatum. Next base: position 254,708,002 of record CM061556.1, read on the forward strand.
ACAAAGAAAGGAGAAATTATTTCATCCTATCTACTATCCGAGTAAGGTCCTAAATAAAGCCCAAAGGAACTACACTGTTACTGAACAAGAGCTCCTAGCAGTGGTGTACGCATTTGAGAAGTTTCGTGCCTATCTATTAGGTACTAAGGTGATCATTCATACAGACCATGCAGATCTTAGGTATCTCATGACAAAGAAGGATGCAAAACCAAGGTTAATTCGATGGGTTTTGCTGCTGTAAGAGTTCAATTTTGAGGTCAAAGATAGACGAGGTTGCGAGAACCAAGTAGCTGATTACCTATCTCGACTTGAGAATGAACATGTGGCGCAACCTGAAATTCAAATTGATGATGCATTTCCAGACGAAGAGATATTAGCGACAACAATGGAGGAACTACCATGGTATGCCGACTTTGCAAATTTTGTGGTGAGCAATGTGATACCGGCCAAATTATCCTACCACCAAAGGAGAAAGTTTATGCATGACGTACAGCACTACTATTGGGATGAACCTTATTTGTTTCGACAATGCGCGGATGGTGTCATTCGACGATGTATATCCCATGAAGAGGTGCCTAATATTTTGGAAGCATGTCACACTTCCCAAGTTGGAGGACATCACGCAGGCAATCGAGCGGCAAGAAAAGTTTTGCAAAGTGGTTATTATTGGCCTTCGATATTTCGAGATGCCTACGACTATGTTAGAAGGTGTGACCAATGCCAGCGTCAAGGTACTATTTCAAAACACCATGAAATGCCCATGTCTAAAATTCTTGAGGTAGAACTCTTCGATGTGTGGGGTATTGATTTCATGGGTCCATTCGTGAATTCGTTTGGAATGAAGTACATCTTGGTTGCTGTAGACTATGTTTAGAAATGGGTGGAAGCTGTAGCTTTGGCCGATAACGAAGGGAAGCGTGTTGTAGCGTTTTTAAAGAGGAATATCTTCTCTCGCTTTGGAGTACCACATACTATCATAAGTGATGGAGGATCTCACTTTTGCAACAAGCTATTCAAAACAGTTTTGGCCAAGTATGGTGTCAAGCAACATAAGGTAGCCACGCCTTATCATCCCCAAACTAGTGGACAAGTAGAAGTTTCCAATCGCGAGATCAAGCAAATCCTTGCAAAGACGGTTAATGCAAATAGGAAGGATTGGTCTAGGAAGCTTGATGATGCGTTATGGGCGTACAGGACTGCGTTCAAAATGCCCATTGGCATGTCTCCTTATCAACTAGTTTACGGGAAGCCTTTCCACTTACCCATCGAGCTCGAGCATAAGGCATTGTGGGCGTTGAAGCAATTGAATTTGAATTGGGATGATGCTAAGAATCTGAGGTTGGAGCAGCTGAACGAATTAGACGAGTTCCGTCTCCATGCATATGAAAGATCGGACCTGTACAAGGAGAGGATGAAAAAGTATCATGATCAGCGGATTGTTCGACGAAACTTCCAAAGGGGTGATATGGTACTTCTCTTCAACTCGCGATTGAAGATCTTCCCAGGTAAGTTGAAATCTAAGTGGTCTGGTCCATACAAAGTGATCCAAGTCTACTCGCCTAGAGTAGTCGAATTGGAATACAATAATGGTGTTGTCTTCAAAGTGAATGGCCAACGTGTTAAGCCTTATATCGGTCCTCTTGACTCGATGAATTATATGGCCATCACTTATCTCGATGAAGTCTAACCACTCGAGGTAACTATGTCGAGCCACGACAATAAATAAGGCGCTAGATGGGAGGCAACCCATCGTTTATCATTTTTCAATTATCGTTTATCATTCTAGTACTTGTTTTGCTTTTGATAAAAGAAAATCCAAAAATAAGAGTCGTGCCACGACCAAAGCTAAGGCGCTTGGTGGGAGGCAACCCATCGTACTAATCGTTTTCATTGGTTGTGAGCAAATATAGGTGCAAGAAGTATTCAACGAGGAGATTGGTTTCTAATGACAATTTCGACGTATTGGATGGCAAAGGTGGTAAGTTAGTTATAAGGATGCATAAGGCTATGGATTGAGCATTACTCATGCTTAAATAGGCATCGAGGAAGGCTAGGCCTAGGTAAAACTAGGCCACGAACAAGGCAAAACCTATCCTATAGCCTAAGGGCTCGGAATCTAGTGTGCTATACACTATGCGCCGCCCATTCCTAAGTGTGCTTTTGACTATGCTCCGCCTATGCTATGGCATTAGGTCTCAGGATCTCATATGCCATAGACTATGCGGCGCATATGTCTCAAAATGCCATAGACTATGCAACGCATATGTCCCTAAATGCCATAGACTATGCGCCGCATATGTCATGACTATGTCGAGCATTATGCGCCGCATATGTGGTATTTTTGTCTCCAAAACCGTTTGGAAATGGGTCAAAACCCGACCCATTCTCCTCCTATATAAAGGGGACTTGGTCGTGAAACACAAATCACATTGCAAAGTGACCTAAAGTTGCCGCATATTCATCCAAAACCTCTCAAAATTTTCTTCTTTGCTCTTCCAATTCACAACACCATCTCCACAAGCTTCAAGCAAGTAAGTACTCTCTTATTCTTCATTTATTTCTCGTAAGTACTACGTTGCTATGTATATTATGAAGTGCTACATCGTATAAGATTGGTGGTGATGTTCATGTGTTTGGATTGTTGATGTAAAATCATGTGAGTGAATATATATGTTAGAATCATCTTGACTTGTTTACGACTTGAATTTGGTCTTAATAGCGTTGTCATACTATTTACAGAATTGCTAGGGTTATGAACATCGACTATCATGTTATGATCTTGTTACTTGGATGCATACATGTTAGACCATCCCATTCATCGGGATATGCCTTATAGTTGCCTACCGACTTAGGAGGTTGCAATTGTTGAAAATGTCCATACCATGATACAACCCCTATGTAGCAGTGTTGTTTTATCTAACATGAAAGTAGTGCAATGGCTGCAAGTAAGCGATGAAATGCTAATTTTCTTGTCGGAATATAATCCTGAAATGTATATCAACGAAATCTAAGGAATCGACCACTTTCGCTTCACTGATTTGCGTTAACAAAACTAAGTGTGGGGTGGTACCCCTACTTCTTGTTGATAGATTGTATCAATTGAGATTGTGCTACCATTAACACTATTTCTAGTCTCAGGTACAATGGCACCTAAAGCAAGGCAAGGCAAGGAGAAGGCTACCACTTCTCAAAAGGGCAAGAAGAGAGGTCGCAAGGACCAAGGAGAATCATCCTCAGCACAACTACCCCGACGAATGTTTGGAATAAAATGGGTTCTTGAGGAGGAAGCCAAAGAATGGTACAGGAATAATAAACAAAGAAAATATGTTCACGTCGACTTAATCAACAAGGACACCTTAGCGAAGAAGGAGCTGCGAATGTTGGCAAAAATAATGGCACTGAAGCTGGATTTCATCTTCTGCGACATGGGAGAGTGTAATCTTGATTTGACAAGGGAATTTTATGCCAACTGGTCGCCAAAAACCACGGGCAACGAAGTCAAGATTAGGGGCCAAGTATTACAGCTCAACACGGATTGGATCAATTTCTTTCTTGGTTTACCTTCGGTCGACACAGCACCATTCAAAGAGCTGTACAGCAGGCCTCCTTATAGAGCAATACGATACACACTTTGTGGAAGTAGATCAATGGCAAGGTGGGGCAGACATAAAGACACCAGCCGACACAACACCTTCCCCTATGCTTCACAAAATAGGGAAGCAAGAATCTGGATGCGTATTGTCAACTCATACCTTATTCCTGGGACTCAATTCACCAAGATATCAAGAGATAGAGTTTGTTTGGTCTATGCTTTGATGACAAATGTCCCTATCAACTTTGGGGCAATCATTCGCTCTACCATGAGGAAGGCCAAACTCCACAAAAGGTCCCACTTCACTTTTGGCAATCTGTTGACAACAATCTTGCAGAAGGAGGATATCAAAGAGGAAACAGCTGACCACAAACTCCCACATAACCCGAAGAAGGTTGACCTCACCAAGGTCAAAGATGGTAAAACAACTCACGGTATCAACCTTACTACTGCGGAGAGACATGCTCATGATGAGAGTTTCTTCCGTCATCTTTATGGCATGACACGCTTCACAATGATGAGTGGAGGTCATGTTCCAACTGCTGAAGAGCTCCAACAGCTGGACCATGACTACCCAATGAACATGCATGCAAGGGAGATGTGTTGAGTGGGCATATACTTTGAGGAACCTCTAGATGATGATGTGCCGACTGATGATGATCGACACTTGCCAGACTCTGACGAGGAGGAGAACTCTGACGATGACTCTTATGATGATTCGGACGAAGGGGGTATAACCCCCGACATTGAGGAAGAGTCCTACTGACCAGGTTCTTCGTATTTATTTTCCACTGAGGACAGTGTCCCGTTTAAGTGTGGGGTGGCGGTATCGTATACTATACTTTTCTATTGCATCTATGTTTGTTTATTTTGTTGTTTATTTTGTGTGTTTTAGTTTTTTTTGCTGTTTCGTTTTTTTTGTTTTTTTAGGAGTAAAAATTTTTTAGCTTCGCATGAAATAATTCTAAAAGGCAGCATGAGATTATAACAAGAGTATGTGCTACAATTATGACTATTGAGATGTTTAGGCTCTAGTGGTGACTCATTATGTGATATTTTGTGGTTCAATTCCTTCACTTGTTGGGTCGAGAGTCTATATTACTTCCAATCAAGTCGACCATGTGCCTTGTGTGTGTGAGACAATAGTATATTCTATGCTTGTGGCTGATGCTAGAACTTGCCTGGTATGTATGTAAAGCGAAAATAAGGAGTGTAAGTTTAGGAGATGATTTAGGCATTTCTTTGGCAATCTATACATGTTTACCTTTGTCTTACCTACCCATGTACATCATCCTAGTTAAACCCTTTTGAGCCCTTAGCCTATTTCTTTGACAACCTTGTATGTAAGCCTAATCCATTTTTTCAAGGCCATAATTTGATCCAAATTCCTAAGTGCTTTAAAGTATAAAGTCATGCGACAAAATAAGAGGAAATTAGGGGAGTATGAAGCCTTAGAATGTATTGGTGCTTGAATGTGTTATGAAAAAGAAAGTGCTATCATAAGAGGTATGTTGTGAAAAGAAAAAGAAAAAGAAAGCTGAAAAGTGAGTTGAGCTTAAAATTGAAAAACAAAAGAGGAGAAGAAGGGTGGTAGAATAAAAGAAAGAAAGGTTGAAAGAAAAAATGTGTCAATGATACAATGTGTTGTATTAAAGTGCTTAGGAACTTAGTCACTATTTCTGGCCAAAATAGTTGATCCTACCCGTCCCTTAGCCTACATTACAACCATTAAAAGACCTATTTGATCCTAATCTTAACATTCTGAGATTTAGTGGAGTATTACATTAAGGGCAAGCCTATGGTCATCAGTTGCTACATATGAATTCTTTGTGAGAGTGAGAGCAAGTTTATTTTGATACCCATGTCTGAAAAATATGCTACACTTGTGAGTGATTATGGGTAATATATTGTGAGACACACATGGTTGATGAGTTTGGGGTAGTTGTATATGATTTTTGGTACCTTAACTTTTGCATGCGAGTTGACCACCATCACGAGTCTATGCTAGAGGCTAAACTGTTTCTACTAATAATCAGAAAGCTACTCTTTGTTGATAATTGTTGTGCTTGTCTTGAAGAATGTTTTGTGTTGTTGCTGTAAAACCCTAAGTTGATGTTTAGAAGGACATGATATTTCGTTCGAGGACGAACAAAGCTCTAAGTATGGGGTGTTGATGATAGGCGAATTTACACTCCTATATCAATATATTTTGCCCATATTTTAGCCTAGTTTTGAGAACAAATTATATATTTCATGCACTTTTAGTCTTTTTTTCCTATAAGTGAGATAACAAACATGATTAGCAAAGTTTCAGGTATAAATGATGCAGAATTCAGCATTTTATGGCTTACTTGACTCAAAAGAAAGCTCATGAAGGAAGGAAAGGGAGTTTACACGCCTAAGGACCAAAAACGCTGCATGGAAAATCTGTCCCAGGCTAAAACAGCATTTCTGAAGACTTCGGGGACTTGCAGTAACTTAGTTGAATTTGGAGAATGATACATTAACCTAGTACAATTGGGTTATGTATTTCATTAGTTTATTTGGATTATGATAATGTTACATTAACCTAGTACATTTGGGTTAAGTATTCCAGTAGCCTAGCAGGATTTGGTTAGATATTTATTTACCTAGTAGGATTAGGATATGGGTATTATAAATACCCTATCATGCTAGAGATTTTTATTAATCTTCTATTCAACAATTAATCTTCTTCCATCCCTCTCTTCTTCCACCACAACAATTCTACAACTCTTCTAATCTTTCCATTAATTCTATTTTTCTTCTTCTATCCATCTATTCTTAAATTCCGCAACAAGAGAACCATTACCACGCTAAGGAATCACTCCTCATGCCTATCACTTGAGCTACACGCAATTAACCAATATTGTGATATAATAACAATGTCAATCGTGATCTCCTTCGCATTCATGGGTAACTAAACCTCTCTGTTAGGGTTATGGAAGCCGAATGAGTTACTATCTATTGCTGTGAGTTTGTGAGTTCGCAACACGTACACTGCTTATATTATTACTCTCTTTATCTTAATCTACATTCTTTGTGGTTGCAAATGCAAGAATACGCCAGTATAACATTTAACTTGTTCGAAAGAAAGGTTATTTGTCTGGAAAAGAGATAGTGTCAAGGTAGTAGGACACCCTTTCCTATTAAAAAGCTAGTGCCGTAACTGGACTAACCTCTTGGAGAATTCGTATTGTTAGACACGCTTTAAGTTTGAAAGAGTTAAAGTGAAATAATCCTCGAATATGTCGAAAGACGCCTGGATTTACCATCGAATACAATTCTCTATAAGCAGTTGCATATCAGAATTCTACACACTCATTGCCAATAGAGACGTATACCTCAGAAGGTGGACATAACCCCAACGCTTCAATTCTCATTGTTTCACAACCTACGAATTATTCTCTTTTTACTTTGCTATTTTCATCTTTTACTTCATTGTTTTGATTACTTGCACGACAAGACTCCCCCCTTTTACGAGACTTGCACCAAAAGTTTAGTAATCTTTGCTTACTTGTTGGCCAAGCTATTCCCTGTGGGATCGACACCCAACCCAGGTTGGGTTCTATATTTGCTAATGACCACTTTACACTCCTACGAGAGCTGTAGATTGAGCGTTATCACACATTCATTCATATATGTATATAAACTGTCAAATCGCTTTGGAAATGGTCAAAAGACCAAAACAATGATGTTAAAACATCTTATACATAAATATATTTACATAATTTAAAACCCCATTCTAAAACATGATTTTTCTATACCCATGAGAATTTAGGAAAAACCCCGCTTACCTTGTTCTCCACGAATTTTGGGTGTCTATCGAAGCCTACGTCGAGAGGATTCCAAATCTGTAATTTGTTTCGCGAACCCGCGGTTAAATCTTGAGTTGCTTGGGTTTTAATGTTGAAACCCTAGGGAGAGTTCTTGAGCAAATTTGAAGAATATAATGATATTTTGGCTCTTTAGGGATTTAATCCCGTGTTTAAGTTGATAGGAGAATGAGTATTTACGGAAATGCCATTAAAAATCTGGATGGGCTGAACATTTTGGCCGGGCGCGATCCAGCAGGTGGCGCAGGCTAATCGCGCGCTGCCACTGGATCGAAATCCAAACGAGGCCTTAGGCTCGTCCAAAAATTCTGAATTTTTTCTCCGAGACGTACTACAACCTTGCCCTATCGTAACGCAACAAAAAAATCCAAAAATGAAGGTCGGGAAGGTCGAGAAGTTGTATCCCGAAGGTTGCCAGCTAAGAATGAGTCTAAGTCATTTCAACACTTAGAAGAATTTAAAACTTAAGTCTAAAGCTCAGAAATTATAGTCTAATACATGCATGACTTTTATGGGGCATTACATTACCCCCCCCCCCTTAGGATCATTCATCCTCGAATGATGACGCGGGAACAGTCACGCATGATTTTCTAGCAGATTCACACATAGAAGGAAACATAAACCAAGAAGTGTACCTTCCAATTCGTTATTTGCTGGATCAAATAGGCTTGGGTATCTCACTTTCATGTCATGCTCCGACTCCCAAGTTGCTTCTTCAACCTTCTTATTTCGCCATAACACTTTAACTGAGACTATCTCTTTACTCCTCAATTTTCTCACTTGTCGATCTAGGATTTCCATGGGCTCCTCCTCGTAAGACAAGGAATCGCCCACCTTGATCTCATCAATGGGTACCACCAAAGAGTGATCTCCGAAGCATTTCTTCAACATGGATTTGTGGAATACTGGATGAACAGAACCCAAACTTGCAGGCAATTCTAATCCATACGCAACTCCACCTATTCTTCTTAAAATTTGATACGGGCCTGTATAGCGAGGACTTAGCTTACCCCTCTTCCCAAAATGCATAACTCCCTTCGTGGGAGAAACTTTGAGGAAAACCCAATCTCCAATCTCAAACTCTAACTCTTTTCTTCTGACGTAGGTATAGGATTTCTGACGACTCTGAGCTGTCTTAAGTCGTTCCCTAATGAGTTTCACATCCTCCATTTCCTGATGAATAAGATCAGGCCCATACATCCGCATCTCACCTACTTCATACCAGCCTATTGGAGACCTACATCTCCTACCAACAATGCCTCAAAAGGTGCCATCTTAATACTTGAGTGGAAACTGTTGTTATAGGCAAACTCTATCAGTGGCAAGTCATCAACCCAACAACCTTTAAAGTCAATCACACAGGCCCTCAACATGTCCTCCAGGGTCTGGATGGTGCGTTCATCTTGCCCATCAGTCTGAGGGTGGAATGTTGTACTTAAGTTCACCAGGGTACCTAAACTTTTCTGAAACGATCTCCAAAATTGAGAAGAAAACTGCATACCTCGGTCGGATATAATGGAGACAGGCGCTCCATGCAAACGGACAATTTCTGCAATGAACAGCTTAGCATAATCTTCCCCCGAATAGTTAGTCCTGACAGGCAGAAAGTGAGATAACTTGGTCAGCCTATCTACAATCACCCATATAGAGTCATACTGATTTTGGGACTTTGGAAATAATAAAGTCCATATTGATCATTTCCCACTTCCACAAGGGCAACGCTATTTCTTGGGAAGTACCTCCTGGCCTCAAATATTCTACTTTCACTTGTTGGCAATTCAAGCACTTAGAAACAAAGTTAGCCACATCTCGCTTCATATTATTCCACTAAAACATAGATTTCAAATCATGGTACATCTTAGTAGAACCAGGATGAACAAAATACCTCGAGGTGTAAGCTTCATCAAGAATTCTTTCTCGAAGCCCGTCGACATTCGGAACACATAATCTTCCCTGAAACCTCAGAATGCCATCACTACCATTTTCAAAAGACATCACCTTCTGTTGACCCACATATTTCTTGATTTGCATCAAGATAGAATCTTTAACCTGCTTCTCCTTCACTTTAGCACAAAGGGATGACTTAGCTGACTCATGAACAATCACCCCTCCGTCTTTGGAATCTAACAGTCGCACTCCCAGATTCGCAAGGCAGTGAATATCCTTCACCATCTCTTTCTTTTCTTCTTCTACATGAGAAAGGCTACCCATAGACAACCTGCTGAGGGCGTCGGCTACAACATTTGCCTTGCCCGAATGGTAATGCAGGCTCATATCATAGTCTTTCAGAAGTTCCAACCACCGCCTCTACCTGAGATTCAATTCTTTCTACGAGAAAACATACTGCAGACTCTTGTGATCAGTGAAGATATCAACATGAACACCGTACAAGTAGTGCCGCCAAATCTTAAGGGCAAACACCACAGCCACTAACGCCAAATCATGAGTAGGGTAGTTCCGCTCGTGCATCTTCAACTGCCTAGATGCATAAGCTACCACCTTACTATGTTGCATCAAAACGCAGCCAAGTCCCACACGGGATGCATCACAGTAAACCACAAAACCATCAACACCCTAGGGAAGAGTCACAACAGGTGCAGTGGTCAGTCTGTCTTTCAACTTCTCAAAACTATTTTCACATAAATCAGACCACACAAACTTTACCTTTTTCTGAGTCATTTTAGTGAGTGGGGCCTCTATGGATGAAAAACTCTCTATGAACCTTCTGTAATAACCTGCCAAACCCAAGAAGCTCCGAATATTGGTTGGAGTCGTAGGTCTAGGCCATTTTCTCACTGCCTCAACTTTCTGGGGGTCCACTCTAATCCTATCACTGGACACAATATGCCCTAAGAAGGCAATAGCATCTAACCAGAACTTACACTTGGAAAATTTGGCATACAACCGATGATCCTTAAGGGCCTGAAGAATGATTCAGAGGTGATCGGTATGATCCTCCTTACTCTTAGAATAAATCAGAATATCATCAATAAATACAATGACAAACAAGTCAAGAAACTGACGGAAAACTCTGTTCATAAGATCCATTAAGGCTGCAGGGGCATTAGTTAACCCGAAGGACATGACAAGAAACTCATAGTGACCATATCGGGTTCGAAAAGCTGTTTTGGGAATGTCTGACTCCTTAATTTTCAACTGATGATAGCCCGAACGAAGGTCTATTTTTGAAAAACATCTATCACCCTGAAGCTGGTCAAAGAGATCATCAATCCTAGGAAGAGGATATTTGTTTTTAATTGTGACCTTATTCAACTGATGGTAATCTATGCACATACGAAGGGAACCATCTTTCTTACGCATGAAAAGTACAGGTCCCCAAAGAGATACACTGGGGCGTATAAATCCCTTATCTAGGAGGTCTGCTAGCTGCTCTTTCAACTCTTTTAGCTCTACGGGATCCATTTTATATGGCGGAATAGAAATGGGACGGGTATCTAGCAACACATCAATACCAAACTCTATCTCCCTATCAGGGGGTATCCCTGGGAGATCTTCGGGAAAGGCTTCTGGAAATTCATTCACCACAGGGACAGACTGAAGAGGAGGATTTTCAACTTTAGATTCCTTGACTCGAATAAGGTGATACAAGCAACCCTTAGAAATAAGTTTTTGGGCTCTGAGGTAAGATATAAAGTGCCCTTTGGGTGCTAAAGAATGTCCCTCCCATTCTATCATTGGTTCATTCAGGAAAGAAAAGGTAACTCTACGGGTCCTACAATCCAATGTGGCATAGCATGAATGGAGCCAATCCATCCCTAAGATAGCATCAAATGCAACCATGTCCAACTCTATAAGGTCTACCACCATATCCCGACTACCAACAGTCACCACACAACCCCTATATACCCTTCTAGCAACAGAAGAATCCCCTACCGGGGTAGAAACAGAAAAGGGTTCAGAAATCACACTGGGCTCAAACTCGAAACCAACAGCCACATAAGGGGTCACATAGAATAAGGTAGATCCGGGATCAAGTAACACACAGACATCACGGGAAAAGATTTGTAACGTACCGGTAACAACATCTGGGGAAGCTTCTGCCTCCTGGCGGTTGGTTAAGGTATATAACCGATTGCGACTGTTCCCGGCAGCTGATGTGGCGCCCTTTTGAGATGGGGGTGGCGCTGTGGAATTGCCCTAAAACTTCGCACCACCAGCACTCCTCCTAGTAGATGGACAGTCCCTCTGAAAGTGGTCTGACTGACCACATGAATAACATACAAGTGTGCCTAACTGACATTTCCCCGGATGATTCTTACCACACTTTTCACATCGTGGGTAAGTGAGATGCTGCTGAGCCACATTACCCTGCGACTGAGCATCTGGTGCTCTAGATCCATGAGGAGTCTGAAAGCTCTGACTCTGTCTGTCTACAGGGGGTTTGGGCGCTGGGGCATTGGCTGTTGACTTTGTATTATTCCAAAACCTCGTCTTCTTCGACCACCTATTCCCCAGTTACCACTCTGCGGCTGACTCTGGTGCTGGTTCGCAGATTTGACTCTCTTAGACTGTCTGTCCTTCTCTCTAGATTTAGCGATCTTTCTGTTCTTCTCTTCCACCTGCTACATGTGGACTGTCAGTCTAGAAAATTCTAACTCCCTATTCAACATTGCCCCCTGGTACTCAAGTACCAGGTTATCAGCAAGGCCGGATGCAAATTTCCTCATTCGGGCTCTCATATTGGTAGTCAATTCTGGTGCATAGCGGGCTAGTTGATTAAACTTCAAAGTGTACTCCTGTACACTCATACTGCCCTGCTTCAGATTCATGAACTCTTCTGCTTTGGCCTCCCTCAACTCTAGAGGAAAGAATCTGTCAAGGAAAGTTTCTACAAACTCACCCCAAACTGTAGGCTCAGCACTCTCACCTTTTGCATCTTCCCAGTATGCATACCACTGATTTGCAACATCCTTAAGCTGATAAGTTGCCAATTCCACTCCTTCAATTTCATCTACATGCATTACCTTAAAGATCTTCTCCATCTAATCCACGAACTCTTGTGGATCTTCCTCCACCTTTGTACCAGTGAACTTAGGTGGATTCATCTTCATGAAATGCCCGACTCTAGTAGCCTCAGACGTAACGGATGCAGACCCAACATCTTTCTATCGTTGAGCCTGGTTAGCTACCAGCTGGGTCAGCATATGGATAGACCGTCTGAACTCTGCATTTGAGATATATCTCTGAGCAGTTGGTGGATGGTTGACATTAGTCCGCAGAGCCCGAGGTGGACTGGTTAGGACTGGAGGGACTCCCAGAGTAGGGACAGGTTCTAGCATGGAAGCTCTATTATGGGTCCACATCCCATGGGTGGGATGGACCACATCTGCCTAAGCACTCTTATCGATGTTGCGACGGGGAGGCATAGTCGTGTTTCTGAAATACAAGAGATCATTGATTAAGGGACAGTTTAGACTCTGAAGCACGAACTAAATCACAAAGAAGGGAACATTCCTAAACGCCTAGTAGCCTCCTTTTTATAAGTGTGGCGCACTACACACCCATAAATAGAACTGTACTCGATGCGATTTCGCAGACACCCTGGGACCATGAACCGTGCTCTAATACCAAGTTTATCACGACCTGAGCCTAGGCCCTAGCCGTGATGAGTATCCCGAACCATGAAGGCCCGGAACACCCATTCTCTATCTGGTTATCATGCACAACATTCGTAATCATAATAAAATGCGGAATTGAAACTGAGTACGGAAAACATGGTCAAGTTTTGCAATAATTTCTGAATAATACTATCTGACATCAGTCTACGAAATCTCTACTAAGAACACAAACATCTGTCTGAAAAGAAATTGGGACAAGGCCCCCAGTAAACCAAAAAAAAAAACATATTAAATAAGATAATGTCTGACATAATTAGGCCTTACGAATGATAGAAGGCTCACCACTGTGAGATCAAGTCTGCAAATCCGAGAATGTCTACTGAGTAGCTGGACCCCTAGACTGTGCCTCAGAACCTGGAAGGAGGGGGGGTCAGCACAAAAGTACTGGCACGCGAAGCAATCCACAAATAGTATAATGGAACATACATATATATATATATATATATATATATATATATATATATATATATATATATATATATATATATATATATATATATATATATATATATATATATATATATATATATATATATATATATATTAAGTGAAAGTAATTTTTCATCAAGACATCATGTATAAAACTGTTTTTAAAAAATACATGGGCACTTTCTGAAAACATGTAACCCGTCTGTTCATTTCAAATCATGATCTGTGTTTTACTTCTGAGTTAGGTGGTATTCCCCTATAAGCCTGATATTCCAGGGGCTGTATGGAATCCGCCATTGACTCGGCGGGGAAGCCCCCAACCCAAGTATGCTGCAAGGGTTGGAGTGTCTGAGTCTGATATGCCACAGGACATTTAAGTCAGCGCATAATAGTATACCCGGGTCGGCAAACCACGGTTTTAGGCAATGAGTCGCTTGAACTCAAGCCCTCTTCGGGGAACCACCTAACATCTCTGTATGCCCATTTTTAACCTTTTCTGTACATGCAACATTCTGAATGTCTAAAATCATGAATGTCCAAAATGTCTGTTAGTCTGAGTCTGATATGGCATTAGTCTGAATTGGTATCGTCATACCAAGACATTGCAAGTCATGATCTTTCTGAGCCATAATGTATTAAGCAAGAGCTTTCATTCAAAACATAGTTTAGACCACCAAAACATATAACTGATGTAAAGGATTTGATATTCCGAAACTAAAAGTTCAATTCATGCAGAAATTCCATCAAACACCTGGTGGTCAAATGTCTTTAGCAAGTTCATGTATTCAAAATTGAAACACATTCATTCATATATGTATATAAACTGTCAAATCGCTTTGGAAATGGTCAAAAGACCAAAACAATAATGTTAAAACATCTTATACATAAATATATATACATAATTTAAAACCCCATTCTAAAACATGATTTTTCTATGCCCATGAGAATTTAGGAAAAACCCCGCGTACCTTGTTCTCCACGAATTTTGGGTGTCTATCGAAGCCTACGTCGAGAGGATTCCGAATCTATAATTTGTTTCACGAACCCGTGGTTAAATCTTGAGTTGCTTGGGTTTTAATGTTGAAACCCTAGGGAGAGTTCTTGAGCAAATTTGAAGAATATAATGATATTTTGGCTCTTTAGGGATTTAATCCCGTGTTTAAGTTGATAGGAGAATGAGTATTTACGAAAATGCCATTAAAATCCGGATGGGCTGAACATTTTGGTCGGGCGCGATCCAGCAGGCGGCGTGGGCTAATAGCGCGCTGCCACTGATCAAAATCCAAACGAGGCCTTAGGCTTGTCCAAAAATTCTGAATTTTTTCTCCGAGACTTACTACAACCTTGCCCCATCGTAACGCAACAAAAAAATCCAAAAATGAAGGTCGGGAAGGTCGAGAAGTTGTATCCCGAAGGTTGCCAGCTAAGAATGAGTCTAAGTCATTTCAACACTTAGAAGAATTTAAAACTTAAGTCTAAAGCTCAGAAATTACAGTCTAATACATGCATGACTTTTACGGGGCGTTACATATTTGATGCTAAACTATTTCACCCATGAGTCTGGTACACCATACTCTCTCATCATCCAAATATTAGTAGCTTTACTTTTATCGTAGTTATTATCAACCATACAAAGTGATTCCTCTGACACAGAGGAACAATTCAATGTAGTTTGATCATGACTCATTGGTTAAACTACTCGGCAACATCATCTTTGAAAATGTCTCATCATGCATATCGAACAAAACAATCATACCCTGATGTGATATTTCTTTCCATTTGAAAGCAATCCAATGACAAGCTTAATTCACACACGCCTGTGGTGTAGTGGCATGGAATAGATAAGACAAGGAGACGTGACTAATGTCTTCCCAAACACCAGTACTTAACTTATAAAGATCAACATGACGTCGCATCGGATGATGAGTAGTGTGTACTAGTCTTACCAGCTTGTAGTCATTAGTAACAGGGTCTAACCCAAAACCCAACGTATAACCAAATGTATCAAATTTCCCACATGTATAACCTGGTACTGGGAGTTTTACAGACTTTCTAATCGATAGGTTCCAAAAATAAAAATTGTTCCAGTAATGCAACATGTCAGCAGTAGCAACGCATAAAATCCCATTACAACTACCCACAATAATATAGTAACAGCTGCTACAGTCAAATGGGAAATCAAACTGGATATCTTGATCCAAATTCTCATTTTTATGGAACAAAGCATAAATTTCTACTTTAGGAACTATAGAGTAAGGTCAAATTAGGGTGTAATCTTCTGTACTTTGGTTGAGGTGTGCGGAGATGAAATTAGGCCTATTAATAAGTGAGTACCTAACCTACAAACACTTGTGCATCGAAGGATTGACTTGATTGGTAATCTTGTGAAGATGTCAATCATAAATTCTTTTGGCAAATAATCTGACATTTCTCTCGACGGCAGATCTGAATATATTTAATCTTTCGTCTAGAGCTGAACTAACTAAACCAACTCTTCTATCCCTTAAACCCTAAAATTTGTTTCTAATTTCAAGTTTTGGGCTAAAAACATCCCTGAACTATAGGCAAACCTAGGTTACATCCCTTTGATTTAATAATGAACAAAAAATATCCATCATATATTCTAGAAATTACAATGTGCATCCTTCCATTAGTTTTTGCCAAGAAAGGATGAAACGGTGCATTTTATCCAGAGTGCAATAAATTTTATGAAAAAGGGTCTAACTTTCTCCTCACCTATTAGAAATGGTACAAAAATTTCCTCAATCCGCGTTATGATACTTTTGACAAAAAGAGTCTTGGGATAAATGGAAAATAATTGTGTTGGAGATGCTTGTGAGAAGTCATCCAATTTATGGAAAAGAGAGCCCAAAGTTGAGAGACAAAGTCTCTTAAGGTCAAAAACTACAAGTAGAATGTAAGTTGCATCTCTTATGCACATGAGTGTATTGCTATACGTGTCAAAAAAGAAAGGGAAATGGTTGTGGAAGAATGGAAGTAAGAGCAGGAAAGTCAAAAAACCTTCATTGTCCAATTAGTTAGATATGTTGCACTTGATATATTGCTCATGACAATGTTTTGGATTTTGGCATATGCATGACAAAGTTAATAGTGGGCTTGAATAATAGAGTTCTACCGAAAAGTTAGTAGTCGGATTTTGCTATGTTGTACTGGCCAATGCCAGAGCAAATTGTTAATCTTTTAAGTTATTGGATTAGGAGGGGAGATAGCAAGAGCCAGAGTATTTGATGGAAAATAATATTTGCCTTTATTTGGTGGAACATTGGAAAGAAAACAATGAAAGGATTTTTGAAGGGAAAGAGAGCTCCATATGGAAGATCAAGTGGAAGGTCATAACCTCTTTATGTTTTTAGTGTAAAGAACAATGTATAGAAGAGGAAGTTCAGTTAGTTACCTTCATAATGATTTTGTTAAGTGTAAATTTTGGAACCAATTCACAGGTATGGCGATGAAGAAGCCTACCACAAAACAAGGGGCAGGAGATTGGAGAAATCAGAGGATGGATATGTTCTAGAGTACAGAGAAGCATCAGAAACTTTGGCAGCGGAAGATAGAACTGGGAAATAAAAAAGTAATTGCAGTGTAAAAACTGGAATAGAAATCGGAAAAACCTAGCAAGATCAAGATGTTGCATTAACAAGCAAATGGCCCCGCAGGGATTTACCTAAAGCAGGTAAATGTTGCTTATATAACAGAAATGTATAATTTACCGACTAATGTTTTGCCTAGTGGACAAATGCCCCATGATGTTTTCTGGAGTCCTCCTTCATCTTATTTAATGTTTTATTTATAGGCTTAACTGGACTATACTAACTGGTTCTCTATGAATGTAGATGGAGGGCTGGTTATTCACCTGGACTAACTGAATTTGGAATTCCACCAAGTTGACATATGCTAATATGAAATTAATGCACTGTATTTGGCTCTTGATCGAAGAAAACATAAAGGAAAGATCTTAATATCTTTACCTTCTCATTTTTTCATCAAAGAATCTAATGATCGACAACATCCCCTCTATTTCATCTATGGTAGTGGTATGGACTGCGTACACTTTAACCTCCCCGGACACCACTTTGTGGTACGTTGTTGTTGTTGTTGTTGTTATTGTTGTTGTTGTTGTTTTCTTCTGAGTTGCTGATCATTCTAGGAATCTAATGGTCATAGACTACCTACTTGTGGTTTTGTAATAGATTTCTCACAGAACGAACAAAACTAAAATAATGCAAAAGGAGGAAATACCTGACAAAGAAACTCAAACAGTTTCCTTTCTAGCTAGTAAATCAAAAAAAAAAAACCTGTAACACCCCGCATTTTTGAGCTAGAAATCGAACCGTCGTTTCAACTCTAATTCCATGGTTCATATTTAAATTCATGTTTCATGATCTTTATCCTAGTCTATGAAGTTATTCTGAGGTAAAAAAAATGTTCATAGAAATGGCCTAAAGCAAAGTTGAGCTAAGACCTTCATTAATCCAAAATTGGATATTCGATTCTACAAGGGGATAATTTGAATGTGTATAACTCTTTATATACGTAGAATTTTGCAGCTCAAGACCCACCAAATTATAGATAATTGAATTAGCTTTCCAACGATACCGATTTCTCCTAAATCCGATACCCGAGTGAAACGTTACAGCTATTTTCGTGAGAGAGGCAGTAGCTGCGTGCGATTGGCGTGCGACGCGCGCTCTGTCGCACGTAGCTAATTTCCAGGTTCTTTCTTTTTTGCGTTTTTAAGGGCAAAACAGTTCTTTCCTTCATCCTAACCCGTCCATAACACAAAATATTAGCCCCAAGGAGCATTAGATAGCATTTTATTCAACTTTTCTCTCAAAGGATTGAAAACCATAACTCCTTCACCAAAGATCAAGAACTCATCCCTAAGATCAAGAATTCCAAGAAACGGATCAAAATCCATTTTTCATATCTCAAACTAAATAATCTAAGGTACGTGGGGTTTTTCTAAAACTACATGGGCATAAGGGAATTGTTTCAATAACATTTAAACATTGTGAAATCATGAATTCTTGAAGGGATTTTGGAATTTACGTTACAATTTTGCTTTATGAATTCTTTAATGGTAAAATTGATTTGGTCTGGAGGCCTTCCCCCTAACTTTGATTTATAACCATGTTTAAGTATATATATGTGCTCATTGATGAGTTTGAATTATGAATTGAGAGCATGAATCATTAGAAATCCCTCTATTGCTTACAAGCTTCTTGTTTTCGTAAGATAAGATTTATTCGTAATGCATTGTTGGGAACATGATATAAATGCCTTGATTTTGTTTATGACTTGATTATGATTTTGAATTAAAGATAGGGTGTTTTACTTGGTGTTAAAGGTTAAAGATGTTTACTAAGAAGATTGCATGTTTTGTCACAAATTTCATGACTACCACATATTTGTTGAAATGCTGAAAAGAGTGATCTATGCATAACTTGATAAATATTTTGAATTTTAAATCTTCTTGAATTGTTTGAAGTATGGTGGTCCAAACTTTATGTTTTGAAAGAAGAGACTATGATATGATATTTTATGGCTCAGAAACAGGACTTGTAAGTCTTGGTATGACGATACCAAAACAGACAATGCCATAATAGACACAGGATAGAATAGAAATTAGATTTTACTCAGACTTACAGATTTTGAATTCAGAAAGATGCATGTTTAGAAAATGCTGAAATTGAGCATAAATATATGTTAGGTGGTTACCCGAAGAAGGCATGAGTTCAAAAAACTCATTGTCCGAAATCGTGTTTTGCCGATATGGGTTTTTATGTCCCTTAGAGGGATTATACATTGGCCTAGTGTCCTGAGGCATATAAGAATTAGAAACTCCAACTCTTGCGGCAAAATTGGGTTGGGGGCTTAGCCGCCGAGTTATGAAAGAACTCCATATATCCCGTGGGGTTGTAGACTTGTAGGGTGTACCACCTAACTCAGAAGTAATACAAAGATTAGAATTGCATTGACAAGATTGTTTTAAGATCAATTAATAACTGCCCATGTATTTTTAAACTACTTCATGTATATTGATTTATGACTTGCTCTCACCTATGTTTTATATGTATAAATTCATTATTTTGAATTATTCTACATACCAGTACATCTGTATTGAACCCCTATATTTCAGGATCTGAGACACAGTCCTGCAGTCCCATACAGTAGTAGATCCATGTGTCAGAAGTTGCATTTGGTGAGCCTTCTCTATTTCGGAAGGCCTGATTTTCAAATTTCATTATTTCTTTGTTTTTCTATAGTCTACTGAGGCCTTGTCCAAATTTTATCTCTGATGGTTATTGTAAGTTAGAGATTTTGCAGACGGTTGTCACATGTTTAGAATATTCAAAATTTCCCTTTTAAATTGTTCAAGTTTATGATATTGACCATAGTTCCATCATGAATTATTTTTCGCAAATTTTCTTATACTATATGTGTCACGACCCGAATAGAGGCCCTGGCCGTAATGAATATTCCAAACCAATAAGTCCCGAAACACCCCTATCTATCTGGTAATCATACACATAATTCATATGATAAAAGATAATGCAGAAATAGAAATCTAATACGGAAACATAATCAATCTGAATGTGATCATAATACTGAAAAATGAAATCAAAATTATATCTTAATAATAATGTCTGATTCAGTCTGCAAAATCGCTACTATGAACTAAACAAAACTATTTGAAAATTGGGACAAGGCCCCCAGTAGACCAAAACATGACTAAATATAAATATCTGAAAATAAATAGGCCTTCTGGATCATAGAAGGCTCACCACTGCACAATCTGATCTGCGATCTGAAATATCTACTATTTACCTAGACCCCTAGACTGAGCCTCAGAACCTAGAAGGAGGGGGAGTCAACACAAAAGTACTGTCACGTGAAGAAATTTAAAATAGTGTATTTGTATATGTATAAAGTAGATGAGAGCAATTTAATAAAACATCATGTATAAAATAGTTTCCAAAACACATGGGCATCATTTTGAACATTCTAAGACATTCTTGTCAAAATAGTTTCTGATCTTTGTATTACTTCTGAGTTAGGTGGCGCTCCCCTACAAATCTAATATTCCACGGGCTATATGGAATCCTCCATTGACTCGGTGGGGAAGCCCCCAACTCGAGTATTCCGCAAGGGTTGGAGTCTCTGATTCTGATACGCCACACGGCTCTAGGCCAGCATAATATATAAATTCAGATCGACAAATCACGGTTTTGGGCAATGAGTTATCTGAAATCATGCCTTCTTCGAAGAACCACCTAACATCTCTTTATGCCCTATTTTAGCCTTTTCTGAACATGCATCATTCTGAAGTTCTAAAACATAAAAATTTGATAAAGTCTGACTTCTGTATTTGTCTATGTCTGTTATGGCATTGTCTGAATTGGTATCTTCATACCAAGACAGTTGAATCTTGAGTTATTTTGATCTTTGGGCTGAAACCCTAAGAAGTGTTCTTGGTGATTTTAAGAGAGAATGACCTTATTTTGGTGTTTGGGGATTTAATCCCATGTTATAGCTGAATAGGTGGTGTAAAATACCACTTTTGCCCTTAAAAACGTGAAAACAGGACCTGGAAATTGGGTGCATGCGTTGCACGCTAATCGCGCGATACTATGTCTCAGTAACAAAAATGGTCATAACTTTGCGCTCGGGTATCGGATTTGGACAAAATTGATATAGTTGGAAAGATAATTCAAAGATATTTCATTTGATACATATTAGTCCACCCAGTTCGTCATATACAAATAGTTATGGTCGATTGAATTTGACCCAATTTTCGACGCTCCCTAAAACTCGAACGATAGGAAAGCTTTCAACTTGTCCTTGAGTTAGGGGACCTTTGTGATCTAAATTCATGCTCAAATAGGTTCCCACACTACATAATATATTAACATACAAAATTTGCATAGGATTTATGGCTTTTGAAAGATCAACACGTAGAAATGACGATTTTTGTTCTAGCCCAAAATGCGGGGTGTTATAATATGAATATGGTGCATGATTACCAGATTTAAAAGAGCACTCGGGACTTCATAGTTCGGGATTCTCATTATGGCCAGGGCCCTAGTTTGGTTAGTGACAAACTTAGTATCAGAGTCAGGTTCAGGGCCTAGTTTGGTTAGTGACAAACTTGGTATCAGAGCCAGGTTCATGGTCCAAGGGTATCTGCATAATCACGTCGAGTAGAGTCCTATTTATGGATGTGTAGCGTGCCACACTTATAAGTAGGAGGCTACAATGCGTTTAGGGATGTTTCTTTTTCTTCATGTTATAGTTCATGCTATGGAGTCAAAATGTTCCTCTTTCTTACTCTAATTCATGCTATGGTGTCATCCATAGGAAAGTAAAGTTATCCCAATTCTTTCCCTACTTTGATGTTCTTAGATACATCTCATTGTGGAGGTGATTTAAGTGTAGAAGCTTAGAATCTAAATGATATGGTCCATTCTGATGTAGTCATGAATGATTATGAAATGGCACAAGGACTTGAGAGAAGTTCATAAGTACTTTAAGGAGTATTGATTTGAGCTTATACCCTTATCTACATCAATCGTGCCTTTGAGCCTAAGGTATGAAGTATATTCGGTCTATTTCAAAAATTCTTATTGCAGATGTCATGCTTAACGGTAGCGATATATGTGAGAATGCTGTAAAAATATTTCCCCCGAGTCGTAGTATGTTCTAAGGTGTCATACCCTATTGGTAGTAAGATGATCTCGGAGTTAGTGATATGATATCACATGCTTAGAATTCAGAACGAGGGTGAAATTTCCATAAGGAAGCTAGTTTAGTTTCAGCTAAGTATCAAGACTTAGAATCATTTTAGCCTTCAATATTGGAGGATTTTATTACCGACCTTAGAACGTCGATTTTCAATTTGATTCATGATCAAGGATATCAAAAGGTATTCTTGGGTGAGTTTTGAAATTTTTGGGCTAGTGTAGAGGCATGTTTGGGGGTCCGAAATGGTGGCTTTATGTGATTAGCATGCGGCGCACGCTCTAGTCCACCCCTAGGGAGCATACGACGCAAGCTCTGTAGCACGCTCCTGAAATTTTCAGCTTTCAGTTCCGCGTCCAGAGAGGTAAACGGCAAAGTTCACTCATTTTTTCACAAACCCTCTCAAGAACAAACCCTAACCTATCAAATTCAAGATTCAAGTGCCAAAAAATTCACCACAATTTTTAGAGAATCACTAATTAAGGTATGTCATGTGTTCATCCATGGATTTTCTTCCAACATTGGAGTTCAAGAAGCTCTTTTAAAAAAAATTCAAGTTTATTGATTTGATGAATTTCATGATTTAATGTGATTATGTTCATGGCTAGCATGTTAATGGACTAATGTGATAGTAATATTTGTAGGATTGTATGGTATTCTGTGAAGGAAGTGATTGGCAAAGACTATTATTTATTAATAAAAAAAAAGAGATTAGAATTGATAGTTATAGTGGGTTGTAGAAATTATCTATAGATGGTAAACGAAAAAGGGTAGATTCACCAACAAGTTACAAGTATAGGCTTAGTGATGTTTAAGGAATCTTAAAAAATTATCCAAATATGTGCATGGATAAGTAGATTTAATGTGAGGAAGTAGAATATATTGATAAGATTGCAATGGGTTATATTATAAGATTAAGATAGACTAATCCTACCATGTGACTTTACCCCTTTGATGGTATTTTTCTTTAAGTAGTAGTAAACTATTGCTTCATGTGAAAAGGTATGTAGTGGATATTGAATTGTAATAGTGAGGTTATAGCAGGGTTGTGATTGTAGGTAGCAGTTAAGTGAAGTGAAATATTTGGGTTAATCCCCTCCCCCCAATTTGATGGACTAGTGTAGTATGTGGCATGCCTTACTGATGGTATATAATTGAGGATAGACAACAGGCTTGAACTTTAGATGTGAAGTGTAATGGTGAGAATAGTAGCCGAGATTGATGATGCATGTTTTGTGGGAATTAATTAGTAGGCTTGGTGTGATGTGTGAAATAGACTAGATTGGCAATTTGTGATAAGGGGAGTGGATATATGGTGATATATATACTTGAGTACTAGTGTTAAAAATGATGAATTGTGGTTGAGTCGTTAAAGTGATAAGAGTGATAGTGATATAAGAATAAGTTGAACTCAAGTAGAAGGTTGTTAGATAAAGTTTTTTGTGTATAAGTGTTTTGTGTACCTGGATTTAGTTCTTGAATCTTGTAATATGGAGAAGTCTAACAAGTTGTTGCATGATGTCCTTTAGAGTTGAATTTGGGAGATATAGGTAGGCAATATGCACCTTTGGTATAGTTTTATGAATTTTGTTAAGTTGTAGGTTATGTGATTTGAGGTGTAATGATAGTATTCTAAGGAAATCAAAGATGGAGTGTGAAGTGTTTAGAAGCGTGGGTGTCTATGCACATGAAAATTTTTATCGTAAGTTGATGACTTTTGGATTTAGAAGAAATTACAATTAGTGTCCCTGAAAAGGGGATGTCCTAGAAAGAATTTAGTGTTTTTGTATTAGAGATTAACAAGAGAAGTTTGTGTTCATGAAGATATTGATACCCCTTTTGTGATAAGGAGTGTAGATGTGTATGCTCATGAGAGTGTGAGTTGTAGAGTGATGGCTATAGAGGCTAGCAAAAGTTAAGAGTAGAACTTTTGGAAAGCAAGGCCTTTAGATTAGATTTTAAGTTTATGGTGATGTCCCATTTGCGTTGAGAGTTGTGGCTACAGATTTTGATGTGAGGTTATGTCTGCAAGTCTAGGAGTGTGGCTTTGTTCTAAGGGGGAGATGATGGATTAAAGTTGTTCCCTTGTGTTTCTTGTGGTGTCAAGTTTCAAGTAAGAATCATGACAAATCAATTCCTATTCAAGCAAGCTCCTCCTACTTCAATATGAATGGACAACTACCAATGTCTTATGAATTCATGTCTTGCCTATGCCTGAAGTTTGAACTCTCTGTGTAACTCATGTCATGTTTCAAATTCCAAACTAGAAGCAATAATGTCCCTCAGTGATCAAATATTTCGAGTATCCAAGACATATGTTATGTTGGTCATGATCCAAATCTATGTCTCATAACATGTTTGGTCCTAAGAAAATATATTTCAATATGTTGTGGAATCATTTTATGCAAGAATTAGTCAAAGTGATAATGTTTATGCTAACTCATGAAAAATTTCAGCTCTTTGAATAAGGAGCAATCACTTTAAGTGAAATCCTTATCTTAGTTGTTAACGACATAAATTTCGGCTTTATTCCATATAGCTCATGCTATGTACATCTATGTTTCTCATTTTGGTCTGTCCTAAGGAAATCATGTTGTGTTGTGTTCGTGCCGAATGACTCTTTACTTATGATCCAAACAGTTGATATATGAAGCACTTTGTGTTTATTCTATCGTATCTTCACCTTTTGTCCCTCTTTGAGAAGTGCAATAAGTATAAGACATGGATTGATAAATGTTACTTTCATTCATGATGTTTGTGCTCAGGTCCCTCAATGACCCTCCGTATGTTAGTATGATGGTTGTTGTGGAAACGTGGTGATGTTTTAGGTAGGGGAGTAGATGATCTTGAATGTGAAAGTTTTGAGGTGATTCTTTAGCAAAATATTTTAGGAGAGAGTGTGGAAGAAGGAGATAAACTTTTGTTATGTGAAAAAGATAGGAAGGAGGTATGTGGCAAAAGTCTATGTAAGAGTGATTGAAATTGTGGGTCTTAGTGGCAGATCCTTAGAGTGGTGGTAGAAATGGTAGGATTGAATATAGTGATTGATGACAACACAAACCAATGCGCTATACGGTTAGTACTCCTTGATTTAAAACCCGAGAGTGTTTGACGATGGTGATAAGGTGAGGCAATATTCTTAATGGAATGTAAAGTACAATAGTTTAAGTTAACACCTTGTAACTCCTAGTTAGGCTTCAACATAGCAGTACTATGTAGTGGGACTCAAATTCTTGTAACTAGATGTGTGATTGGAGAATTGTAAGTTGGCGAGTGTGAAGTATGCTATTTATTGTTTGGGGTATAGACGATTAGTGTCTCTAAGTTTAAGTCTATTCATCGTACTTTGTAAGGAAAAGAATGCTTCTAATCCTATCTTCCGTGAAATCTTATTTCATTACTTTTACCAATATAAATCAGTACTATGATCATCAAGATAACTCATCTCTTATGTTGTGATGATTATGATTAATAGAAATCATGTGCAAGATCATTCCTATGCAAAATCTCATTATCTCATGTTCCGTGCTTACATGTTTCCCTAAGAGTTATCATGAAGCTTGTCTGCTGCCTTCACATATTTTATTGAGGAAAAATATTTAATGTTATATTACATTCTTTATTCTACACTTTTAGAGCTTCAAAAAGTTCCTACCCATTATTCGGGGATGAATGATCCCAAGGGGGACATAATGTAACACCCCGCATTTTCGAGCTACGTGTGTAAAATCTAATTCTATGATTTATATTTAAATTCATGTGTCATGATCTTTCTCCTAGTATATGAAGTGATTGTGAGTTGAAAAATGTTCATAGAAATGACCTAAAGCAAAATTGAGCTAAGAACCCTTCATTCATCCAAAATTGGATATTCGATTCTATAAGGGGCTACTTTGAACATGTATAACTCTTTATATACGTAGAATTTCATAGATCAAGACCCACCAAATTTTAGATAATTGAATTAGCTTTCCAACGATACAATTTTCTCCTAAATCTGATACCCGGAGGAAAAGTTATGGCCATTTTCGTGAGAGAAGCAGTAGCTGCGTGCAATTAGCGTGCAATGCACGCTCAGTCGCACGCACCTAATTTCCAGGTTCTGTTTTCACGTATTTAAGGGAAAAAGAGTCCTTTCCTTCATCTTAACCCATCCAGAACACAAAATATCAGTCCCAAGGAGCATTAGATAGCATTTTATTCAATTTTTCTCTCAAAAGATTTAAAACCCTAATCCTTCACCAAAGATCAAGAACTCATTCCTAAGATAAATAATTCCAAGAAACGGATCAAGATCCAGGTTCCATCTTTCAAACTAAATAATCTAAGGTACGTGGAATTTTTCTAAAACTATATGGGCAGAAGGGAATTGTTTCAATAACATTTAAATATTGTGAAATCGTGAATTCTTGAAGGGGTTTTGGAATTTACATTACAATTTTGCTTTATGAATTCTTTAATGGTAAAATTGATTTGGTCTTGAGGCCTTTCCCCTAATTTTTAATTATAACCATGTTAAGTATATATATATATGTACGCATTGATGAGTTTGAATGATGAATTGAGAGCATGAATCATTAGAAACCCCTCTCTTGTTTACAAGCTTCTTGTTTTCATAATATATGATTTATTCGAAATGCATTGTTGGGAGCATGATATAAATGTCTTGATTATGGTTTTGAATTAAAGAGGGGGTGTTTTACTTGGTGTTAACGGTTAAAGATGTTTACTAAGAAGATTGCATGTTTTGTCACGAATTTCATAACCACCACATGTTTGTTGAAATGCTGAAAAGAGTGATCTTTGCATAACTTGATAAATGTTTTGAAGTTTGAAGTTTCTTGAATTGTTTGAAGTATGGTGGTCCAAACTTTATATTTTGAAAGAAGAAACTATGATATGATATTTTATGTCTCAAAAACACGACTTACAAGTCTTGGTATGACGATACCAAAACAAACAATGTCATAACAGACACAGAATAGAATAGAAATCAGATTTTACTTAGACTTACAGATTTTAAATTCAGAAAGATGCAGGTTTAGAAAAGGCTAAAATTAGGCGTAAAGAGATGTTAGGTGATAACCCGAGAAGGCATGAGTTCAGAAAACTCATTGCCAGAAATCGTGTTTTGCCGATACGGGTTATTATGTCCCTTAGAGGGATTATACGCTGGCCTAGTGCCCTGTGGCGAACCAGAATCAAAAACTCCAACTCTTGCAGCAAACTTGGATTGGGGGCTTGGCCGCCGAGTTAAGGGCAGACTCCATATAGATTGTGGGGTTGTAAACTTGTAGGGTGTACCACCTAACTCAGAAGTAATACAAAGATTAGAATTGCATTGACAAGGTTGGTTTAAGATCCATTAAGAATTGCCCATGTATTTTTAAACTACTTCATGTATATTGATTTATGACTTGCTCTCACTTATGTTTTATATGTATAAATTCATTATTTTGGATTGCTCAGCATACCAGTACATCTCTATTGACTCCTTATAATCCAGGATCCGAGACACTGTCCCGCAGTCCCATACAGCAGTAGATCTGTGTGTGTCAGAAGTTGCAGTTAGTGAGTCTTCTCTATTCCAAAAGACCTGATTTTCAAATTTCATTGTTTCTTTCTTTTTCTATGGTCTACTGGGGGGCCTTATCCTAGATTTCTCTCATACTTATGATGGTTATTGTAAAGTTAGAGATTTCGCAGACGGTTGTCACATGTTTATAATATTCAGAATTTACCTTTCAAATTGTTCAAGTTTATGAGATTGACCATGGTTCCGTCAAGTATTGTTTTCCGCAAATTTTCTTCTACCATATGAATATGGTGCATGATTACTAGATTTAGAAGAGTGCCCGGGCCTTCATAGTTCGGGATGCTCGTTATGGCCAAGGCCCCGGCTCGGGTCGTGACAAAACTCTAGCACAACTGCATATAAATGGTAACTGGTGAATTGAAATTTCAGCTACGATAAAGATTCAACACCTATCAGCTGGAAGAGAATAAGAAAATGAAGGAATTATTTAGGATAAGCCAGTCACAACTTGTTGTAAGATCAAAAGAATAGAAAGAAAGGCATGATATCTAAATTTTGTTCATAAAGTGGTCTTTAGAACTACTACTGAGAAAATTCGCTAGAAATAGTAGCCGATTTGCAAACCACAATCCAAGATTATTGCAAATGCTACAGGTTTGAGAGTACCATAGCCCGGAAAAATCTACCTGAAAAGTAGTTGAAACATAAGACGTACATGTACTCTACTATTCCCTAATCCAAGAGTTTAGCACTAAAGAGCAAAAAATTGCCGTGCACTTTAATTTGTGTAACAGTAGGCCATTGTTGGATCTGTAACCACAGGAAAGGACGAAGGATCACTAGGGATCTGAAGATAATCTCGAAGACTGTCCTAGAATGTACTGTCTCGGTCTTTTGGAATAATTATAGCTATGCTAAGGGAGCAACCCAAGAAAGAAACACAATAATATACTCTAACAAATCCAAAATGTTTCAGAAAATAGATGCTGAGAAAGTTTTATAGTATACTAAAAAACCCAAGGCGCCCAGACTGAAGGAAACAGCAACGCACTACCCAATCATTCCCGGCTATATGATCAACAAGTTATAAACAAACAAAAAACTCGGATAAGGCATATGAAGAAACTAACTTCTGTTCAATAAAGTTATTTTTGGCATTACCACTGAGGTGGACATATTTGACTGGACGCAGTAGGTCATATTTCCTCTGTGGGGTGTATACCCGCCGGGTTGTTGCCCAGAGGACCAAACCTGACTGTTGGGACAAGCTTGCTATACTGTCTTCCCTTTATCATTAGGCAGTATAGTCTCGCTGCAATTATTCCACAGTACGAGTCATTTTTCAATTCTAATCCTTGATAGATAGAAAAATCATACAAACCTTAGAAGTATCATGCACCAAACATCCACTACCTAGAGAGTAATTAAGACAAGATTTTACAGCATGTCGTTAAATCAAAGAGTTTCAATATCCCAGAGTATTAAACGTGCCATACACTTCTGACTCATGGAGTCTTTGACTTCCCAATGAATCAAAGGAGATCTACCATGTCCATGTTCCCGCAATAAAGTGTAATGTTTGCACGAAATCTAGAAGATTTCAAGCAAAAATAAGTGTGCATATGCTAAGGGATCAGCACCTATACTTCAGTGAACTAACTTCAATCAAAAACTTACTAGGCTGCAGAACTTCAAGAATAACATGCACAAATAACTTTTGTAAGTTAGTGGTTGTTTCACATATAGAATATGCCGAACTTAAGTAATGAAGCCCACTATCAAGTTTGTCCTGCATTTGCCAAAAGCTAAAATAAACTCACGAGCAATAGATCAAGTGCAAAATAGCTAACTAATTGGATAATGATGGTTTTTTTGACATGCATGTTCTTCCTTTCTTTCTTTCGCAACCATTTTCCTTTCATTTTTGACACATAAAACAAACCACCCATGTGCAAGAGAGATGCAATCTGCATTCTATTTTTAGTTTTTGCCTTCAAGAGTCTTCTTCTCCCATCTTTGGGCTCTCTCTCGGATTAATCCTCATGAGTACCTCCAACACGATTATTTGACCATTTATCAAGTAAAACAATACTCTCTTTGTAATAATTAACATAGCGCGGATTGAGACACCAACCATTTATAAAGCTACCTATGCCAACATCTTTAAAATCTTGAACTACATGCTCAACTGAAACCAATAATCCACAGTTCTATTTCCATAAGATTTCACCATTTCTCTTTATAGCCATTGGCTTCATAGAGCAATTAGAAATCGCAAGCTCATTTCGACCAAACCTTCCATTATAAGGAGTTCAGAAGATTTCAGTACGAAGAGGAATATTTCGTGCAAAGTGATAGATTTGATAGTGAACTGCTTCACCCATGAGTCTGGTGCACCATAATCTCTCATTATCCAAATATCAATAGGTTTACTTTTGTCATATTTATTATCAACTAAACAAAGTGATTTCTCTGACACAAAAAGGAACATTTCGTCATAGACTCGGTCGTGACTCATTGATTAAACTACTCGGCAATATCATCTCTGAGAATTTCTCGTCATGCATGTCGAACAAAACAATCACACCCCGAGGTCCAAGTGATCCTTCCCCAACTGGAAAAAATCCAATGAGAAGATTATTAATAGAACTTTATTGAAAGAAAGAAACGCTAAGGTTTACAATTTAATCTGAAAAGCATAAAAACTGACTAAACCAAAAGTAGGCTATATATACATAGCCAATAACCTAAAGGTCCATAAACTAAAGGCCCAATAACATATGGGCTAACATCCCCCCTCAAACTCACAATGCAACAGCAATAAGCATTGAGAGTTTGTCACACAAAAAACGAAATCGAGACGCCGACTGAGCCTTCGTAAAAAGGTCAGCAATCTGCAAAGACGATGGAACAAAAGGAAGCGATATGGTCCCGAGCTGCAAATGATGACGGGTGAAGTGACAATCAATCTCAATGTGCTTCGTACGCTCATGGAAGACAGAATTCTTTGCAATTTGTACCGCACTTTTGTTATCACAATGCAGGGGAGTAGGCATAGAAATGTGAACCCCCATATCTGCAAGAAGCCAACGTAACCAAATAATCTCACATGTAGTCACAGCCATGGCACGATACTCAGCCTCCGTGGAAGATCTAGAGACAACATCTTGTTTCTTGCTCTTCCACGAGATTAAAGAGTCTCCAAGAAACACACAAAAACCAGTGGTGGATTTACGATCATTGCGATCTCCATCCCAATCAGCATCACTATAGGCTCGCAACTCGAGAGATGACGTCGAGGGAAACAAGAGATTTTGAAACTGAGTGCCACGAAGATACCTTAGAATACGAAGTACAGCTCCCCAGTGCACAGAAGTAGGAGCAGTAACAAACTGGCTAACAACATGAACTGCATGTGCTATATCTGGACGAGTAACCGTAAGATAAACCAAACTACCCACAATAGTCCGATAAAGACTCGGATCTGATAATGGAACACCATCACTAGGAGAGTAACGTGCATTGGTTTCAAGGGGAGTATCTACAGTCCTGTTGTCAGAAAGACGCGCCCGTGTAAACAAGTCAGATATATACTTAGTCTGAGAAAGAAGATACCCTTTCTTAGACTGAGCCACCTCAATACCCAGAAAATAACGCAGCAAGCCCAAGTCCTTCATTGCAAATCGATGAGCCAAATCATGCTTCAATAACTCAATACCACTATGATCATCACCAGTAATAATCATATCATCTACATATAAGGACAATAGAATTCGCCCTGCACTTGTATATCTAACAAACAATGCTGAATCATGGTTACTCGGGACAAATCCAAGGGAAGTAATAACAGTGGAGAATTTCTCAAACCAAGCACGAGGGGCTTGTTTGAGACCATATAAAGCTTTTCGAAGCCGACAAACTTCACCTGGCTGGTGGTCAATACCTGGGGGAGGAGTCATATAAACTTCCTCGTGGAGATCACCGTTCAGAAAAGCATTCTTGACATCCATCTGAAATATCTTCCACTGTCGAACGGATGCAACAGCAATCATAGTGCGAACAGTCGTCATCTTTGCTACGGGGGAAAAAGTCTCCTCATAATCCATACCATATTGTTGTGAGTACCCTTTTGCCACAAGTCTCGCCTTGTATCGCTCAACAGACCCATCAGATTTTGTTTTTATCTTATACACCCATCGACAACCAACCGCATGCTTACCAGGTGAGAGAGTAACCAAATCCCATGTATGTGTATGATGAAGAGCAGCAAGTTCCTCAGCCATAGCATTCTGCCAAAGAGGATCAGACACAGCCTCTCTATACGACTCAGGTTCAGACAAATGATGTATGTTTGCAATAAAGGAAGCAAATGAGGCTGAATATGTAGAATAGGAAAAATCTGGCAGTTTGGTGGACTTACAAGGTCGAGTAGACCTCCTCAGAGGTGGTGGGTCTCCAGTCTCAACAGTCGAAGGAGCAGACTCAGGCACAGGCGAGGCTGAAGCACTATCAGGTGGCACACCAGATGGCATGGATGAATCCGGAACTGGAACCTCTATGTCAATCCCAAAGGGATCAATAAGCCGAATATCTGACTTTGTCACATCATGGGTTTTAGCTGGAATGGAATAAAAAGGAATATGTTCCAAAAAAGTGACATGTCGTGAAACATATAATTTCTGACTTACAGGATCATAGCAACGATATCCTTTTTGTCCAATACCATACCCCAAAAACACACATATAGCTGATTTTGACCCTAACTTATTTCGTTCAACATGAGGACGAAGAACAAAGCAAGTACATCCAAAAACTCGTAATGCAGAATAATTTGGCGGGTGACCATATAGTTTCTCAAACGGAGACATCCCTGAAGTCAATGCAGTAGGAATACGATTAATCACATATACAGCAGTTAGGACTGCTTCTCCCCAAAAAATACTAGGAACCTCTGCAGACAAAAGTAAAGAGCGTGCTGTCTCAACAATATGACGATGTTTTCTTTCTGCCAGACCGTTCTTCTCAGGAGTGTCGGTACAAGATGACTGGTGTATGGTACCATCAGAGGCAAGTAACTGAGTGAAGTCATTAGAGGTATATTCACCCCCTAAGTCACACCTGAAACACTTTATCACAGCCGAATGTTGTGTTTTAACAAGGGCTCTAAAGTTGTTGTAAATGCCAAAGAAATCAGATCTGCGTTTCATAAGATACACCCAGGTATAACGAGTATAGTCATCTATAAACGAAACATAATAGGTCGATCCACCCTTAGTGGAAACTGGCGCTGGTCCCCATACATCAGAATGAATAATATCAAAAGGAGCAACAGAATAAGACACACTTTTATTAAACGGTAAGGCAGAAAATTTTGCCAGTTTACAACCACTACAATCTGAAATATCACTAGTGTTCACATGACCCAAAGCACCACTAGAGACCAAAAAACGTAAACGTGAAACTGACACATGTCCTAATCTGGAATGCCAAAGATAAAACGGAGAAGACAAAGGACTCAAACGAAAAGAAGATAAATCTATGCTAGAGGCAGCAACTGCAGACACTTTGAGATTCTCCAAGACATAGAGTTCCCCCAACCTACGGCCGGTCCCAATCACCCTCTGAGTGTGTTGGTCCTGTATAACACAAACAGATTCAGAAAAAAATACCCAATTACCAGCCTTACACAACTGACTGACCGAAACAAGATTTAAAGCAAGTTTGGGAATGTAATAAACATCAGAGAGGACAATGTGAGGGGTAGTAACAGAACCAACACCCTCGACTGACATAGGTACAGCACTCGCGGACATAACAGAAATTGGTGAAATGTGTGACAAAGAACCAAACGATGACAAATGAGGGGACATGTGATGAGACGCACCAGAATCCAATATCCACAAGGAGGAAGGAATACCTGAGGTACTAGAAGAAACTGAACCCGAATGAGACATAGATGCTGACATGGCCGTAGGATTAGAAACGAAGAACTGTCTGAACTGTTCGAAAACCTGGGGATCCAACGCAGAAGGTGGCATAGTGCTAACAGACTCAACATCTATAGATGGTGCAGCAGCAGCGAACTGTGGAGGACGAGATGACCATGGAGGAGCACCAGAGGAGCGTGACGGAGACTTTTGCTGCCCATATTTCTGTTGCTGCCCAGATTGAGGCTGTTTGACCTTGTTAAGTAACAACGGACACTGAGCCTTCCAATGATTTTTCTGTTTGCAGAATGCACACTCATCAAATGCAACTTTAGGAGATTGTCGAGTCTGAGTACGTGGTGGCCTAGACTGATCAGTTGAAGCAGCAAACACGACAGGAGTAGTAGTTACTTTAGACCCTTGAACCACTTGAGACTTGATACGAGTCTCCTCTGCAATCAGTTCATGAACCACAGAATCAACAGTAGGGAGGGGAGATCGATGAAGGATTGTTCCACGTAGGCCCTCAAAGTCAGAACGTAGTGCCATCAAAAACTGAACCAAGCGTTGCTCTTCCCGTCTAGCAATGTACGGCCCAAAACCTTTTAACTCTGCAGATTCAGTAAGTGCCAATTGATCCCACAAATCCGACATGGCAGCATAAAAATCTTGAATACTGAGGTCATGCTGTTGAAGAGCACGGATATCATACTCCAACTGGTACTGTTTAGCAAAATTAGACTGAGTGTACAGTCTTTCCAAATGATCCCAGACCTCCTTTGCTGTGTCATACTTAGCCAATTGCATACCAATTGACTGAGTTACAGAATTGTTGATCCAAGTGATAATCTTGGAGTTATTAGTTTCCCATAAGTCCACCAACAAATCAAAATTTTCAGTTGTATCATCGATAGGTCTTGGTTTTACTCCAGTGATATAACCCCACATATTCTTCCCACGAAGAAAATTCTTCATGACATAACTCCAATAGGCATAGTTCTTACCATCTAATTGGGTACTAATGGACTGGAGAGAATCATCGTTTCCAGTCATTGTAAACACAGCAACACACAAATAATTCAAAAAATAAAAAGATGCAAAACCCTAGGTTAAACAATTCCGAACGAACAACAATGGCAGCAAGCAAAAGAACGAAAGACGAACAATACCAGACAACAAACGAATACAGCAGCACCTCAAAAAATAAAATTCGGGGCTCCGCCCCGAACCCCGGACGGGGGCGCGCTGCCCCCCGTACCCCCCAGCGAACTCACCGCGGAGTTCGATCCGCGCAGTAGGTGCCTGCTACAAAATCTTCAACCAACAAATCAAAGGACATGGATCGAACTAGCTTTGATACCATATTAATAGAACTTTATTGAAAGAAAGAAACGCTAAGGTTTACAATTTAATCTGAAAAGCATAAAAACTGACTAAACCAAAAGTAGGCTATATATACATAGCCAATAACCTAAAGGTCCATAAACTAAAGGCCCAATAACATATGGGCTAACAAAGATCCATTTACATATGCTTGTGGTACACTACAACCAATGTGATATTTAGCTACCATATAAATTGGTCAGTAATTGTTCACTTTTAATGACAAAAGTTATCTTTCGTTGTTAAATACACGAGTCACATATTTTTAGTGACAAAATATAAATTTTCGTAGCACAATTTTATCCTCTAAAGTTTTCCGCTAAAAATGAGTTAGCGCCATTTTATTAAGCAACATTAATCACGAATTATGTTTTATCAGTGACACATTATTTCGTCACTAATAATTTATCTAATTTGTGACAAATTAACTTTTTGTCTTAAAACTAATTAAGTTTTGGACACAAAAATAATTTTTCATAAACAATATATTGTTAGAATAGTGACAAATTATATTTTGTAGTTAAATGTTGTAAGCTTTAGCCATAAACTTTATATTTAATTGTGACATTAATTTTTGTCACTAATAATATATATAATTAGTGTTGATCATTTTATTATCTCTAATAAATTTATGATTTAGTGACAATAAAAATTTGTCACAAAATTTGCAAGGTATAAATAGCGACAACTTTAAAATTTGTAGTTGAATAATTCAACTATTTGCGACGAAAAAATTAGTAGCAAAATACAAACAATTCTTTGGTTACTATTGTTATTTGTTAATGATTACAAGTAGAGTAATGTATTATGTGGCAAGAACAAAAATGATGGACATCAGATGGCCCAAGAAGCTTAGAAAAGATTTTCAACCTCTTTAAAATAAGTTTCATTTCGTATAAAATAATATCATTACTATATAGAAAATATATCACTACTATTTGTGTATGAAAAATATATTATGTGCAGAAAAAATTGTATCATTTTTGAATCACTAATATATACAACTATTCTCATCATAGTATATAAATTTTATCAATATGTATATGTCTGAAAAATGCATCGTACATAATGAAACTATATAATTGTTGTATAAAATATGTATCTTTATGTATATAAAAAATGTATTATTATTGTATAATAAATGTATAAACTCTCACTAATTATACATATATATATATATATATATAATTAGTATACACGTATTTCACATATTTCAGGATACTATTTTAACCGCACGTGCCTTACACATATAATATTTGATCATTTAAAATTAAGTGATTGACTTTTAGTGACGTGGAAAAATTTCAACTCACTTATTTAAGATCCTTCACATTTTAATATAATAATGTAAATATAAACATATATTTTAGTGTAAGCACATATATATTTTACCACCAGAAATTTTAAGTGATTGATCAATCATAACTTTTGTATTTGTCATGCAGTACCTTTTTCCTTACTATCAGAGGCTAGAGGAGACGCATCAATTTGAACAATATTTGTGGCACGATTATTTTTTAAAAAAAAAATTTTAAATTTTTTTCTTGTTTTTATAGTCAAATCTTTACCAAATCATTGATTACATTCTTATTACGTACTTAAATTTTTTAAAATTTGGCACTTATTAAATTTTTCTTATTAGAACACTTTCATATTTATTTCTAGATTTTCAAATCTTCTTAAAATCAAATTTAGTTGATTTAGAATTGTTAAACTAATGAAAAAAAATATACCTGTCATTAATTCTGATCACTTCTAAGAAGGAAAGGTTTTATCATAAATATATTTAATTAATTTTCAAAACTTAAATATTAGAAAAAATCACTAATTCTGATGACTTCTAATAAGGAAAGTTTTTACCATAAATATAATTAATTAATTTTTAACACTTACATATTAGAAAAAAATGAAAACTATAATTTTGTCTAAAGCAAAGACTTTTAATGAAGGACAAAAATTTTAAACAATATTTCTAAGTCCCTTTACACTTTTAATATATTATAGATTATAGATTATAGATATAGATATAGATTATAGATTATAGAATTTCTTGATCACACCAAGTATAACAACAATGACGTAGTTAATTTTACTATTTTCCTCATATAATTTTAATTTAGTTATTAGTTTTAATTGTTAAGTACTTTGAGGTCAGAATAATAGTTTTTTAAAATATTTCATAATTAAAATATTGTGTTGGACATTCATATCCTAATATAAAGAGAATAAAATTAGTTGCAAAATTTTCTTCCCAATTAAAATTCCTTCTATGTAAATTTTTCTTTTTTATTTAAAAGTCCTAAAATATATGGTAAGAACAAACTATGTGCTAAATTGATATTGATAAGTTTTTTTTTATGGTGTTTTAAAATATATGGTAAGAAAGAAATATTATTTATATTTTCATTTGTTTGCTTGGTTCTAATAATAACAATGAACTACTACAAGTGGAATTGAGCAAATTTATAATCAATATTGCCCCCGCACAATTAGCCAATTTCATAATTAAATTTCGACATCTACATAAGTGCAATTCTTATTCAACTTAGACTTATCAGTATATGGTAAAGTTTACATTGTGGGATATAAAAAAATTCTTTCAACAAAAATTTGAATTGAAAGGCAGAGTTGACAATGGTATGATCTCGACATACTCATAGGATAGAGACGATATAATTTTAATTAGTTTCACTTAGGCTTCGCTGGATGAAAAATGCACTGTCTGCTTTTATGAATTTTATTTAATGAATAAAATATAGATAAAATTAATATTGTTAATTTCAATGTTCAATTTTTTAAAGTATAAAGGTTTTATAATAATGATAGGACAAACGTGCAACACACGTTCCAAGAGACTAGTCTTCTATACTATTATTAAAAGTAAGGGTGTCAAACGGGCCGGGCCGATCCGGCCCGACCCGGCCCATAACACCAAACCGGACCGGTTTGACCCGGCCCGGAAAGCCCTAGGGCTTTAGGGTACCGGGTCCCGGTCCAGTTTTTTTTTAAATTTGGGCCCGGTTAACCCGGCCCGGACCAACCCGGTCCAGGCCCGCCAGTTAACCGGCCCAGCCCGGCCCGGCAACAGAAAAAAGTGTATATTTAATGTATATTTCATGTATATTTAATGTATATTTAATGTATATTTAATGTATATGTTTATTTATCTTCTATAGAAGTGTATATTTAATGTATACATGTGTATATTTTTTATTTAAACTAGTACATATATATTGAATGGTGCATATATATATGTGTATATGTTTTATAAATTAGTATATAAGTATATCTATACATATTGTAATGTATATATAATGTAGTAAAGTATTACATATACATAGAATAGAGTGTATGTATGTGAATGGATCTTCTATTGACGTGTATATTTAACGTATACATGTATATATATTTTATTTAAACTAGTACATATATATTGAATGGTGCATGTATATATGTGTATATGTTTTATAAATTAGTATATAAGTATATCTATACATATTGTAATGTATATATAATGTAGTAAAGTATTACATATACATAGAATAGAGTGTATATATGTGAATGGATCTTCTATTGACGTGTATGTTTAACGTATACATGTATATATATTTTATTTAAACTAGTAAATATATATTGAATGGTGCATATATATGTGTATATGTTTTATAAATTAGTATATAAGTATATCTATACATATTGTAATGTATATATAATGTAGTAAAGTATTACATATACATAGAATAGAGTGTATATATGTGAATGGATCTTCTATAGACGTGTATGTTTAACGTATACATGTATATATATTTTATTTAAACTAGTACATATATATTGAATGGTGCATATATATGTGTATATGTTTTATAAATTATTATATAAGTATATCTATACATATTGTAATGTATATATAATGTAGTAAAGTATTACATATACATAGAATAGAGTGTATATATGTGAATGGATCTTCTATTGACGTGTATGTTTAACGTATACATGTATATATATTTTATTTAAACTAGTAAATATATATTGAATGGTGCATATATATGTGTATATGTTTTATAAATTAGTATATAAGTATATCTATACATATTGTAATGTATATATAATGTAGTAAAGTATTACATATACATAGAATAGAGTGTATATATGTGAATGGATCTTCTATTGACGTGTATGTTTAACGTATACATGTATAGAGCAGAAATAAGAAACTTGAAGAATTATGACTTCATGGGTATATATAGTGTATATCGAGTGTATATATAGTGTATATGAAGTGTATATAGTGTATATCGAGTGTATATATAGTGTATCTTTGATTTTTTATTTAATTTGTTGACGGATTTGACCGGTTTTTAACCGGGTTTGACCGGGTTTTAGTGGGTTGGGTTAAGTGGGCCGGTTCCGGGTGGGTTTTAAAATTTTTACTGTGCGGCCCGGCCCGGCCCGATTAAGGCCAAAACCAACCCGTAACCGGCCCGGAACCCGGCAAAATTGAGAGGGCCGGTTCCGGGTTGAACCGGCCCGGCCCGTTATACAGTTATAATTAAAAGTTTGAGGGTATTAGAAATATTGTTTCAACTTTTTGCTCTTCATTAAAAGTCTCTGCTTTAGACAAAGTTGTCTTTTTATTATTTTTCTTCAATTATTAATTTTATTAAATTAAGGACTCCTAAAATATATGAAAAGAAATTAAGGACTCCTAAAATATAAGGAAATAACCCATATATAAAATAAATATATGGAAAGAAATTAACTTTACTATTTTTCAGAAATTAAGAACTCCTAAGATATAAGGAAAGATCCCTTATATAAA
Source organism: Capsicum baccatum var. pendulum (assembly GCA_030864225.1). Classification (NCBI taxonomy): domain Eukaryota; kingdom Viridiplantae; phylum Streptophyta; class Magnoliopsida; order Solanales; family Solanaceae; genus Capsicum; species Capsicum baccatum. Next base: position 254,747,941 of record CM061556.1, read on the forward strand.
ATAAATATATGGAAATAGATTAACTTTATCGATACTATATTAAAAGTGTAAAGGGACTTAAGAATGTTGTTTGCAATTTTTTCCCTTTATTAAAAGAACCCTTAATAGACAAAATTATTTTTTCACTATTATTAAATTATTAATAATAATATTTAGAATTTTGAAATCAATTGAAACTTTTATTAGTAGTTCTTCCTATTTAAACTATGGAGGTAATCTATATGCTTATTTGATGCACCAAGGAGAAGAGTAATACAATCTAACCCGTGTTCAATTTCCAATTATAACTATGCGTGAACTTTTAATTTAGTTAATAAAATTTGATATGAAAAAAAGGCAAAAGAAGAACAAGATATTTAGAATTCTAATTATAATTATAGTCCGAAAATCAAAATACTACCTTAAATACTTTTTCTAATTAAAAATATAGAACACTGCCTTAAATAATTTAATATTATAGTTGATTTTTACTTTTCCTGCAAGACAAAAAAGATCTTCCATATTTAGAGAATCTTTTTTTATTTTTTGGAGGAAAAATGTTTTTGAACTTCTACAAATAGAGTCTCCTTCTTTTCTCCCAATAATTTTAGATATTTCTTATCTTTTATATCGGTCTTATAGGTCAATTAACCAAATCAATTTAATAAATTATAATTTTTTTAAAAATAATATATCTTTATCATCATATTCAAAATTTCTTTGTCAGCTTTGTGATGTCCTGTTGTTTCGATCTCAACTACAATATTGCACAACAAATCTTTGAAGATAGGTCTACCTCTTTTTCCTCTTCATTAGTTCCCTGCTTGCAAGTAATTTAATGTAATTTTGTCAAAATAAAAATATGAATTGTTTGATCGATTTAATGAATCCTAAATTTTTTCCGGATGTATATTTATGTGGGTGAATATGTTTTAGTCACAATGTTCACCGAGAAATTGCATTTGTAGAGGTTTTTGTATTTATATTAACCATACAAAGCTGAGTATTAATACAATTTTTTTCATTCAGGAAAAAAATTAATACAATTTTTTACTGAATAAGTTAGTATCTGTACATTTAAAATTGGCTTTGCTTAATTTACATGATAGAAATCTTCATAGAAATAGAAAAAAAAAAAAAAAAAGAACTTCGATTTATCGGCGTATTAGATTATTTTTTTATTTGATTATTACTATTTCTTGAACCCAAAATTTATTTAAAATAATCTCTTAGCTCATAAAAATAGTAGTATTGTGGGTAGTGGTAAGTTTTACTTCTATGAATGTTGTTGTTGTTGCATATATTAAATGTCATTGTAGGTCGCTATAATGGCTAGAGATTTACTTGGACATTTACCTGCATATTCACCAATATTGAAAAAATACGCATCTCCCATATGCATCTCCCACTATTCCTTCTTATATTCTCATCATTATTAATTTCATTATTCAGAAATTTGTTGTTGCTTCACATGGTAGTGAAGTATTTTTTTTTCTTGAAATGTCATTGTTGTTGTACACATTATATTTCAGAAGAAAAATGTTACTGTAACAAATTAATTTAAAGAAATACGGCAATGAAGACCTGAAATTATTTTGGTATAAAAGGTAAATTCTCAAACTGCGGACTACTAAAATTATAGCAAATACTCCTTCATGTCTAACCAGAATTTTGCAAGTTAGCGTCTCTTTTTTTATAGAACTGATTGTATTTACGTTCACTGGATACTAGAAACATAACATTAGGTTAATCTGATAGTTTTTATCTTTAAAGTGAATCTGATGGTTTATCTTGCCAATTAGACCTGGGATAGAATTCTCAATCATCAAAAATTAAATTATCGAATCAAATAGAAGTTCTATGAGAGATCTCAATTGTCTTTGTTTACTCTATTTTCATATTACCTTGTTCCAGGTTTTGAACTAAAAATTTGTTATTTACTATTAGTTTGATGTTAAACTATTAATTTGCTATTTACTATTAGCTTGTTCTCATGATGAAAAATATGGATAATGAGGTTGTGTTGAACAAAGCATATACGTTTCTGCATTTTTTACATTTATTTTTAGTCAAGAGTCTATTGGAAACACTCTTCCTAACTTCGCAATGAAAGAGGTAAGGTCTGCGTACATTGAATTCTTTTTAGACTCATGAAATTATGCTAAGAATATCATTGTTGTTGCAGTATATCATGATATCATAACATATGAATTCTAATCTTGAATTAATTTTTTTACACAGGTTGTCGAAGATAGAAATCAAGATTAGTTGCTACAAAAAATGCTTTTGCAATGATATTTTGAGAAGAAACATCCATTTTATCATCTTAATTTTGTTAATATTTAGTATATCTCAGTTAGACTTTCAAGTTGGATGAATTTTGGTCAATGTTAATTTTGATTTAAGCGTATCTAGTCAGATATCATATATGATGAAGTTTAAAAAAAAAATTGTATAATTCTCTTTATAATGAAGTTTAAGATATTTATATATGATTCAGTTTCAAATTATGAAAACTTAGCTAGCTAAATACAAATGGTTACGATTAGTGACGAAACATTTTGTCCGTAAAAGCTTAACTTTTACATTTTAAAACCATCACATATTGTCATCAAATTACAACATTTGGTGACAAGAGTAAATTTTGTCCCTAAATAGCCTATTTATTACCCACAAATTAACTTTGTATTTTGTGACAATTGCTATCGTCACAAATTATGCCATATTCTAGTGACAAAATTATTTCGTAGGTAAAAAAAAAGTATTTTTGGTGACGACGTGATCGCTTTCAGCTAAGGGTGTCAAGTGGGCCGGCCCGATAAGCCCTAGGGCTTTAGGGTTCCGGATCCTGAGCCGACTATTTTTTTAAAATGGGTCTGGCTAATCCGGTTCGGACCAAGCCCGATCCAGGCCCACTGGTTAACCGGCCCGGCCTGGCCCGGATACCTTTTTTTGAAAAAAAAAAAGCATTTTGGGTCAAACTAACCATTGACCCAATGGCTATATAGCCGTTTTAGGGTCCAAACGGCTAGTTTGGGCCCATTTATTAAAAAAAAAAATACTTTAAAAAATATTTTTTAATCCCAAACAAAATTCTATAAACTTCAAATCATTTTTCACACAATTTTTCACTCTCTCAAATCTCAATTCTCAATTCTCAAATATTCAATATATTTAATTTCTTAAAGTGTTCACTTTATTTTTTTAATTTTTCGTTTACAAAGTACGAGCGAAAGTTTCTAAAGTCGCAATCTTCGGATACTTCCAAAATTTGGTATTGTCGTTCCTTCTCTTACGTTTAATTTTTATTTATTGTATTAATTGTTTAATATTTAATTTTATTATATTTGTATATTTTGAATATTTTTAGTTTAATTTAATTTATATTATGGATAAATTAAGAAACCTCGCTACTAAAGGTGTTAAAAATTTTTGTCCTGGAAGCGGTAGTGGTAGTAAAAAGCGAATTACTAGCGTTAGAGGTAGTTCAAGTAGTAGATATACCCGTGTGCCTTCGTCTCCGGTACCGCTTGGTACACCTTTTGAGGAAGAATAAGTGTAGATGCTCACGATATGGATTATGTAGAAGCTCAGGAAAATTACGGTATAGAAGAAGAAAATGAAGTAGATGCGGTTAATTTGGAAGAAGATAATGAAAATATTGTTGAGACACCCGCAGTAGGAGATGCTAACGTTAGATCTGAATCGCTTAATCTCCTTCTCCGTCCTCCCAGTGCCCCAAGACCTCGTAAAAGAACTAGTGTTGCATGACAATTTTTTGAACGCATATCAGATATTGAGGTGCAATGCAATATTTGTCAACAAATATATAAGCATAGAATTAGAGGCAAGTAAGGGGATACGGGTACGTTAATGAGACATATAGTTGAAGATCACAAATGAGAGTTAAATATTGCACAAGGTGGTGGGGATATTGGTGGACCAACGCAAACTAGAATGGACCCAGCAACCGGTCACGTAGCGAAGAAGTATAATAAATTGAGGGACCGAGAAGAAATAGCTAAAATGGTAGTTGTGGGTTGTTTGTCTTTTAGTTTTCCTTCTTCTGATGCCTTTATTCGTTATATACGAGCTATTTATAATCCTATATTTAACGGTATTCCTAGAACTACTTATCGGTCTGATATTTTTAGACTCCACTCACAATATTGTTTTTATTTATCAACATTGTTAAAAAATATTCAATGTAGATTGTCCCTAACTTCTGATTTTGGTCGTGCTGTAAATAAAAATGATTATTTAACCGTTACTTGTCATTGGATGGATAGTAATTTCGTGATGCAAAAACGTATTCTTGCTTTTTTATATGATGAAGATCGTAAACATACTGGACAATTTATTGATGATTCTATTGTTAAAATTGCCGAATATTATGATATCGAAAATAAAATTTTATGTATTTCTTTTGATAATGCTTCTAACAACAAGACTGCTATAACAAAAATAAAATCTACGTTATCTCCGCCCTTGCCAGAATTTTTTCATATCAAGTGTGCATGTCATATATATAATTTAATTATAAAAGATGGTCTTGAGTTTTTTGAGCTTTATATTGAAAAATTTCATCTTGCCATTGGTTTTATTCAAGGAAATAATCGTAGATCGAGAATTAGAGAATTTAAAGCTAAATGTCAAGAAAATGGACTTACACCGATTTTGATGCCTGAGGAAATTGATACTAGATGGAATTCTCCGTATGAATTTTTAAAAACTTGTTATAAATATAGAATTCCTATTACACTAGCTTTTAATCAACATTGCAGTTCATTTGCTGATTCTGCTGATTGCATGCTACATAATTCTGGTTGGGTTGTAATTAATCATCTTGTTAAGTTTTTAGAAAACTTTTATAAAGCTAAAGTTGAATTTTTCGGTGCTTATTATCCTACTGTTTGTAATATTTTGGCATATATAGCCGATATTTCTGATTTGCTCAAAGAATATAAAAATAAAGAAGGTTATAAAGAAGTTATTGGAGTCATGTTTACGAAATTTAAAAAATATTTTTTTCCGATTCCCCCTATTTACTTGGTTGGTGCTATGCTAAATCCGTGCATGAAATATAATAATATGTGTCACTTTAGTACTCTTATTTATACTAACTTAGAAATAAATACTAACCATGATTCTGAACAAGTACAACCTGATTTGTGGACGGCTACGGCTGATGCAAAAGATTACATAGAAAAATTATATAATCACTATGCTGATTTTTTTGATTTAGCCGTACCTACAAATATCACTCCAACTGTCACTTCTTACCCTCCCGAGGAGCCTTCATCTTCTAAAAGGCTGGCACATAGTGGTTTTTCTGATTCGTTTTATGATTTAAATTGTTGGAACAGTGTTGATGAGAGAACTTACACATCAGCTTATCGGGAAGAGCTGAAATATTATCTTCGGACGACACCAGAGGATCGCAGACGATGGATCAACACGTTGGATTGGTGGAAGAGTAATGAAACACAATATCCTGTGCTTTCAAGATTAGCTAGAGATATCTTGAATGTTCCAATGTCAACCGTTGCATCAGAGAGCGCATTTAGTCAGGGACGACAACAGCTTGGAGATAACTGACACTCATTGGGAAGCAATGCAATGAATGTTCTAGTTTGCCTCAGAGATTGGATTAGAGCGGAAAGAAGAAACCAAAGAATGGAATCGGAGCCGAGCGACGAGCTGAAACTTGAAGAAATTATGACTTCACGAGAGAACTTAGCAGAATCAAGTCCAATGCATAGTTTTGCCCCCGTTGACTTCGACTATCCTATGCAAGTTCCCGTTAATATTAACATGAATGAGTTTAAAAAAATGATGCATAATTTGTAGATTTTTCATTCATGTAAATTATAAATTTTGGATCATTTTGCAATCAATAAAATTTCCCAAAAATGCATTCATTCCTTAGTCCTTGCTTTTTATATTTTTTCATTTAACGATTTAAAATTTTAAATTGAATTTTTAGTTTTCTACTTTAAATTAAAAACTTACTTCTAATATATTATTAATTTACTACCAAATATTATTAATTTATTATATTAAGTAGCATATGTTTTGTACATTTGTGCATATATCTTCTAAAGAAGTGTATTTTTAACGTATACATGCTTATATATGTTTTATAAATTAGTATATAAGTATATCTATATATATTGTAATGTATATATAATGTAGTATATTTTATATGTAGTAGTATATACATTGAATGGTGCATATGCACGTGTATATATCTTCTATAGAAGTGTAATTTAACGTATACATGTGTATATGTTTTATAAATTGGGTATCTTCTATAGAAGTGTATATTTAACGTATACATTTGTATATATTTTATAAATTAGTATATAAGTATATCTATATATATTATAATGTATATATAGTGTAGTATATTTTATAAGCAGTAGTATATATACATTGAATGGTGCGTATACACTTGTATATATCTTCTATAGAAGTGTATATTTAACGTATAAATGTGTATATGTTTTATAAATTGGATCTTCTATAGAAGTGTATATTTAACGTATACATGTGTATATATTTTATAAATTAGTATATAAGTATATCTATATATATTTTAATGTATATATAATGTAGTATATTTTATAAGTGGTAGTATATATTCATTGAATAGTGCGTATACATGTGTACATATCTTCTATAGAAGTGTATATTTAATGTATACATGTGTATATGTTTTATAAATTAGTATATAAGTATATCTATATATATTGTAATGTATATATATTGTAGTATATTTTATAAGTAGTCATATATATACATTAAATAGTGCGTATACACGAGTATATATCTTCTATAGAAGTGTATATTTAACGTATACATGTGTATACGTTTTATAAATTAGTATATAAATATATCTATATATATTGTAATGTATATATGTTGTAGTATATTTTATAAGTAGTAGTATATATATATTGAATGGTGCGTATACATGTGTATATATCTTCTATAGAAGTGTATATTTAACGTATACATGTGTATATGTTTTATAAATTAGTATATAAGTATATCTATATATATTGTAGTATATTTTATAAGTAGTAGTATATATAAATTGAATAGTGCGTATACACATGTATATATCTTCTATACAAGTGTATATTTAACGTATACATGCGTATATGTTTTATTAATTAGTATATAACTATATCTATATATATTGTAGTATATTTTATAAGTAGTTGTATATATATATTGTATGGTGCATATACACATGTATATATCTTGTATATTTAACGTATACATGTGTATATGTTTTATGAATTAGTATATAAGTACATCTATATATATTGTAATGTATATATATTGTAGTATATTTTATAAGTAGTAGTATATATACATTGAATGGTGCGTATATATATGAGTAATTGACTAATTGTGTATATGTGTATATATTTTTTAAATTCTAATGTAGTATATACTATATATATAGTGTATATATGTTATTTAACGTATTTATAATGTATATTGGTGGGTATATGTAATGTATATTGAAAGAAAGTTTTTTTTTTTTATATTTTTGATCGGGTTTAACCAATTTTTTAATCGAGTTTGACCGGGTTTTGGTGGGTTTGACCGGGTTGGGTTAAGTGGGCCGGGTTAGGATGGGTTTTAAATTTTTTACTGTTTGGCCTAGCCTGGCCCAGCTAGCGCCAAAACCGGCCCTCAACATGGTTAAAATAGAAGGGACGGATCCGGGTTGGCCCGGCCCAGCCCGTTTGACACCCATACTTTCAGCTACAAAATGATAAGAAAGTAATGTTGTCAATAATATATACATTTAGAGATAAATAGAAAATGCGTATGTAAAGATAGTATTTAGTGACGAAATATTTTTTGTTCCATGACGAAATACATAGAAGATTAGAGACAAATTAATTCATCACTAATTCAAATAAACAGTTAGTGACACATCATTCTCGTCGGCATTATAACGTCTTTAGTGACAAAAAAATACTATTACCTACGAAAAAATATAATTACTATGACGAGCAAGATCGTCATAAATGCTATGCATTTGGGGACAACAAATATTTTCATAGTTAATGCAAGGTTATTTAGTGACAAAGCACTAAGTCGTCTCAATATACATTTAACGACCCATGATTTAGGGACGAACAAGACGAAATATGATTTTTTTCATGATAAAATATTTCATCGCTGATAATTGAATTTGTTGTACAGCTTGCAAAGAATTTATAAGATAGTGAGACATGACTAATATCTTCCCAAACACCAGTACTTAACTTATTAAGATCAACATGAGGTGGAAACGAATGAAGAGTGTGTAGTACTCTTACCACCTTGTAGTCATTAGTAATAGATCAAACCCAAACCCTAGCATATAACCAAAGATTTCATTGAGTATGTCAATTGTAAAAATTGGTTCTGGGAGTTTAAAAATTTTCTGATAGATGGATTCAAAAAATAGAAATAGTTCCAGTCATGCGACAGTTCGGCAGCAACAAGGCACAAAATCCCATTACAATTACCCACAATATTAAAACAATTGCTACCTTCACTGCACTTAAATGGTGAATCAAACTGGGCATACTCATTCAAATTCTCATTGTAACACAACATTTGATATAATTCATTTTCTGAATTTATAGAGTAAGATCGTACCAGAGTGTTCGGCTCTGTTTCAGTTGAGATGTGTGGAGATAAAATTAGGGCTAGTAACAAGAGAGTACCAAGTCTTACAAACACTTGTGCGTCGAAGAATTGACTTGATTGGTGATCTTGTGGAGATGTCAATCATCAATTCTTTTGGCAAATAATCCGACATTTTTCTCCAACAACGGATTTGAATATCTCTGTTCTTCTTGAATTTATTCTTTTCCTTTCTCCTTGAACCCTAAAATTTTCTTCTAATTGGGGTGCTTCTTTTCCTTTTATTCATATATTTTTGGTAAAAGACATCCTTCAATTATTCTAAAAATGATAAAGATTCATCCATCCATTAGATTTTATAAAGAAACTAACGGCCGAACCTCTGATTACCAAATCAGACCTCATATCAGACACTGTTAAATCGTCAAGATCCGCTTAACGTAGATAAAAAGAGATAATCTTGATTCAACTTCAACAAGCCCCTTTTCTAAACTTAAAAGACTTGACCAAAATCCAAATTAGTATACTGTTTTCACACGGGATGGGTCGGTAAAACTTATTTTATAAACCTAAAGACCTGAATTTAAGGATAAATTTTACAGAACTCAAGCAAATTCAAAAACGAAAACATTTCCATGATTTTAAACTACTGTCATATTTGCAACAACGAAGATTTAGATGAGAGTACACAATTCAGGAAATACTATATTGGAAGAGTGAAGTAGCAGTTACATACCTTCCATAGGGCATTCAACAACAACAAACCAGCGTACTCACAATGGGGTCTAGGGAGTAAGAGTATACGCAAAGCTCACCACTACCTCAAATGTAAGGTAATGAAGTTGTTTGCAATAGATCATCGGCTCAACCCAAAATACAGTCCAGATTTAGATGTAAAAGGGGTATATAAAAGATTAGATGTCAAAAGGGTACAAAAGACAACAGCAGTAACACAACACAGATAATAAGAATGAGTTAATAACTCATTGGTCACTCAACTATGACTTTTATTCGAGAAAGTCATGCAACTTTGGTATTTAATCCAAAAGTCAGTCAATTATCACATTTTTACTCAAAAGTCACTCCAACTTATTTAATTATATTTTTCAATAAAATTTGCCTATGTAGAATTTCTAGTTAAAAATAAAATTCTGAAAAATAAAAAGTATCCCTTTGATAACCCTTTATCCTTATTCTCTAAATTAAAATATCTCTCCCTCCTCTTTCTTATTTTTTCTTAATATAAATTTTTTCATAATTTGAACATTTATAGTATAATCTAGGAAATTAAAAATTATAATTGTACTAAATAGAATTTCCATCATATTTTATCTTTGCATTTTATTTTTATTTTGTCTTTGAAAAAGGAAAAAAAAGGAAAAATAATAAAAAGCAGAACATAAAATAAACTAAACAATAAAAAGGAGAACATAAAATAAACTAAATTATCTGTTGCCCTTTTTATACTACCAAAAAATAATACCACAAGCGATTACCCGAAACAACATAAATAAACAAGAATTCAAGAACTAAAAACTACAAGCGTTGTACAAAGACTACTAATAAGGATAACACTCCCAAATACTATTATGGACGCACTAACCTCCTAACTTTCATAGGATATTCGAAGAATAAATTTAAATGTTTTAAGCTTCTAGCTTACTAGACAAAATTGAAGAAAAGGTGTCTTTTAAGTCTTGAATGGAGGATTGTGTAATGCCCTGAGTCTACACCCTGGACGTCACATGGTTCTTACGCCCCCGAAGGATCACAAGCTAACCCATGAATGGTACCTGCTATGAGCACTAAATAATAATACTGAAAACTTATGCGGAAGTATAACTATTAATGCCATAAGGTTCTCAAAATACTGAAATAATATCTGAGCATACTGAAAATAACATTTGAAAACTGAAATACTGATTGTGCTAGTCTAAAAGCCTCTAACTGTCTGAGTATGGAGTTAATGGGACAAACCCCCAACTCCGATTGAAATAACTACTGAGCTAATTGAAATGCTGAAATGCTAAAAAAGAATAATATCCTCGATGGATGAGGACTCACTACTGAATCTGTTGCTGATATCTTGAGCTGCTAAGTATAATCAGGAACCCGTAAGTCTGAGCCCATGATATAAGACATCATAGCGCTAAAGAAAGAGTATGCATCAGTACTTTGAATGTACTGGTATGCTAAGTAAGGTAAGGCTGATATATATGGGTTTATATACATGAGATGATAACAGCCTAAATAAACATCATGATATAACTGGATGAGAGTACATGGAAACCTGTAACTATTGAACATGTTGAATATACAATACTGTGCATATAACATCTGCATGTATAAACCTGAAATTGAAGTACTGAGTTCTGTAACTAATACAGATAATAGAAAGTTTAGACTGATACTGAAGTACTAAGTTCTGATGGGTGAATAGCTGATAACTGATAGTCATGGTTCTGTAGAACTATCTGAGTTCCTTACTAAATTCTGAGATTGAATACTGAGTACTGAGTACTGACTACTAAAACTGTGATTGTAGGGGTGTTCATCTAACTGACATACCCCGATTATAGACTGAGTTGGGATCCAACCTGTGACCCCACTTGGAAGGGTGTTAGCATCGTGCCACGAGATACCAACAAAGCTGGGTCAGCCCTAATCTGGTCAGAAGACTCATAAAATATATGTCTATGCTTGCATCAATCCTAGTTTGGCTGAAAGAAGACTTACCCTATGTTGGCTACGTAGTTCTGTAATGCAGGGACTGCTACTAAGGGTCAAACCCTCTGCTGGAAGGAATGCCCCCATCCCTGGGTTCGCTCGATGCTGAATTCTACTCCCAACTGAATCAACACTGAACTGATTACTAGACTGTACTAGGCTTGACTGAACTGGCACTGATCCTGTTGACTGACTGAACTGGACTGAGTTCACTGATTTCTGTTAACTGGATGAGTACTGCTATTCTTGACCTTTACTTGGACTTTTCTATATCTATTGCAACTAAGCAAACAACTAGCTTTTGGGTAATAAATACCCCCAGGACTCGATAGCATAAATGATAAAACATAGCGAATCTTGAGAGCATAGCAATAGTCAATTCTTCACAATTCATTCACTCGTACATGAATGAGAATACATGGTAACATGTCCTGATTACCCTTTTCAATTCATATGGATATTCTATCAAACACTTGGTAAGCATGATTGTGATACATAAAGAATAAACATATAGAGCATCATACTATAAAATGCAACTTTAGGGTATTTTTGGATTAGGGTTAGTTTGTATTAGGATGGTTATGGGATAGTAGCGAGGATGATGCTATATTTCTGATTCCTTATCTTTCTCCATTCTTGGTAAGATATGTTATTGATAGATTATCTCATGTTTAGTTGTCATTTGGTTAGTTCTATATGTAGTTTTGATGATGAACAGCTAACTGGAAGGAACCGGGTCCTTAGATGTGCAAGGTACAAACTCGTTGGTGATATTTTATACTAATTAGGAAAGCTAGTCCAATGATCTTTTAACCCTGACCATCGCTCGTCTATAAAAGCAAAGAGATGCATCTTCATTAAATATATTTTACATAATTCTAAAGAGTGATGAGAGGCAGCAAAAACTCCATTTCTAGAAATACTTAAGCATTGCTCTTGTTCTTATCTTTGTAGTAACTTAGTAAGTGAGTGAGTATTCTTGAGAGAGTACTGATTTATAATTGAACTACATATGCTATAAGAGTAGTGTTTTCTTTTATTGAGAGAAGTGTTTAGGTAGAGTTGCCTAAGCTAGTTAGTGATTAGAGTTAATCAGTGGAGATTCTTTGAAAGAGTTGCCAAGATGAGCTTGTAGTAGAGTTATTAGAAGCAAAAGGAACCTATAGTTAGGTTCATTATAGACTGTAATCTAGACCTTGATTATAGTAGATTTGGAGGTGCTTGTGAGACCAAGTTGTGGTTCATTATTTTCAGGGTTTCCACATAAAAATCTTGTGTTTTCTCTCTTCCTACACTGTCTTTAGCTTTCCTTCACTCTATGGGTGATGGAAAACAAGGATGTTTGACATTATTATGGCTGAGGACGGTGAGCTTATGGATATTCTTCTTCATGGTCCTCATGTACTTATAGGAGAAGTCAAAGAAGGAAATGATACAAGAATGGTTATCAAAAATCGGATGGAGTTTAAAGATGAAGACAGAAAAAAATTGCTAAAAGCTATAAAGAAAATAAATTGGTTGTCTGTGGCATAAGACTGAATGAATACAATAGGATTTCAACTTGTGAAACAGCTAAGGAAATCAGGGACTGCTTGACAATAGCTCAGCAAAGAACCACTGATGTAAAGGATTCAAAAGTTGATAGGTTGAAAACTCAGTATGAAATTTTCACAATGAAAGAAGCAAAAACTATTCAAGAGATTCATACCAGGTTTACTTTAGATATTTTTAAACTTAACTTTTAATTAGTGAAAAATCTTTAAGAGTGTTTAAGTATTTTAAATATTGTATGATTCATTGTTTAAGTGTTGTTGATTTGAATTGCTTAAATAATTTATTGATGTAGTGTGTTGTATGATTATTGTAATAATGTATATTGCATGAGGATGTATATACTGAATTACATTTTTATTTGAAAGGTGGGATGTAGAAAATGCAGATTTCAGCATCCAAAAAAATGCAGAAATGTGACTGATAGGGTCCCTTTGCTTTTTTGAAATACATTTCTAGAAATGGGATGCTTTGCATCGCTTTTTAAATCATTAATTTTTTTTAAAAGAAAAACGACGATGGTCGTCGCTTTTTCAATCCTTACGAAGAACAAAAGGTAACGATCAATGTCGCTTTTTCTAAAAAATATATTTTATTTTTCTCAAATTACGACGGATAGTGTCAATTTTTTTTAAAAAAATTATTTTTTTCTTCAATAAAGTTACGATGTTTGTCGTTTTTTGTTCATCATGTGTTCTTCACATGAAGAATAAAAAATGACGCACAACATCACTTTTTCTAAAAAAAAAATAATTTTTTTTCTAAAACCAACGTGGTCTGTCGTAATAAAAGTGATGTAGGCCATCGTTTTCAAAAAACAACGATCCTTTTTGGGACGCAAAATAAAAGGATGCTTTTCCATCGCTTTTGGCAAAAAAAGACGTTGGCTGTCGCTTTTGGCCGTCGCTTTTTGACATTTTTTTAGTAGTGACCTTGAAAAGGCTTTTGATAGGACATCATCATTCACCTCATTTCCAAGATTACGACGGCATAGACCTGTTACACCATTCAAATGATAACTTAGTTTTTCCACCGTATTAGGATTTCCACCAATTCTAACATGTATACTCCACTGTATTAGGATTTCCACCAATTCTAACATGTAAGACTCAAATAAGTGAATAACGATGGAAAACATGTGCGAAAAGCCATCACAAAATGAAGTGTCTAGAGAACAACAGTGGATACAATCACTTACAAGACCATAATTCATGAAAGCGGACCAATAATGCCTAATACTTCGCATAGTATGTATCCACATATTCTTTTTTCTAAGCACCTCCAAAGAAAGCAAAAAGAGAATAAATGCATCTTTTTTATAAGTGAAATGATTGCATTAAGAAAGAGAATAAACAAAACTCCCCGTATCCTAACAAACACAAATTCATATAGTACATATCATTTCTATTCAAGCATTTATTATTCAAACAAGAGAGGCAACAGACACGGGATTATAAATAAAGAAATATAGTGGTTGCAAACACATTTCAAAAAAATCACCTAATAACTTATAAGAGAAGAGGTAACAATGTTGAAATACACTTTATCCTTACAAAAAGTTGTGATAGAACAACATGTAAGGACTGGAAGGTACATGTGCTGTATGTAATAGCAATATGTTGCACCACTAGAAGGTATACTCTTCAAAAATACCATTATAGTGTGTGTCAGATTCTCAAAAGCTATGCATTTTTGGAGGATCCAATATGGGTGCACAATATACAAATGACAATATGCACAATATGCAATCATCCACAAGTTTGCACTTTCTTCAAAATATACAAATGTCAAAATTGTGTAATGGGATTAAAAACTATAAAAAGTCAACTCTATGTGCACTTGTATATCCATTTTCATTCACTGTAGAAGGTCTCAACAAAGGTATAAGTGAAATGAGAAACATGAACCTCATAGGATAAACTCAAGCAAATACAATTGAAAACAAAAAGAACAGGTATTCAAGTATAACTACAAAAGTGATGACTAGACCAAGTACAAACTACAAACCACATGCAGCATTGCCAATCTCCTATGGTCCTCGTCGTCTCAGTACCAAGTACCGGATCATTATTCATGGGTAATCCATACAACACCTCAACGTCTTGCAAGGTGATAGTTGCTTCACCTGTTCTAATGTAGAAAGTATGTGTTTCCGCCAACGCTTAACTAATGAAGTGATCAAACTGTGACTGATAACAGGCCTATTATATCTAGAAACACCATACAATCCAGATAATTTAATCACTTTTAAAACTCGTAGATGAATAGGATATTTTTCTACGAGCTTCCAAAAACTTCCATCACCATTTCTCGTATTAAGAATCATAGTAACACTTCCATCCCATATATCCCGTGATCTATGGGTGAGTTGTTTAGTTAATACAGACGGTTCAAGTGGCCCGGGATCCAACTTGTATGAACTACTACTAGCCATAAAAAAAGTATCTATACATAAGTGAATATTTTCATTATAATGAACAAATTAATCAACCATAAAAAGAAAAAAATTGTTCTCTTAAACATGAACAATGTCTACAAATAATTTTCTCCTTTAAAAAATATTCCAAATTGAAAAGAAATTTAAATCCATCTATTTCGAAATCATAATTTAGAGCATAGTTGGCTAATTTTTGAGGAATATAAAAGTTTAAAATAGAGAGCTAAGTTGAGTCTAGGAAAATAGAGAGTTAATTCGTACCAAAAATAATACTAAAGAAGCACTCTTTCTATGGCGCTTGAGGCTAGGGTTTCGCAATCCAAAACATAGTTGAACGAACAATTACTTAGATGGATGAAATTTTATTGTCAATTGCATCAACCAATTGCTAAAAAATCAAAGTCGCCAGAGTAGTCGACAGATAGAGATAAGAGCAAAATGCTTTTTTTTTTCCAGAATTAGGGCCACTGGTTATTTGGTTGAAAAAAAAAAGATAACAAAAGTCACGAATTACTTATAAAACGTTACTTACAGTGACGTTTTATGGTACGTTAAAAATTCACGCCGTTAGTTTTGACTCTTATATTTTTTTAATAAAATAATAAAGTAATACATTACTAGGAACAACGTTTATACTAGTTTTGTAAAAAAAAATTTAAAAACATATTATTTTGGTGAATTGATTCAAAAAATGGCTTATTTCGGTCAACAATTCCCTCCATCATCACTCATAACTAATTCCACGGGATACCTGCAACATCACCTGTCATTTACAACTTACAAATGTGGTTTTTAACATTTGACAAATTTATACCGGTAAGTACACTGACAGGCTAATATTAGTATGGACTCCTATATTGCTCTGATTCTCCGAAAGATTGTCACATCTTCTAAAAATACACGATTTTGAAGTATCTAGCACACACCAATTGATATTTTTGAAGAGTTTGAGCAAGATAGCACTTTTGCACTTCATGGAAAACGCAAGTAACGTAACGGAAAAGAAAATGACAAAGAAAGAATTGTAGTTTCTCTATGTTGTTTTCTGTTATTGTCTTCTTCTTCTACATCCAAATTGAAACTGTCACCAATGATGTCCCTTTCCATTCCAAGACCATCTCATGCTGCCGTTCTTCTTCAATCCTCACCTTAAATGGAGTTCCTCTTTCATTCACCCGTTCTTTGGCTTGTAACAGATTTTCTTTGCTTACTCTCTTTCCCTACAACCAATTTCTGCACAAGAATAGGATACACTTCTCTTCTCTTCCCAGATTTTTATCCAAGAAAATGAGCAGACTTGAGGTGCTAGGAAAATGGACTCCATGGCAAGTCTTGCTTGTGCAAGATAAGCTGGAAAACACAACTCCAGTGATTCAAAAATTGATTGGTAATATATCAATTTTTTGTTAAAGAATGCAGAATAAGTATAATTAGCGTTGTGACTATTGTCCATTGCTTCTCTGTCACCAAAAGTGACAAGTCCTTTGTGAGTTGAAGACTTGGCCAATAACAATTCCGTAGCTAGTTTTAGAAACTCCAGCACATCGATTCTGCACATTGTTTTCCCCGTGTGTGGGAGTTTAAACATACTGTTGAAAACCAACCATTCACTCCCTTTACCCCTTTTCTTCATTCTTCTCAATTCACTTGCCAATTCTTCAATTTTTATCTCCTCAACTTGTAATCTTAAAACAAAAAGATTTGCATAATCGAGAAGTATTCATTTTGTCTCCTCAAATCTCCACTAATGAATTCTTCCTCGGTTTTCTTTATGGATGTGAATCTCAAAGCCTTTCTTCTTTGACCCATGTCTTCAATAACTGTAGGCTGTTGACACCTAATTTTTGGACTCCACCACTAAATTTAATCCTGAGTTTCTTTGATTTTTAATAAAATTAAAATATTTATTTCATCCGAATAAAATTTATTAAATATATTTGTACGTAATTTTTTTATTTTAAGTAGTGATTATAATTTATCGTATTCAATTATACGAGATTTTATAATTTTGTTACTTAAATATTTATTTTACAAAATATCGGATTTTAATTAAGGCTTATCTTGAAAATAAATTTAAAGGATTAAAATTTTGATTTGAATATAACTTACTCTCAAAAATAATTTATTCGGATAAATATATGTTTAATTTTATCGAATCAAGAAGCTCGGGATTAAATGAGCTATTAATTCGCTTCAATTGCTGATTTAATTTAGCCAATCTATTAGATTTGGCCATAATCGAAATCAAATTGGTCACAATTGCGATGCAATTGGCCAATTGATCTTCAATTTGTCCAAAACTTAAATGAATGGCCAAATCCCCAATTTGGACCCAATTTTGCCAAACAACTTCAGCAACCCAAAAAGAATAATTATCAACCCAACAACATTAGTGGCCCAAACACACCTATCCCAGTTCAATAAATGATCCAACCTGGCCCAAACCCCCTTACTTCTTTATCTGATTCAACAAGAAACAACAACAACACCAACAGTATATGCACAATTCCAAATCGCGACAAACTCC
The DNA here is from genome assembly GCA_030864225.1 of Capsicum baccatum var. pendulum. Lineage (NCBI taxonomy): Eukaryota > Viridiplantae > Streptophyta > Magnoliopsida > Solanales > Solanaceae > Capsicum > Capsicum baccatum. The sequence continues at coordinate 254,765,820 of CM061556.1, forward strand.
TCCATCGACAACACCACGAACCCAAACCCGACCACCTTGAACCTGACCTAGCTCCAAAACCCATCCCCAACAACATCGATCAACATCAGAAACCTTCAATATCGTCATCCCGACCTCAAACCGAGCTCCAACCCGTCTTTTTCTTCTTTATCATGCGTCTCATGTGGGTTCGTACGCGTAGGGCTCGGGAACGTTCTAGAACAAGCCTAGGTGGTTCATCCAACATCCATATTCCGCAAATCTCGGGTACCATGGTATGAATCAGTACATACCTGGTTGATTTTCATTGGTTTAGAATAAATTCAGTTTTTTCTAATTTCGATTGGTCCACCCGCTCGAATTTATCTGAGAAAATTTCAAAATTCGTAGGAGTTTGTTGGTACAAAACATTATCTAAGTTCAAATTTTGAATTCCTTCCGGAAGAAAATCCCAAAATTATCTCCAGGAGGCCCCATTTTTGTTTCCATCGATTAAAATCCTAAAAAACGAACCCTAGCCGATTCTCTATATAAAGGCTATTTTAGGAAGCTGAGAGGGGAGAAAGTTCTTTCTAGGGTTGGAGTTTTTGAGGTTCAGAAAAGGAAGATTTTTCCTCTGTGACATTTTTAGAGTTTGATTTTTTTTTAGGTCAGAGAAGGAGGGAGGAATTCTGAGGTGAAAACTTTGAGGTTTCAAAGGTTTCTTAGAAAAGGGGAAACCCATAGTTTTAGGATTCTTCTTTTTTCTCTTTCTGTGGAATCCCTACTGGTGATTGAAGCTTTCGAGCGAGAGATGAAGATATCAAGGTGTTAGGGTTCTCAGAAGATAATAGCTATCTCCTTTTTTTTTGTAGAATATCCTCTCTCGTTTATTTCCTTTCAGAAGTTTGGTCGATCATTTGGGAAGTTCCCGAATCGACAATATCGACTCCCGATAGTGACAACTTCGCTAATAGCTTGGGTCCCTGTTTTGCTGCACCCAAAGAGGTAAGCATACTCTTGTTTTTTTAGCTTCGTCACTTTCTGTTCCATCCCTTATTTTTCCTCTATAGAATTAGTTTAATTGTTTAGTGACAATCATGAATGAGGCTGGGTTTTGTCTACTATAGAGGCCCTGAAGGCCATAGGTTTGGTTGCAATGATGTTCACGTTGTGATATTCAAGTAATTTCAACTGTATTTTGTATTATTTGCGAGCTGTGTCGGCTAAGGAAGAAAAGAATGTTTATTGACTGCATGTTTAAATTTTGATCAAAACCTGTTGGGTTAAGTTTTATGTCACTATTTGTTTGACTATATGGGTTAGAAAATTGCATATTGATGGAAGTTGGCAATTTATGTTTTTGATTTTGTGTCATTCCCAGTTGTTTGGTCTTTCCTTGATACAATTTCGTTCATGTACCGTTAGTAGTTATCAATTCAAAATCGGGGCCTGGCAGTGCAAATTTCATGTCCTATTTGATTTTTCTTTTGTGGAAAATGTTTGGAGTCTTACGCATGTTTGGTCCATCCTGTCTTTTCACTATTTCAACATGATAAACTCTTCATCATGTTGTCTTTAACGACTGATGTCAAAAGAAGCGGCAGGTTTACCCTCCAAAGATGTCAAGACGATCCTTTAAAATGTCCGTTTTAAGTAGTTTTCCTTTCTCTGATTTCTTTTCTCAAGAATGCAACATCCTTTAATAAATTGAATATCCAGTGAATGTTTTGATAATAGAAGATCTTTTCATCCTTCCGTGATGTCTAAACGCCAATATTTTAATTTTTCCACCTAAGTAATATGTTCGAAAATCTTCTGGGGTTTGGAGTTAAGGCCGTTGTCTGTCAAAACTTGATTTGTCTCGCGTATCTCATCTAGCAATCTGATTTAGTTCTTTCTGAGAATTTTGTTGTCATGTTTGTACAATGCATAAATAAAATTGTGTAAAGTTTAGTTAAGCAAGTTTTTTTTTAATTCCAAACAAGTATGACACCCAATTGGTTTACCTCCCTGGGATACACTTGTGAGTTTGGTTATCATTGTTCTCTTCTTCCCTATTTCTAGCATAACACGCTTGTTTACTGCTATTAATTCACATGCTAGCCTAGTTAGATTCGATCCATATACAATCCTTGTCGAATTGATTCATTCATATTTTATTCTTACTTTATGCAGACTTTTCTTGTGTAATATTTGAATTACAAATTGTTTGCTTCATTTACTAAAAACGTGGAGTGAACTATATGTTTCTATTTTTTTTATTAGCTTCCTGAACCTTGGAACGACATATTTCTTGTAGCATCCTAGGTCGCCAAAAGATTCTCATAGCAACATATTAGTTGTTCCCGAATGAAAACAGAGAGATTAGACTAATGTGAATTTTATTATATGCCATAATATCGTCCCATGTCTTTTTTAGTTAGTCATTCATTAGGTGTCAACTTTTGAACATAGGAAAAGTTCTTTACTTCTGTCTTTGCATTCCAGATATGTGTTTATTTCCTCTTTTTTCTCTTTTGCATGTGAATTTATTCTCTGAGTCTAAATGGACTCTTCTTTCCACATTTTCGCAATGGGCCATTGAGGCCCGCCAGTTTAGAAGACTTTGAACGCCCATTAGTACGATCGCAAGGAGTCGAAGAAAAAAAAAAGAAGGATTAAACCCATTTGAAGCGGCTACAAGACCCCAAAATTTCATTTGTTAATTCGTCGTCTTTGTTTATTTATTTATTTTCTCATTTATTCATTCGGGCCTCGAAGCCAAAGTTGTATTTAATACAGGTGGAGGCAAAACTTGAGCTAAAGGCTTAAAAACATAGAATTAGGATAGGTGAAAGGAGAAATGGGTTGAAAACCCAACTAGATTAGGACAGGTTTAGCGATTTGGGCTTCAAAGCCTAAATCACTACTTCTCCTCCCTTCCCCTTTCTTTTTGATTATTTGTTTTGCATGCCTTTTTACGAACCTAGTCAAATCCCCTAATGAATTCGCTAAAACTTAACTTTTGCACACTTTCAAAGTATTTCTAAAAGTCAACCATTTTGTAATAAATCAAATTTTAGAAAGTTGATCAAAGATGTTTTTGAACAGTTCGGATAATCGCAAGTTAGCGGACGTTTTAGGTGCCTAACACCTTCCTAAAACGTTAATAGAAACCGCTTATCTAGAATCTCTAACTTAAAACAATTTCCATATTTTGAATCGTTTAAAATGTTTTATAAAGGTTTCTTAATTCCTTTTCAAAATTAAGTGGCGACTCTTTCAAAAATAAAAAAATTTTCGCAAAACAAAAATGGCGACTTTGATGTGGATTTTTAATTAGGTTCTAATCAAATGTTTGATTTCGTCTTTTGATTTACTGTTTATATGTTTATATGTTTCGATTCTGTAAAGTTTAACTATTGCATCTCATAGCATATTCTTACATTATTTAAACTGTTTTGGGGTTTCGTGGGTATCCCGGCCCCTGTTGATCAATTCCAAAAATGTGTTGGAAATACAAACAATTTATTAGCACATGAGTCGTCTGATGGCTGTTTGTATTTTCAAACTCAAGTTGTCCACTTGAGAACTAGTGTTCAAACCCACTCTAGACACCGAGGATAGAACGAAACCAACACCCTATTTTAGGCACGAGCCTAAGATGACCCAATACCTAAGCGGGGTATTGGGCCCATTAGAAAACCTGCCCTACGTCTATTGACCCCAAGTCAATCATAGACGGATCTTACTTATATGTTGGAGAAATATATGCTTGTCTAAATTCAATCCATTACTCTTTGGGGTCGGGGAAAGGCTTATCTTTGTCTTCTTTTATGTAGATATGGCTCAATTTCATTCCCGTGAAAAGTTCAAGATGGTTACCAAACTTGACGATTACCTGAAATTGTGGTGGGATTATATGGGTCCATATGAGAGAAAAATTGTTAGGACACACATCGGTCACCTGCCTTCGTTGATCGAAATAGACACTTGGCCTGAAATGATCCACGTGCTTACGACTTTTTGGGATGATCAAAATATGGTGTTTCGCTTTGGGGATGTGGATTGACTCCTACCATCGAAGAAGTGTTAATTTGCTATGAGAGTATTGAAATGTGTTTCAAGAGAAAGGAAAAAACTGATAAGAATATTTTAGTTCCTGCCGTGTGGGACCGTCAAACAATCAAAGAGGCATTTTTAACTGATGGCGACACCTGGCTAGGGGAACGTGATGGATCAAATATCACTTTTTGGGAGTTGTATTATCGGTTTGGAAGATTCAATGCCTTCCACAAATTTGGACATAAATTTGAGTCCGAAGCAAAATGGAAGAAGATGAGAGCCTTTGCATTTGCGGTAGGTCTACTCGGAACCATGGTGTTCCCACAGGGGGAAAATGGCACAATTCATCCAAGGGTTGTTATGGTGGCCCATGCACTTTTCTTTGGAGTGGATTATGATTCTACCAAGGTATTCCACAATTTAGCTCCCATGATTTTCGCTGACATATATCGAGCCTTAAGAAGGTGTCAAGTCAAAAATCGTTTCTTTCAAGGTTGCAACCTAATATTACAATGGTGGATGATGAAGCATTTGGTAAAGGATTCGAGAACGGTACAACCTGATCATAAAACAGGGTGGATATACTAGCTTCGTATGACATGTGGTTGTTTCTACACAAGTTCAAAAGGGAAGCATCTCACGAATTTTGGTTTAAGACTTTCGGGGAATTAAGAGATAACGATGTGCAATGGTCCATTAACTCTCTTCGTTCAGGGAAATACACCATTCGAAGGGGAAAGTGGCCTTTCCTAGTGCTTCTCGGTCTCGAGGGGACCCGGCCCTACAATCCTGGCAGAGTTCTTAGGCAATTTGAGATCAAGCAGGAGGCACCAAAAATAGATTCCATGCTTAAGTTTTTTACCGAATACGATGAAAGTGAGTCTCCACTCAAAGACGGAATGATAAATGGATGGAGAAGAAGAAGGTGTACGGAAGTGACTTTCCGTATAGAGCATGACCCTAAAGTTAGCGACACTTACAAGGAGTGGTTGAAAAAGATTCTTGCCAGAGCATTGATTCCGAGACCAAATGTGCCTTCTCAGGTGGTGGATGTAGAATCCGAGCATCAAATTAGGCTCCACAGGCTACAAGATGAGTTCTAGAAAAGTGAAATCACGCACCGGCAGATACACATGGAGGGCACTTTAACCATACATATGTTGAGGGAAGAGTTAAAAAGAGCTAGGCAAGACACTGATGATCCAGGAAATGTCTAATCGATTTGGATGATAGCATGGCCTCCCAACTTGATAGTATAGGGAAAATGACTTACGACTGCAAGGCACAGTTATGCGGGAGTCATCCTATCATCAATAGGTATCAAATAGCACATGAGGTAAACAAGGCAAAGAAGGCAAAAGCAGACGAAGAAGCCTCTAGTAGCTAGTTTTTCTATTCTCCCCTGCGCGGGAACTTATCTTCTTTCATGTTATTTTGCCTTTTCCCTAAAGATTGTATCCCTATTTCGTTATCTTTTGTAGGCATTTATGCCCCTTTTGTGTCTATATGAGTTGGGGGTTAATGGAATGACTTTGAGGAAGCACATATTTTCTTCAAAAAATCGTTAGTCCTGAACCATTGGCTCAAAAAGGGTCACCCAACTAGGATACGTGTCATTATAATGTTTTATGTAATATAACTATTGTATGTGCTTATGTGCGTTTGTTGAGATCAAAGGCAAGTTTATCCACTATGTCCTACGGATGAATTTGGCTATGACTTGAACAACTCTGTGTAGTTATTTCCTGTCAAATATTTTGCATTACTTATCACATACGAAAACTAACACATTTGCCTTTGAGTTGTTTTACTTTGCAGATAATAGAAATTACTCTGTGTTGATATAAGATGGCAGAACATCCCCACTTTACCTGATAGAAAGTGCACAAAATCCCATCCTCTGACCATCATCTTGAAATGACAGGAAATAACAAAGAGAGCGCACTGACTATCCGGGATAATGTGATAGCGGAACATAATGAGATGATTGCGGAACTTGCAAGAAAGTTAGAAATGCTTCAGGAGGAAGTAAATCACATTCGAAATTTGGCTAACTAGGCCATCACCATCAATGCCCCCGCTCTAGACGGATACAGGACTCCACTCCAAATCCCTTCCCTCTGCACCCCTTTTCTCGGGGACCAACCAACTAACGTATCATCCGGATCCGCTCCTCCATTTGTCCAAAATACTAATCGTGAAAATATTCCATACGCCTACCATCCACAAAATCCATCCATAAACCCACAGAACCCATCTTTAAATCCATTCCTAAATCCTCAAAACACATTCTCAAATCAACCAAACACATTTCCTAATCCACAAGATTTACTCCCAAATCTACAAAATACGTCAAACCTACCTTCGAATCCACTAAATTCATTTCCAAATATGCAAAATCCTTCTCCGCCAAACTACTTACAAAGTCCACAGAACCTTTCCAATTTCCAGAACATCCTCCCCACTTACGAACTAAGTTTCTTCCTTCCGCAAAATCAGGCCTCCCTTCCAAATCCCCTCAAGCTATCATATCCCCTGATATCTATGAACCCCTTCCTAACTCTGAGATGGTCCATTACGAGGAGAAGGAGAAAGAATAGAGGGCCCAGCATGAAAGGAATTTACTAGCTATGAATGAAGAGATCATAAGGATCAAAGAGTCTCATGTAGCCAAAGACCACGACTGTTTGGGATATGACGATTTATGTGTTCCCCCGAGAGTAGATCTACCAGAGGGTACAAAGTCCCTAACTTTGAGATGTTTGATGGTACCGGAAATTCAATGGCCCATCTAAGAAGGTACTATGAGCAACTGGTAGGGATAGGAAAAAATGAGGCGCTATTGATGCGCCTATTCAGTCGAAGTTTGAATGGTGAAGCCTTGGAGTGGTTCATGTCTCAGGAGCCAAAAAATTTAACTGGTTGGAAAGCATTGGCCAAGGGTTTCCTTGAACAGTTCACATTCAACATCAAAATAGTCCCTGACCGGTATTCACTAGATTGGATCAAACAAAAGAGCGTTGAGAGTTTTTGAGACTATGCTTTTCGTTGGAGGAAAGAAGCTGCCAAAGTGCAACCCCCCATGTCTGGGGAGGAAATGGTATCTGTGTTCTCTCACCCTCAAGAAGGAGAATACTATACCAGGATGGTGCCGCTGTCAGAGCAACCTTTAAGGATTTGGTAAAAATAGGAGAATCATTGGAAGAAGGTATCCGGACAAGGAAAATTGCCAAAACCCCGACATCGTCTGGAACTGCCATGTTTTCTAAGAAGAAGAAGGAAGAGGTAGGTATGGTTTCTGCTAATTCTGTTACAAAATCAAAATAACGGTTCAACTCTAGAAATGTTTTATCTTCCCCGCTACCACCTAACCTTCCGCACGCATTTTATGCCCACCCCCAATACCAAACTCCACTCCCAAATATCCAATCATTATACCAAGCTCCATAGCTAAACACCTTTCCCCAATACACAGTTCTACCTCCAAATTATCAGTCTCATTTCCAAACCACTCCTCCCAATAACCGAGCAAATGTCCAAACGCCTCCAAATTATCACCAAGTACCCCCTCCTACAAACCTAAGCCAGTATAACCCCCAACGTTCGAACTACAAAAATAAACCTCCCCATAACTTCACACCACTAGCTGAAAGTCATACCCAATTGTTTGAAAGATTGAGGAATGTCGGTCATTTGCAACCAATACAGTCAAAGAGTGTCAATCCCATCTCTCAATTTTTTAATACAAGTCAACATTGTGCCTATCATTCGGGGGCAGTAGGGCACAGTACAGAGGATTGTGTCCACTTGAAACACAAGATCCAGGATTTAATCGATCAAAAGGTCATCACGCTCAGGCACCTACTCCAAATATTAGAAGTAATCCACTGCCTAACCATGGGGGATCTACAGTCGACATGATTGAGATAGAGGGCGAATGGGCATCTGGCAAGACCATTACCCAGGTGAACTCCGAAAAGCACAAAAGAGCGAAAAAGGTAGGAAAGATAGAGAAGGTTGTGGCTGCCTTAAGTATCAGCGAGAAAACCCCATTTATTGTGATGACAGCCCCGACTCAAGTGTACGCTCCCCCGCCAAGAAAGGAATTTATTTTGCAAACCATTGCTGCCCAAGGGATGACGCGATCGGGACAATGTTACATCCTTGAGGAATTGACCAACAAAAAAGATTCACAGAAACGGCCAATCACTGAAGGAGAGGCTAAGGAATTTTAGAGGTGTATGCAACCAAAGGATTACTCAATTGTCAAACACTTAGAGAAAACGCCAGCCCAAATCTTTGTCTCGGCACTATTAATGAGTTGTAATACCACCGACATGCTTTATCGAAGGTCTTGGATGAAGCGTATGTTCCCACAGGAATGAGTGTTAAGAACCTGGCTGTGATGATAGGGATCACTGTGGGAAATCATCGTATATCATTCAGTGATGAAGAATTGTTGTTTGAAGGTGCGATGCACAACAAAGCCATGCATGTCACCATCGTTTGCCGCAATTATGCAATTAATCAGGTATTAATAGATGACGTATCTTGTGTGAATATATTTTCCCTCTCTACGCTGGTTAAAATAGGCTATGATTTAGGAAAAATTCATCAAAGCCACGTAAATATAATAGCATTCGATGGTGGGAAGAGAGATACCATAGGAGAGATTGATTTGCACATCCAAATGGGGCCTGCTGAGTTCAAGACTAAGTTTCATGTAATGGATATCCATCCTAGCTACAACCTGCTCTTGGGAAGACCATGGATACACTGTGCAAAGGCAGTTTCATCACCCTTTCATCAATTATTGAAGTTCATTTGGGAAGATCATGAAGTAGTTATCCAAGGAGAAGGAAATCGAGTGGACTATCCCAATGGTTATGTGCTGGTAATTGAAGATGTTCCTAAAGGTAGCAGTTTTTATACAGTGGAAAGTTTAAATGCTGTAGACAGAGATTCGACACCCAAAGTACCAATGTCTTCTATCAACAAAATGATTGCAACGGTGATGTTAAGAAATAGGTTTGAACCTGGTCGAGGCTTGGGCAAGAATTTACAAGGAATTATCGAGCCTATTGCGAAACCAGAGAGAGAATCTAAGTATGGGTTAGGATATTAGCCTACCAAGAAGGATAGGGTTGAGGACGAGCCAGAGAAGAGTCTGTTTGGGCCCTTGCCACTCCTGTTCCAGTTATTTCCTGTACGAGAGGTGTCAGATGATGATGGTATTGAGGATAGGATAGGAGATCTGTTCAAAGGATGCAAGGCTGTACCAGAAGATCTCCCAAAGTCCAACGGGGTGAAGCAGATTATGCCAGGGGAGGCCTTGAAAAGTTGGACCTCTGCTCCACTCATAACCCGTCGCCCATCGTGGTAGATGAAAGGGAAATTACTGATAGTTTTTAAAATTGGTGATGATCCAGAAGAGGCCCTGCGATCCACCTTTTATATCTCAAAACTTCCTTCTCGTATCTTACTTCTTTCAAAAAGGCATGGGCTTGTATTTGCACAAGTCATGAGCTACGATTTTATAATTATCTCCCAAATTTCAATGAAAAGGCCTTCATTTATTTAGAAAATTCTATTATTTCTAAAACACTCCTAATCATATATTTTGTTATTATCTTGTTATTATCTAACTTGGTTTGTTTGTCCATTATAGTAACAATAGCTTAAAATCTGCCAATGTCATGTCATGTCAAAGCTTGAACAAACAAAATGAGGGGAGCAATGATGATTGGAATGACAATGACGAGGAACGATTAGTCGAAGATATGGAGGAATTTGAGAATCGCAAAAAACCCAATCTGGAGGAAACTGAAATAGTCAACTTGGGAGATCACGATGAAATCAAAGAGACAAGTGTCAGTATCCACCTGGCGGCGCCACAAAGGAAAGAGCTTATCCACCTGTTGTGGGAATACATGGACGTGTTTGCTTGGTCCTATGATAATATGCCAGGGTTGAACAACATCATTGTGTCACATAAGTTGCCAATAAATCTGGAGTTTGATCCAGTCAAGAAAAAATTGCGGAAATTCAAGCCAGATTTAAGTCTAAATATCAAGGAAGAAGTGACAAAACAAATCCAGTCTAATGTTGTCGAGGTCACAAAATATCCGACATGGTTGACCAACATTACCCCTGTGCCGAAGAAGGACGACAAGATTCGAATGTGTTGACTATAGATACTTGAATAGAGCCAGTCCTAAAGATAATTTTCTATTTTCCAACATCCACATTCTCATCGATAACTGTGCAAAACATGAAATGTAGTCATTCGTTGATTGTTTCGCCGGGTATCATCAGTTATTGATGGATGAGGAAGATGCAGAAAAAATAGCTTTTATTACACCCTGGGGTGTTTATCATTATAGGGTAATGTCGTTTGGTCTCAAAAATGTGGGTGCAACATATATGAGGGCTATGATGACGATTTTCCATGATATGATCCATAAAGAGATTGAGGTGTATGTGGATGATGTAATTATCAAATCCCGTGAGAGTTCGGATCATCTGACTCATCTGGAGAAATTTTTTAACAGATTAAGAAGGTACAGTTTGAAATTAAACCCTACTAAGTATGCTTTTGGTGTGCCATTAGGGAAGTTGCTGGGGTTCATAGTCAGTAGAAGAGGCATCAAGTTAGACCCATCCAAAATCAAGACAATTCAGGATTTTCCACCACCGAAGACTAAGAAGGAAGTTATGAGTTTCATGGGTCATTTGAATTACATTAACCGGTTTATCACACTGTCAACAGTCATATGCGAGCCAATTCTCAAGATGTTGAAGAAAAATGCATTGAACGAGTGGACAAAAGTCTGTCAGAGAGCTTTTAACCGCACTAAGGAATACTTTTCTGCACCGCCGATTTTGGTTCCACCAAGAGAAGGAATTCCATTATTGCTTTACCTGTCAGTCTCATAAAATACTTTCGGATGTGTCCTCGGACAACATGATGAGACCAGTAGGAGATAGAAATCCATTTACTACTTGATCAAAAAGTTCACTCCATATGAAGCTCGTTACACTTTTGTAGAAAGGACATGTTGTGCTTTGACTTGGACGGCATAAAAGTTGAGGCATTATCTGTCGTCCTACACAACATACCTCATCTAGAGAATGGATCCATTAAAGTATATTTTCCAAAAGGCCATGCCTACAGGAAAGCTAGCCAAGTGGCAAAAGTTGCTGAGTGAGTTTGACATTGTGTATGTAACCCAAAAAGCAATCAAGGGGAAAGCCTTAGCAGATCATTTGGCAGAGAACCCAGTTGATGAGGAATATGAGCCACTTCGAACTTACTTTACAGATGAGGAAGTTTTGTTCGTAGGAGAAGACATTACAGAGATTTACCCTGGATTGAGGCTACTTTTTGATAGGGCGGTCAACTTCAAAGGTTCAGGAATTAGAGCAGTTTTGGTGTCAGAAATAGGCCAGCATTATCCGGTAACTGCTAAGTTACGTTTTCCATGCACCAATAACATGGCTGAATATGAGGCTTGCATTCTGGGTCTTAAATTGACACTTGATATGGGTTTTCGTGAATTATTAGTCATTGGGGATTTAGATTTGCTGATTCACCAGGTACGGGGAGAATGGGTGGTAAAAAATCCCAAGATCACTCTTTATATGGAGCTGGTGCAAGAATTATGTGAAAGATTCAAGGAAGTTGATTTTAGGCATATTCCACGGATACAAAATTAGTTTGCTGATGCTTTGGCCACTATATCTTCCATGATTCAGCACCCGAATCAGAGTTACATTGATTCTTTGGAAATAAGCTTGAAGGAGCAACCCACACATTGTGTACACGTGAAAGAGGAGCCTGATGGAATGCCTTGGTACTATGACATTAAAAGGTATTTGGAATCTGGAATATATCCTGAAGAGGCTAGTAACAACCAAAATAAGACAATCCGGCGTTTGGCAAAGAATTACTTTCCAAGTGGGGAAATTCTTTTTAGGAGGACTCCTGATTTGGGATTCCTAAGATGCGTCAAAGCTGCGGAATCCAATAAATTGATAAAAGAGGTACACGATGAAATTTGTCGCCCCCACATGAATGGGTTTTTCCTTGACAGAAAGATCCTGAGAACCGGTTACTTTTGGATGACTATGGAAAATGATTCTAGTAAGTATGTGCAGAGATGTCCAAAATGTCAAATACACGGAGATCTGATTCGAATGCCTCCACACGAGCTTCACATAATGAATTTTCCTTGGCCTTTCATAGCTTGGGGCATGGATGTCATCGGACCAATAGAGCCATTAGTATCGAATGGGCATATATTTATTTTGGTTGCCATTGATTATTTCACTAAGTGGGTCGAAGCGGCTTCGTATAGAGCCGTCACTAAATAAGTGGTTGTGGATTTCGTCAGGAATAACTTGATTTTCCGATTTGGAGTACTAGAATCGATCATTACTCATAATGGGGAAAACTTGAACAGTCACTTGATGAAAGAAATTTGTGATCAGTTCAAGATTGTGCATCGTAACTTGACTGCATATCGTCCCCAAATGAATGGAGCTGTGGAAGCGGCCAACAAGAATATCAAGAAGATCTTGAGAAAGATGGTTGAAAATCATAGATAATGGCATGAGATATTACCTTACGCTTTGATAGGGTATTGCACAACAGTTCAAACCTCCATCGGGGCGACCACCTATTTACTTGTCTATGGGAATGAAGTTGTGATACCTGCTGAAGTTAAAATACCTTCCCTAAGGATTATTCAGGAAGATGGACTAAGTAACGAAGAATGGGTTCATGCTCGTTATGAACAACTCATATTGATTGATGAAAAGAGAATGGTCATTGTATGCCATGGTCAGTTGTACCAACACAGGATAATTCATACCTTTAACAAGAAGGTGAGGGCTCGGGCATTTAAAGTGGGGCAACTAGTTCTCAAACAAATATTCCCTCACCAAGAGGAGTACAAGGGAAAGTTCGCTCCAAACTGGCAAGGGCTATACATAATTCGCAAGGTGCTATCTGTAGGAGCTCTGATTTTGTCTGAAATGGATGGCACGGAGTGGACCAAGCCAATCAATTTCGACGAAGTAAAGAGATATTATGTTTGAAGGACATTCTAGCTTTTGTGTTTATTTAGTTAATTTACTTGTAATCACCTTTGTAATAATGTTGTTTTCTAGTGTGTGACTATCTAGAGTCCTTCTTTTATGTTTGAACTACATTTGACCTGAATTCCAAAGAAAGGGATACGTAGGCGGACTATGTCGGCATCGGTCAACCCCTTAGGATGATTTATCCTTTCCTCTTATGTATGAACTATGTGATGACCTGAATTTCCAACAAAAGAGATACGTAGGCGGCCTATTTCGGCTTTGGTCAATCCATTAGATTTTCTATATATATCCCTAACGTAGTCCTGAACTATGTTTGACCTGATTCTTGCTTCAACGGGATACGTAGGTGTCCCAACGGATCGGTCATATAACCCCAGGAAATGGAAACTGGGGCAGAATTTTCGAGAAGGAATCTCAAAAATTCAGAAGAGAAGATCGACATCCAACAAAGAGAATGAAGATCAGCAAAGAC